>CM017557.1:55172063-55638590 GCA_007844125.1 Sinonovacula constricta
AGTACCTATCTACATCAGTACTATATCTACACCAGTACCTATCTACACCAGTACCCATCTACACCAGTACCTATCTACATCAGTACCTATCTGCACCAGTACCTATCCAACACGACCTATCTTCACCAGTACCTATCTACACCAGTTCCCATCTACACCAGTACCCATCTACACCAGTACCTATCTACACCAGTACCCATCTTCACCAGTACCTATCTACACCAGAACCTATCTACACCAGTACCCATCTACACCAATTCCCATCTACACCAGTACCTATCTACATCAGAACCCATCTACATCAGTACCCATCTACATCAGTAACCATCTACATCAGTACCCATCTATACCAGTACTGATCTACATCAGTACCCATCTACACCAGTACCCACTACACCAGTACCCATCTACACCAGGACCCATCTACATCAGTACCCATCTACACCAGTACCTATCTACACCAGTACCCATCTACACCAGTACTCATCTACATCAGTACCTATCTACACCAGTACCTATCTACACCATTTCCCATCTACACCAGTACCCATCTACACCAGGACCTGTCTACACCAGTACCTATCTACACCAGTACCCATCTACACCAGGATCATCTACACCAGTACCTATCTACACCAGTACCCATCAACACCAGTACCTATCTACACCAGAACCCATCTACACCAGTCCCTACCTACACCAGTACCCATCTGCATCAGTACCTGTCTACATCAGTACCTGTCTACACCAGTACCCATCTACATCAGTACCTGTCTACTCACCAGTACCTATCTACATCAGTTCCCACCTACACCAGTACCTATCTACATCAGTGCCCATCTACATCAGTACTGTCTACACCAGTACCCATCTACATCAGTGCCCATCTACATCAGTACCTATCTACATCAGTACCTATCTACATCAGTACCCATCTACACCAGTACCTATCTACATCAGTACCTATCTACACCAGTACCCATCTACACCAGTACCCATCTACACCAGTACCCATCTACATCAGTACCCATCTACACAGTACCCATCTACACCAGTACCCATCTACATCAGTACCCATCTACACCAGTACCGTCTTCATCAGTACCTATCTACACCAGTTCCTATCTTTACCAGTATCCATCTACACCAGTACCCATCTAACATCAGTACCTGCTATACCAGTACCCATCTACACCACAGTACCTATCTACATCAGTACCTATCTACACCAGTACCCATCCACACCAGTTCCCATCTACACCAGTACCTATCTACACCAGTATCCATCTACACTAGTACCCATCTTCACCAGTACCCATCTACACCAGTACCATCTTCACCAGTACCCATCTTCACCAGTACCTGTCTACACCAGTACCTATCTACACAGTACCTGTCTACACCAGTACCTATCTACACCATACCTGTCTACACCAGTACCTGTCTACATCAGTGCCCATCTACACCAGTACCTGTCTACATCATACCTATCTTCACCAGTACCTATCTACACCAGTTACCTATCTACACCAGTACCCATCTTCACCAGTACCTATCTACACCAGTACCTATCTACACCAGTACCCATCTACATCAGTACCTATCTACACCAGTACCTATCTACACCAGTACCTATCTACACCAGTTCTCATCTACACCAGTACCTATCTACACCAGTACCCATCTACACCAGTACCTGTCTACACCAGTTCCCATCTACAACCGTACCTATCTACAACAGTTCCCATCTACACCAGTACCTATCTACATCAGTACATATCTACACCAGTACCTATCTACACCAGTCCTATCTACATCAGTACCCTTCTACATCAGTACCCATCTACACCAGTACCTATCTTCATCTTTACCTATCTACACCAGTACCCATCTACACCAGTACCCACTTCACCAGTACCCACTACACCAGTACCTATCTACATCAGTACCTATCTACATCAGTACCTATCTACACCAGTATCCATCTACACCAGTACCCATCTTCACCAGTACCCATCTACACCAGTACCCATCTTCACCAGTACCCATCTTCACCAGTACCTGTCTACACCAGTACCTATCTACACCAGTACCTGTCTACACCAGTACCTATCTACACCAGTACCTGTCTACACCAGTACCTGTCTACATCAGTGCCCATCTACACCAGTACCTGTCTACATCAGTACCTATCTACACCAGCACCTATCTTCACCAGTACCCTATCTACTCAGTACCCATCTACACCAGTACCTATCTACATCAGTACCCATCTACATCAGTACCCTTCTACATCAGTACCCATCTACATCAGTACCCTTCTACATCAGTACCCATCTACACCAGTACCTATCTTCATCTTTACCTATCTACACCAGTACCCATCTTCACCAGTACCCACTACACCAGTACCTATCTACACCAGTACACATCTACACCAGTACCTATCTACACCAGTACCCACCCTACATCAGTACCTATCTTCACCAGTACTTATTTTCATCTTTGCCTATCTAAAACCAGTACCCATCTACATCAGTGCCCATCTACATCAGTACCTATCTACAACAGTACCTATCTACATCAGTATCCCATCTCACCAGTACCTATCTACATCAGTACCTATCTACATCAGTACCCAATCTACACCAGTACTTGTCTACATCAGTACCCTATCTACACCAGTACTTATCTACACCAGTTCCCATCTACACCAGTTACCTCTCTACACCAGTTCCCATCTACACCAGTACCCATCTACACCAGTACTCATCTACACCAGTGCCCATCTGCACCAGTACTTGTCTACATCCGTACCTATCTACACCAGTACCTACCTTCACCAGTACCTATCTACACCAGTACCCATCTACACCAGTACCCATCTACACCAGTACTGATCTACATCAGTACCTATCTACACCAGTACCTATCTACACCATTTCCCATCTACACCAGTACCCATCTACACCAGAGACCTGTCTACACCAGTACCTATCTACACCAGGATCATCTACACACCAGTACCTATCTACACCAGTACCCATCAAACACAGTACCTATCTACACCAGAACCCATCTACACAGTCCCTACCTACACCAGTACCCATCTGCATCAGTACCTGTCTACATCAGTACCTGTCTACACCAGTACCCATCTACATCAGTACCTGTCTACACCAGTACCTATCTACATCAGTTCCCACCTACACCAGTACCTATCTTCATCAGTGCCCATCTATATCAGTACCTGTCTACACCCAGTACCCATCTACATCAGTTCCCATCTACACCAGTACCTATCTACACCAGTACCTATCTACATCAGTACCCATCTTCACCAGTACCTATCTTCACCAGTACCCATCTACACCAGTACCCATCTACATCAGTACCCATCTACACCAGTACCCATCTACACCAGTACCCATCTACACCAGTACCTGTCTTCATCAGTACCTATCTACACCAGTTCCTATCTTTACCAGTATCCATCTACACCAGTACCCATCTACATCAGTACCCATCTATACCAGTTCCCATCTACACTAGTACCCATCTACATCAGTACCCATCTACACCAGGACCCATCTACATCAGTACCCATCTATACCAGTTCCCATCTACACCAGTACCTATCTATATCAGTAGCCATCTACATCAGTACCCATCTACACCAGTACCTATCTACATCAGTACCCATCTACACCAGTACCAATCTACATCAGTTCCAATCTACATCAGTACCTATCAACACCAGTACCTATCTACATCAGTACCCATCTACATCAGTACCCATCTACACCAGTACCTATCTACACCAGTACCTATCTACACCAGTACCCATCTACACCAGTTCGTATCTACACCAGTACCTATCTACATCAGTACCAATCTACATCAGTACCTATCTACATCAGTACTTATCTACACCAGTACCTATCTACACCAGTACCCATCTACACCAGTACCTATCTACATCAGTACCTATCTGCACCAGTACCTATCTACAACAGTACCTATCTTCACCAGTACCTATCTACACCAGTTCCCATCTACACCAGTACCCATCTACACCAGTACCTATCTACACCAGTACCCATCTTCACCAGTACCTATCTACACCAGAACCTATCTACACCAGTACCCATCTACACCAATTCCCATCTACACCAGTACCTATCTACATCAGAACCCATCTACATCAGTACCCATCTACATCAGTAACCATCTACATCAGTACCCATCTATACCAGTACTGATCTACATCAGTACCCATCTACACCAGTACCCACTACACCAGTACCCATCTACACCAGGACCCATCTACATCAGTACCCATCTACACCAGTACCTATCTACACCAGTACCCATCTACACCAGTACTCATCTACATCAGTACCTATCTACACCAGTACCTATCTACACCATTTCCCATCTACACCAGTACCCATCTACACCAGGACCTGTCTACACCAGTACCTATCTACACCAGTACCTATCTACACCAGTACCCATCTACACCAGGATCATCTACACCAGTACCTATCTACACCAGTACCCATCAACACCAGTACCTATCTACACCAGAACCCATCTACACCAGTCCCTACCTACACCAGTACCCATCTGCATCAGTACCTGTCTACATCAGTACCTGTCTACACCAGTACCCATCTACATCAGTACCTGTCTACACCAGTACCTATCTACATCAGTTCCCACCTACACCAGTACCTATCTACATCAGTGCCCATCTACATCAGTACCTGTCTACACCAGTACCCATCTACATCAGTGCCCATCTACATCAGTACCTATCTACAACAGTACCTATCTACATCAGTACCCATCTACACCAGTACCTATCTACATCAGTACCTATCTACATCAGTACCCATCTACACCAGTACCCATCTACACCAGTACCCATCTACATCAGTACCCATCTACACCAGTACCCATCTACACCAGTACCCATCTACATCAGTACCCATCTACACCAGTACCTGTCTTCATCAGTACCTATCTACACCAGTTCCTATCTTTACCAGTATCCATCTACACCAGTACCCATCTACATCAGTACCTGTCTACACCAGTACCCATCTACACCAGTACCTATCTACATCAGTACCTATCTACACCAGTACCCATCCACACCAGTTCCCATCTACACCAGTACCTATCTACACCAGTATCCATCTACACTAGTACCCATCTTCACCAGTACCCATCTACACCAGTACCCATCTTCACCAGTACCCATCTTCACCAGTACCTGTCTACACCAGTACCTATCTACACCAAGTTACCTGTCTACACCAGTACCTATCTACACCAGTACCTGTCTACACCAGTACCTGTCTACATCAGTGCCCATCTTACACCAGTACCTGTCTACATCAGTACCTATCTTCACCAGTACCTATCTACACCAGTACCTATCTACTCCAGTACCCATCTTCACCAGTACCTATCTACACCAGTACCTATCTACACCAGTACCCATCTACATCAGTACCTATCTACACCAGTACCTATCTACACCAGTACCTATCTACACCAGTTCTCATCTACACCAGTACCTATCTACACCAGTACCCATCTACACCAGTACCTGTCTACACCAGTTCCCATCTACACCCGTACCTATCTACAACAGTTCCCATCTACACCAGTACCTATCTACATCAGTACATATCTACACCAGTACCTATCTACACCAGTCCTATCTACATCAGTACCCTTCTACATCAGTACCCATCTACACCAGTACCTATCTTCATCTTTACCTATCTACACCAGTACCCATCTACACCAGTACCCACTTCACCAGTACCCACTACACCAGTACCTATCTACATCAGTACCTATCTACATCAGTACCTATCTACACCAGTATCCATCTACACCAGTACCCATCTTCACCAGTACCCATCTACACCAGTACCCATCTTCACCAGTACCCATCTTCACCAGTACCTGTCTACACCAGTACCTATCTACACCAGTACCTGTCTACACCAGTACCTATCTACACCAGTACCTGTCTACACCAGTACCTGTCTACATCAGTGCCCATCTACACCAGTACCTGTCTACATCAGTACCTATCTACACCAGCACCTATCTTCACCAGTACCTATCTACATCAGTACCCATCTACACCAGTACCTATCTACATCAGTACCCATCTACATCAGTACCCTTCTACATCAGTACCCATCTACATCAGTACCCTTCTACATCAGTACCCATCTACACCAGTACCTATCTTCATCTTTACCTATCTACACCAGTACCCATCTTCACCAGTACCCACTACACCAGTACCTATCTACACCAGTACACATCTACACCAGTACCTATCTACACCAGTACCCACCTACATCAGTACCTATCTTCACCAGTACTTATTTTCATCTTTGCCTATCTAAAACCAGTACCCATCTACATCAGTGCCCATCTACATCAGTACCTATCTACAACAGTACCTATCTACATCAGTACCCATCTACACCAGTACCTATCTACATCAGTACCTATCTACATCAGTACCCATCTACATCAGTACCCATCTACACCAGTACTTGTCTACATCAGTACCTATCTACACCAGTACTTATCTACACCAGTTCCCATCTACACCAGTACCTCTCTACACCAGTTCCCATCTACACCAGTACCCATCTACACCAGTACTCATCTACACCAGTGCCCATCTGCACCAGTACTTGTCTACATCCGTACCTATCTACACCAGTACCTACCTTCACCAGTACCTATCTACACCAGTACCCATCTACACCAGTACCCATCTACACCAGTACTGATCTACATCAGTACCTATCTACACCAGTACCTATCTACACCATTTCCCATCTACACCAGTACCCATCTACACCAGGACCTGTCTACACCAGTACCTATCTACACCAGGATCATCTACACCAGTACCTATCTACACCAGTACCCATCAACACCAGTACCTATCTACACCAGAACCCATCTACACCAGTCCCTACCTACACCAGTACCCATCTGCATCAGTACCTGTCTACATCAGTACCTGTCTACACCAGTACCCATCTACATCAGTACCTGTCTACACCAGTACCTATCTACATCAGTTCCCACCTACACCAGTACCTATCTTCATCAGTGCCCATCTACATCAGTACCTGTCTACACCAGTACCCATCTACATCAGTTCCCATCTACACCAGTACCTATCTACACCAGTACCTATCTACATCAGTACCCATCTTCACCAGTACCTATCTTCACCAGTACCCATCTACACCAGTACCCATCTACATCAGTACCCATCTACACCAGTACCCATCTACACCAGTACCCATCTACATCAGTACCCATCTACACCAGTACCTGTCTTCATCAGTACCTATCTACACCAGTTCCTATCTTTACCAGTATCCATCTACACCAGTACCCATCTACATCAGTACCTGTCTACACCAGTACCCATCTACACCAGTACCTATCTACATCAGTACCTATCTACACCAGTACCCATCCACACCAGTTCCCATCTACACCAGTACCTATCTACACCAGTATCCATCTACACCAGTACCCATCTTCACCAGTACCCATCTACACCAGTACCCATCTTCACCAGTACCCATCTTCACCAGTACCTGTCTACACCAGTACCTATCTACACCAGTACCTGTCTACACCAGTACCTATCTACACCAGTACCTGTCTACGCCAGTACCTGTCTACATCAGTGCCCATCTACACCAGTACCTGTCTACATCAGTACCTATCTTCACCAGTACCTATCTACACCAGTACCTATCTACACCAGTACCCATCTTCACCAGTACCTATCTACACCAGTACCTATCTACACCAGTACCCATCTACATCAGTACCTATCTACACCAGTACCTATCTACACCAGTACCTATCTACACCAGTTCTCATCTACACCAGTACCTATCTACACCAGTATCCATCTACACCAGTACCCATCTTCACCAGTACCCATCTACACCAGTACCCATCTTCACCAGTACCCATCTTCACCAGTACCTGTCTACACCAGTACCTATCTACACCAGTACCTGTCTACACCAGTACCTATCTACACCAGTACCTGTCTACGCCAGTACCTGTCTACATCAGTGCCCATCTACACCAGTACCTGTCTACATCAGTACCTATCTTCACCAGTACCTATCTACACCAGTACCTATCTACACCAGTACCCATCTTCACCAGTACCTATCTACACCAGTACCTATCTACACCAGTACCTATCTACACTAGTACCTATCTACACCAGTACCTATCTACACCAGTTCTCATCTACACCAGTACCTATCTACACCAGTACCCATCTACACCAGTACCTGTCTACACCAGTTCCCATCTACACCCGTACCTATCTACAACAGTTCCCATCTACACCAGTACCTATCTACATCAGTACATATCTACACCAGTACCTATCTACACCAGTCCTATCTACATCTGTACCCATCTACATCAGTACCCTTCTACATCAGTACCCATCTACACCAGTACCTATCTTCATCTTTACCTATCTACACCAGTACCCATCTACACCAGTACCCACTTCACCAGTACCCACTACACCAGTACCTATCTACATCAGTACCTATCTACATCAGTACCTATCTACACCAGTATCCATCTACACCAGTACCCATCTTCACCAGTACCCATCTACACCAGTACCCATCTTCACCAGTACCTGTCTACACCAGTACCTATCTACACCAGTACCTGTCTACACCAGTACCTATCTACACCAGTACCTGTCTACATCAGTGCCCATCTACACCAGTACCTGTCTACATCAGTACCTATCTACACCAGCACCTATCTTCACCAGTACCTATCTACATCAGTACCCATCTACACCAGTACCTATCTACATCAGTACCCATCTACATCAGTACCCTTCTACATCAGTACCCATCTACATCAGTACCCTTCTACATCAGTACCCATCTACACCAGTACCTATCTTCATCTTTACCTATCTACACCAGTACCCATCTTCACCAGTACCCACTACACCAGTACCTATCTACACCAGTACACATCTACACCAGTACCTATCTACACCAGTACCCCACCTACATCAGTACCTATCTTCACCAGTACTTATTTTCATCTTTGCCTATCTAAACCAGTACCCATCTACATCAGTGCCCATCTACATCAGTACCTATCTACAACAGTACCTATCTACATCAGTACCCATCTACACCAGTACCTATCTACATCAGTACCTATCTACATCAGTACCCATCTACATCAGTACCCATCTACACCAGTACTTGTCTACATCAGTACCTATCTACACCAGTACTTATCTACACCAGTTCCCATCTACACCAGTACCTCTCTACACCAGTTCCCATCTACACCAGTACCCATCTACACCAGTACTCATCTACACCAGTGCCCATCTGCACCAGTACTTGTCTACATCCGTACCTATCTACACCAGTACCTACCTTCACCAGTACCTATCTACACCAGTACCCATCTACACCAGTACCCATCTACACCAGTACTCATCTACATCAGTACCTATCTACACCAGTACCTATCTACACCATTTCCCATCTACACCAGTACCCATCTACACCAGGACCTGTCTACACCAGTACCTATCTACACCAGGATCATCTACACCAGTACCTATCTACACCAGTACCCATCAACACCAGTACCTATCTACACCAGAACCCATCTACACCAGTCCCTACCTACACCAGTACCCATCTGCATCAGTACCTGTCTACATCAGTACCTGTCTACACCAGTACCCATCTACATCAGTACCTGTCTACACCAGTACCTATCTACATCAGTTCCCACCTACACCAGTACCTATCTTCATCAGTGCCCATCTACATCAGTACCTGTCTACACCAGTACCCATCTACATCAGTTCCCATCTACACCAGTACC
Organism: Sinonovacula constricta; assembly: GCA_007844125.1. Taxonomy (NCBI): domain Eukaryota; kingdom Metazoa; phylum Mollusca; class Bivalvia; order Cardiida; family Solecurtidae; genus Sinonovacula; species Sinonovacula constricta. The sequence goes on from CM017557.1 coordinate 55,182,045, forward strand.
TATCTACACCAGTACCTATCTACATCAGTACCCATCTTCACCAGTACCTATCTTCACCAGTACCCATCTACACCAGTACCCATCTACACCAGTACCCATCTACATCAGTACCCATCTACACCAGTACCCATCTACACCAGTACCCATCTACATCAGTACCCATCTACACCAGTACCTGTCTTCATCAGTACCTATCTACACCAGTTCCTATCTTTACCAGTATCCATCTACACCAGTACCCATCTACATCAGTACCTGTCTACACCAGTACCCATCTACACCAGTCCCTATCTACATCAGTACCTATCTACACCAGTACCCATCCACACCAGTTCCCATCTACACCAGTACCTATCTACACCAGTATCCATCTACACTAGTACCCATCTTCACCAGTACCCATCTACACCAGTACCCATCTTCACCAGTACCCATCTTCACCAGTACCTGTCTACACCAGTACCTATCTACACCAGTACCTGTCTACACCAGTACCTATCTACACCAGTACCTGTCTACACCAGTACCTGTCTACATCAGTGCCCATCTACACCAGTACCTGTCTACATCAGTACCTATCTTCACCAGTACCTATCTACACCAGTACCTATCTACACCAGTACCCATCTTCACCAGTACCTATCTACACCAGTACCTATCTACACCAGTACCCATCTACATCAGTACCTATCTACACCAGTACCTACAGTACCTATCTACACCAGTTCTCATCTACACCAGTACCAATCTACACCAGTACCCATCTACACCAGTACCTGTCTACACCAGTTCCCATCTACACCAGTACCTATCTACAACAGTTCCCATCTACACCAGTACCTATCTACATCAGTACATATCTACACCAGTACCTATCTACACCAGTCCTATCTACATCAGTACCCATCTACATCAGTACCCTTCTACATCAGTACCCATCTACACCAGTACCTATCTTCATCTTTACCTATCTACACCAGTACCCATCTTCACCAGTACCCACTACACCAGTACCTATCTACACCAGTACACATCTACACCAGTACCTATCTACACCAGTACCCACCTACATCAGTACCTATCTTCACCAGTACCTATTTTCATCTTTACCTATCTAAAACCAGTACCCATCTACATCAGTGCCCATCTACATCAGTACCCATCTACACCAGTACCTATCTACATCAGTACCTACCTACATCAGTACCCATCTACATCAGTACCCATCTACACCAGTACTTGTCTACATCAGTACCTATCTACACCAGTACTTATCTACACCAGTTCCCATCTACACCAGTACCTCTCTACACCAGTTCCCATCTACACCAGTACCCATCTACACCAGTACTCATCTACACCAGTGCCCATCTGCACCAGTACTTGTCTACATCTGTACCTATCTACACCAGTACCTATCTTCACCAGTGCCCATCTACACCAGTACCTATCTACATCAGTACCTATCTACACCAGTACCCATCTACACCAGTACCCGTCTACACCAGTACCTATCTACATCAGTACCTATCTACACCAGTACCCATCTACATCAGTACCTGTCTACACCTGAACCTGTCTACACCAGTACCTATCTACACCAGTACCCATCTACACCAGTACCTATCTACACCAGTACCTATCTACACCAGTACCTGTCTACATCAGTACCTATCTACACCAGTACCTATCTACACAAGTTCCCATCTACACCAGTTCCCATCTACACCAGTACTCATCTACACCAGTACCCATCTACACCAGTCCCTACCTACACCAGTACCCATCTACATCAGTACCTGTCTACACCAGTACCTATCTACATCAGTTCCCATCTACACCAGTACCTATTTACATCAGTACCCACCTACATCAGTACCTTTCTTCACCAATACCTATCTTTACCAGTACCCATCTACATCAGTACCCATCTACACCAGTACCCAACTACATCAGTACCTGTCTACACCAGTACCCATCTACATCAGTTCCCATCTACACCAGTACCTATCTACTCTAGTACCCATCTACACCAGTACCTATCTACATCAGTACCCATCTTCACCAGTACCTATCTTCACCAGTAACTATCTACACCAGTACCTATTTACACCAGTACCTATCTACACCAGTACCTATCTCCACCAGTACCTTTCTACGTCAGTGCCTATCTACACCAGTACCTGTCTACGCCAGTGCCTATCTGCATCAATACCTATCTACACCAGTACCTATCTACACCAGTACCTATCTACATCAGTGCCCATCTACATCAGTACCTATCTACAACAGTACCTATCTACATAAGTACCCATCTACATCAGTGCCCATCTACATCAGTACCTATCTACACCAGTACCTATCTACATCAGTGCCCATCTACACCAGGACCTATCTACATCAGTACCTATCTACATCAGTACCCATCTACATCAGTGCATATCTACATCAGTACCTATAGTACCTGTCTACATCAGTATCTATCTACATCAGTACCTATCTACATCAGTACCTACAGCACCTTACTACATCAGTACCCATCTACATCAGTGCCTATTTACATCCGTAACTACAGTGCCTATCTCCATCAGCGTCTATCTACATCAGTACCAACAGTACCTGTCTACATCAGTACCCATCTACATCAGTGCCTATTTACATCAGTACCTACAGTGCCTATCTACATCAGCACCTATCTACATCAGTACCTACAGTACCTGTCTACATCAGTACCCATCTACATCAGCACCTATCTACATCAGTACCTACAGTACCTGTCTACATCAGTTCCCATCTACACCAGTACCCATCTACACCAGTGCCTGTCTACATCAGTACCTGTCTACATCAGTGCCTATCTACATCAGTACCTGTCTACATCAGGGCATATCTACATCAGTACCCATCTACAACAGTACCTATCTACACCAGTACCCATCTACAACAGTACCTATCTACACCAGTACCCATCTACAACAGTACCTATCTACATCAGTACCCATCTACACCAGTACCTATCTACACCAGTACCTATCTACACTAGTTCCCATCTACACCAGTACCTATCTACACCAGTACCTATCTACACCAGTACCCATCTACACCAGTACCTGTCTACACCAGTACCTATCTACATCAGTACCTTTCTACACCAGTACCTATCTACACAAGTCCTATCTACATCAGTACCCATCTACATCAGTACCCTTCTACATCAGTACTCATCTACACCAGTACCTATCTTCATCTTTACCTATCTACACCAGTACCCATCTACACCAGTACCTGTCTACACCAGTACCTATCTACATCAGTACCTATCTACACCAATACCCATCTACACCAGCACCTATCGTCACCAGTACCTATCCACATCAGTACCCATCTACATCAGTACTCTTCTACATCAGTACCCATCTACATCAGTACCCTTCTACATCAGTACCCATCTACACCAGTACCTATCTTCATCTTTACCTATCTACACCAGTACCAATCTTCACCAGTACCCACTACACCAGTACACATCTACACCAGTACCTATCTTCACCAGTACCTATCTACATTAGTACCTATCTACACCAGTACCTATCTACATCAGTAACCATCTACATCAGTACCCTTCTACATCAGTACCCATCTACACCAGTACCTATTTTCATCTTTACCTATCTACACCAGTACCCATCTACATCAGTACCCATCTACATCAGTACCCATCTACACCAGTACCTCTCTACACCAGTACCTATCTACACCAGTACCTATCTACATCAGTATCTATCAACACCAGTACCCATCTACATCAGTACCCATCTACACCAGTACCTCTCTACATCAGTATCTATCTACACCAGTACCTATCCACATCAGTACCTGTCTACACCAGTACCCATCTACACCAGTACCTGTCTCCATCAGTACCTATCTACATCAGTACCCATGTACCCCAGTACCCATCTACACCAGTGCCTATCTACACCAGTACTTGTTTACATCAGTACCTATCTACACCAGTACCTATCTACACCAGTTCCCATCTACACCAGTACCTCTCTACACCAGTTCCCATCTACACCAGTACCCATCTACACCAGTACACATCTACACCAGTGCCCATCTGCACCAGTACTTGTCTACATCAGTACCTATCTACACCAGTACCTATCTACATCAGTACCTATCTACACCAGTACCCATCTACACCAGTACCTATCTACACCAGAACCTATCTACACCAGTACCCATCTACACCAGTACCTATCTACACCAGTACCTATCTATATCAGTACCTACACTAGTACCTATCTACATCAGTACCTGTCTACACCAGAACCTGTCTACACCAGAACCTGTCTACACCAGAACCTGTCTACACCAGTACCCATCTACACCAGTACCTATCTACACCAGTACCCATCTACATCAGTACCCATCTACACCAGTACCCAACTACATCAGTACCTATCTACATCAGTTCCCATCTACACCAGTACCCATCTACATCAGTTCCCATCTACACTAGTACCCATCTACATTAGTACCTATCTACATCAGTCCCTGTCTACACCAGTACCCATATACACCAGTACCTGTCTACATCAGTACCTATCTACATCAGTACCCATCTACACCAGTACCCATCTACACCAGTACCTATCTACACCAGTACTTGTTTACATCAGTACCTATCTATACCAGTACCTATCTACACCAGTTCCCATCTACACCAGTACCTCTCTACACCAGTACCTATCCACACCAGTACCCATCTACACCAGTACCTCTCTACACCAGTACCTATCTACACCAGTACCTATCTACACCAGTACCTATCTACACCAGTACCTATCTACACCAGTACCTATCCACACCAGTTCCCATCTACACCAGTACCTCTCTACACCAGTACCTATCTACACCAGTTCCCATCTACACCAGTACCTATCTACACCAGTACCCATCTACACCAGTACCTCTCTACACCAGTTCCCATCTACACCAGTACACATCTACACCAGTGCCCATCTGCACCAGTACTTGTCTACATCAGTACCTATCTACACCAGTACCTATCTACATCAGTACCTATCTACACCAGTACCCATCTACACCAGTACCTATCTACACCAGTACCTATCTACACCAGTACCCATCTACACCAGTACTCATCTACACCAGTACTCATCTACACCAGTACCTATCTACATCAGTACCTATCTACACCAGTACCTATCTACACCAGTACCCATCTGCACCAGTACCTACACTAGTACCTATCTACATCAGTACCTGTCTACATCAGTACCTGTCAACATCAGTACCTGTCTACATCAGTACCTGTCTACACCAGAACCTGTCTACACCAGTACCCATCTACACCAGTACCTATCTACACCAGTACCTATCTTCATCAGTACCTATCTACACCCGTCCCTATCTACATCAGTTCCCATCTACACCAGTACCCATCTACATCAGTTCCCATCTACACTAGTACCCATCTACATCAGTACCTATCTACATCAGTCCCTGTCTACACCAGTACCCATCTACATCAGTTCCCATCTACACCAGTACCTATCTACACTAGTACCCATCTACACCAGTACCTATCTACATCAGTACCAATCTTCACCAGTACCTATCTACATCAGAACCCATCTTCACCAGTACCCATCAACATCAGTACCTGTCTACACCAGTACCCATCTACACCAGAACCCATCTTCACCAGTACCCATCAACATCAGTACCTGTCTACACCAGTACCCATCTACACCAGTACCTATCTACATCAGTACCCATCTTCACCAGTACCTATCTACACCAGTACATATCTACATCAGTGCTCATCTACATCAGTACCTATCTACACCAGTACCTATCTACACCAGTACCTATCTCCACCAGTACCTATCTACATCAGTGCTCATCTACATCAGTACCTATCTACACCAGTACCTATCTACATCAGTACCCATCTACATCAGTGCCCATCTACACCAGTACCTATATACTTCAGTACCTATCTACACCAGTACCTATCTACATCAGTACCCATCTACACCAGTACCTATCTACATCAGTACCCATCTACATCAGTGCCCATCTACATCAGTGCCCATCTACACCAGTACCTATCTACGCCAGTGCCCATCTACACCAGTACCTGTCTACACCAGTACCTATCTACACCAGTACCTATCTACATCAGTGCCCATCTACATCAGTACCTATCTACACCAGTACCTATCTACATCAGTACCCATCTACATCAGTGCCCATCTACACCAGTACCTATCTACATCAGTACCTATCTACACCAGTACCTATCTACATCAGTACCCATCTACACCAGTACCTATCTACATCAGTACCCATCTACATCAGTGCCCATCTACATCAGTGCCCATCTACACCAGTACCTATCTACGCCAGTGCCCATCTACATCAGTGCCCATCTACATCAGTGCCCATCTACATCAGTGCCCATCTACACCAGTACCTATCTACATCAGTGCCCATCTACATCAGTGCCCATCTACATCAGTGCCCATCTACACCAGTACCTATCTACATCAGTACCTATCTACACCAGTACCTATCTACATCAGTGCCCATCTACATCAGTACCTATCTACACCAGTACCTATCTACATCAGTACCCATCTACACCAGTACCTATCTACATCAGTACCTATCTACACCAGTACCTATCTACATCAGTACCTATCTACACCAGTACCCATCTATACCAGTACCTATCTACACCAGTACCTATCTACACCAGTACCCATCTACACCAGTACCTATCTACATCAGTACCAATCTCATTAAAATCAGCTCCAGTATTACGCGTAATAGGATCTGATGACTTCCCATTACGGTTCACCTCAAATTGACCTTTTCAGTAGCCAATGAAATTCTCGGCAACAAAATCTTGTGGTATACTGCGAGCAACGTTCTACACGCTATAAAATTTTAATGGTAAAGGGTCACGTTTAACTCGTGATTGCATGCAATCTACACACATTCTTAAACTTAACTTTACATATTTCAAAAGAGACATTTATAACCTCTACAAATATGTATAAACCATCCAACAAAAAGAAGTTTTGAACTAGAAATCCTTATTTTAGTAACACTGGTAAATACATTCACAACTCGCTCGCTGCAATTGTCATGGCGGATAACGAAAGCGTTTTCGCAGTGGGTTGCGTTGAAAATCCTTTCGTATTCTACTTAAAAATGGAATTATGAAATGTTATGGTAGATACCGATAGATAAATTGTTGATTGAACAAAATGTGTAAAAATTAATGCATGCCAATAGAAAGGATGGCTGATTCAGCGGTTTAAAAAGTGGTATGTGTTGACTGGTGTATCGGGAAGGATTCTATAGTAGTTTTGAAAGGAGCGATTGCATTGGTCGAAATACGGGCACTTGTCTATGCATATTCAATTACACAAAGGTCATTTTGACACGACCTCTTATGCGATGTAGTCAGATCCTAATCATGGACAGTAGATGAGGGAAATTAGGATATGATTTTAATGAGATTGCATCAGTACCTGTCTACATCAGTACCCATCTACACCAGTACCCATCTACACCAGTACCTATCTACACCAGTACCCATCTACACCAGTACCTATCTACATCAGTACCTGTCTACATCAGTACCCATCTACATCAGTGCCCATCTACACCAGGACCTATCTACATCAGTACCTATCTACATCAGTGCCTATCTACACCAGTACCCATCTACAACAGTACCTATCTACACCAGTACCCATCTACACCAGTACCTATCTACACCAGTACCCATCTACAACAGTACCTATCTACATCAGTACCCATCTACAACAGTACCTATCTACACCAGTTCCCATCTACACCAGTACCTATCTACATTAGTACCTATCTTCACCAGTACCTATCTACACCAGTACCCATCTACAACAGTACCTATCTACACCAGTACCTGTCTACACCAGTACCCATCTACACCAGTACCTATCTATAACAGTACCTGTCAACACCAGTACCTATCTACACCAGTACCCATCTACAACAGTACCTATCTACACCAGTACCTATCTACATCAGTACCTGTCTACACCAGTGCCTATCTACATCAGTACCCATCTACAACAGTAGCTATCTGCACCAGTACCCATCTACAACAGTACCTATCTATAACAGTACCTGTCAACACCAGTACCCATCTACAACAGTACCTATCCATAACAGTACCTGTCTACAACAGTACCTATCTATAACAGTACCTGTCTATGACAGTACCTATTTACATCAGTACCTGTCTACAACAGTACCTATCTATAACAGTACCTGTCTATGACAGTACCTGTCTGCAACAGTACCTTTCTATGACAGTACCCATCTATCATTCTCATTACGTTGTTAAAAATTCTGAGGTGTTGGTCACGTATAAACTACTCATTTCTGATATTCTGGTTTGGAATGTGTGTCTTGTCCACAACCTACCACATGTGTAGAACAACATCTATTTTTGCCATTATTTTATAAATAGCTTTAGAATACAATACTTGTATCTGTTACTAGCTGAAATTCATTGCAACAGATTTTGTATATGGCATAAGAATACAATTCTTGTATCTGTTACTGGCCGAGATTCATTGCAACATATTTTGTATATGGCTTCAGAAATACAATACTTGTATCTTTTGCTGGCCGACATTAATTATAAACCCAAGCTAGTAGCGCAATCAGTAGAGCATCAGCTCCAGGTACGGGAGGCCCCTGGTTCGATTCCCAGGACGCGACATACCAAAGTCATTTAAAATGGTAATGGTATAGCTTCCTTACTAACGCTCAAGCAAATATAAGTGTAGTTCCACAACTGGTTGGCCCGGTGTGAGGACACTGTGACTGGGTGTGGTATCATGCCTGGTGTTCACGGGATGCTATACACGGTGAAGTCAGCACTATTTCTGCTTCAAGTAGACACCGTCTCCATATAAATGAAATACTTTTGGTGGGACTATAAACCCAATAAACAAACATTTATTGTAACAGATTTCATATATGGCATTAGAAATACAATAATTTTTTATCATTTTACACTGAGTCCCTATAGGGAGATATTTAAAGAGTACCTGGGCTGACAGTTATTTTCTACTCTAAAACATTAGATTTTTAAGAAGTTTGTTAAGAAGATTTAACTGAGATAATCATTTTCATTACATTGCACGTGGTGGTCAAACTTGTAGTATTCCTGTGAGGTTTTTTCTAATGATTCGTATCTGTAATTTCCATAAATTGCCTCCAAAAGTTGTACTGTAGTACACAAAAGATCGATAGCCATCTTGTTTGTTTACTCAAAACAAGGAATTTATCTGTAAAGTTGCGAAATTGTAGCATTTTCATGGCAGATAGGCCTGGTGCACAGTGTGTGATGGGATGTTGCACAAATAAACGATGAAATAACATAGGTTTGCACCAATTCCTGAAAGAGCAGCCTCTTCGGAAATAGTGGATTATAGCATTTAAATTGACTGGAACAAATGTATTGCGTGTGAATTAGAATGAACCCAGTGAAAACAAATACAGTAATTATCAGTAGGTTTGTAGTGACATTTCCTCCCAAGTGACTTCACGAAGGCTTAAGTTGGAGGCAGGGATACACAACACACCTCAACTTGAGGAATGTGTGGTTCCAAGCATATCTGTAGCTGCTCGCCAGGTTTGTTTTATAAAAATATGTACAATTTGTGATGTCACTAACGATTTTACTTTCGGAAATTTCCAGAAGTGCATCCGAAACTTTCCGTAAAGGTGCCATTTATACACATTTCATATAGCACTTCCACAGGTAAATCAATGGAGAACAACGGAAATTTTTAGGCTAGTCTAATCTACTAACCATAAATACTCATAAAAGTTAGACAATATCTGTCAACCCTGGTACCCTTTAAGTAGTTTTTGGATTTAAGAAGAGTCCTTTGATTCAGTGAATGGAACATTTACATTGTTTCACGATTGTTTCACAGAAATAATCTGCACAGGATCGTCATGTGATTTATTATACGTCCTACAAGTGTTGTGGCATGCTGGTTTTTGTGTGATATATCCTAGTTTTCTCAAGGATCTCTACATGTTGGTCTTCGTGTGATTTATCCTAGTTCCTACAAGGGACTCTACATGATGGTCTTAGTGTGATTTATCCTAGTTTTCTCAAGGATCTCTACATGTTGGTCTTCGTGTGATTTATCCTAGTTTTCTCAAGGATCTCTACATGATAGTCTTTGTGTGATTTATCCTAGTTCCTACAATGGACTCTACATGTTGGTCTTAGTGTGATTTATCCTAGTTCCTACAAGGATCTCTACATGATGCTCTTCGTGTGATTTATCCTAGTTCCTACAAGGGACTACATGTTGGTCTTCGTGTGATTTATCCTAGTTCCTACAAGGGACTCTACATGTTGGTCTTCGTGTGATTTATCCTAGTTCCTACAAGGGACTCTACATGTTGGTCTTCGTGTGATTTATCCTAGTTCCTACAAGGGACTCTACATGTTGGTCTTCGTGTGATTTATCCTAGTTCCTACAAGGGACTCTACATGTTGGTCTTCGTGTGATTTATCCTAGTTCCTACAAGGATCTCTACATGATGCTCTTTGTGTGATTTATCCTAGTTTCTACAAGGGACTCTACATGATGGTCTTCGTGTGATTTATCCTAGTTCCTACAAGGGACTCTACATGATGGTCTTCATGTGATTTATCCTAGTTCCTACAAGGATCTCTACATGATGGTCTTCGTGTGATTTATCCTAGTTCCTACAAGGATCTCTACATGATGGTCTTCGTGTGATTTATCCTAATTCCTACAAGGATCTCTACATGATGGTCTTTGTGTGATTTATCCTAGTTCCTACAAGGATCTCTACATGATGGTCTTCGTGTGATTTATCCTAGTTCCTACAAGGATCTCTACATGATGGTCTTCGTGTGATTTATCCTAGTTCCTACAAGGATCTCTACATGATGGTCTTCGTGTGATTTATCCTAGTTCCTACAAGGATCTCTACATGATGGTCTTTGTGTGATTTATCCTAGTTCCTACAAGGGACTTTGCATGATGGTCATGTGATTTATCCTAGTTCCTACAAGGGACTCTACATGTTGGTCTTCGTGTAATTTATCCTAGTTCCTACAAGGATCTCTACATGATAGTCTTCGTGTGATTTATCCTAGTTCCTACAAGGGACTCTGCATGATGGTCTTCGTGTGATTTATCCTAGTTCCTACAAGGATCTCTACATGTTGGTCTTCGTGTGATTTATCCTAGTTCCTACAAGGGACTCTACATGTTGGTCTTCGTGTAATTTATCCTAGTTCCTACAAGGATCTCTACATGATAGTCTTCGTGTGATTTATCCTAGTTCCTACAAGGATCTCTACATGATGGTCTTCGTGTGATTTATCCTAGTTCCTACAAGGATCTCTACATGATAGTCTTCGTGTGATTTATCCTAGTTCCTACAAGGATCTCTACATGATAGTCTTCGTGTGATTTATCCTAGTTCCTACAAGGGACTCTGCATGATGGTCTTCGTGTGATTTATCCTAGTTCCTACAAGGATCTCTACATGATGGTCTTCGTGTGATTTATCCTAGTTCCTACAAGGGACTACATGTTGGTCTTCGTGTGATTTATCCTAGTTCCTACAAGGGACTCTACATGTTGGTCTTTGTGTGATTTATCCTAGTTCCTACAAGGGACTCTACATGTTGGTCTTCGTGTGATTTATCCTAGTTCCTACAAGGGACTACATGTTGGTCTTCGTGTGATTTATCCTAGTTCCTACAAGGGACTACATGTTGGTCTTCGTGTGATTTATCCTAGTTCCTACAAGGGACTCTACATGTTGGTCTTAGTGTGATTTATCCTAGTTCCTACAAGGATCTCTACATGATGGTCTTCGTGTGATTTATCCTAGTTCCTACAAGGATCTCTACATGATGGTCTTTGTGTGATTTATCCTAGTTCCTACAAGGGACTTTGCATGATGGTCTTAGTGTAATTTATCCTAGTTCCTACAAGGGACTCTGCATGATGGTCTTCGTGTGATTTATCCTAGTTCCTATATGGTTCTCTGCATGCTTGTCTTCATGTTTTTTATCCTAGTTCCTACATGGGTCTCTGCATGCTGGTTTTTATGTGATTTATCCTTGTTCCTTCAAGGGTCTCTGCTTGCTGGTTTTTATTTAATTAAAGTTAGTTCCTACAAGGGTTGCAGCATGCTGGTTTTCATGTAATTTATCCTAGTTCTCACAAGAGTCTGTGTGCTGGCTTTCATGTGATTTATCCTAGTTCTCTCAAGAGTCTGTGTGCTGGTTTTCAAGTGATTTATCCTAGTTCTCACAATAGTCTGTGTGCTGGTTTTCAAGTGATTTATCCTAGTTCTCACAATAGTCTCTGTGCTGGTTTTCATGTGATTTATCCTAGTTCTCACAATAGTCTCTGTGTGCTGGTTTTCATGTGATTTATCCTAGTTCTCACAAGAGTCTGTGTGCTGGTTTTCATGTGATTTAAGCTAGTTCTCACAAGAGTCTCTGTGTGCTCGTTTTCATGTGATTTATGCTGTACACAATTTCCCGCAAGGGTCTTTCCATGAAGGATTACGTATTAATTTTTGTACACCAAGTTCCCACTTCCTGCTTCTGCTGATTCTCTTCATGACAAACTAGTTCCCTTTAGTACTCTGCTTCTTATAAAGAGATTTTTAATTTGGTTTCCACATGGTATTTGGCATTGGGTGAATTTTATTTTAGTTCTCTTTTATAAGATCAGAGAAATATTACACAGGGTCTTGACATGCAGGTTCCCATTAAGTTGAACCCTTTTGCTAGTTCCCAAACTACATCACTACAAAAGGTAATGCATCTGACATGTTTGCTTGTTGTGGCACTGCTTACTAACTCGCTTTGTGTCTGTGTTACAGTTCAAACATATTGGGCAGCAGAATGCAGAGCAAATTGGAAATCCTGCCACCCCTAACAGCATGGCCGATGATGATGAAGTTGTCTTAGTTTCACTAGAAAAATTAGAAAAAGAAGCCACTGAGGTATGCAGTTATGTTTTTATTACTAATTTCATTATTGTAATTTTCAATCCTGAGTGTACTGAATTAGTTGTAGTATCGTACAGCTTTAGTTCGCATCATTTATGCAAGAAATATGGCATGAGTGATAAACATTCTATCCAGGTATTAAAGTTACTGGCAAGCTCAAAATAATTTTTAAATTTCTTAGAATATAATTGGAAAGTCTTTAGATCATTTGAGTTGAAGACTGTTATACTATGATGTAAAGATATCTGGAATGGATACAGATTTTGGAAAAAATATTAATGTTCAAAGTATTTCCTGTAAGATGCAGAAATAGCACCAAATGTTTGTTTTTTTTAACACACAACTTATGTAAACTCATAATTTATGTATGTTTATGTAAGTCATTGAGTGATTTTTTAGCTTTAAGGGTACCTTTAAGTACATGGTAATTTGCATCTACACTGCTTTAAAAATATCTCACCTGTAAAATAATGTCATTTATATTTAAATGTTTTAGTATCAGTTTAGGGTACTTTTACTCACTTGTTCTCCTATTCGACTCATTGGGTCCAAGTGTCGTGTTAAGCAGGGATAAAAATAGCAACCACATGCCAGAAGACATCATGTTGCATTTTACTTTTGTCTGGCTCCGAATGCCGTCGTATTGTGACCATAAAAAGGTCACTTAGATGCACGCAACATATATGCTGTTTTTCTAAACTTGTGTTTTTAAATACTTTCAAGTTTTGGCAAATCAATAACTTCGCCATATTGTAAATGCAAATGTTATCTCAATCATGAATCACATCATGAATTAGAATTTTATGTAACTTAGATGTACACACAATGACTTATATCTAGACAGAAAAACAGTGATGTGTCTTACACTTGGAAGTCAGTATGTTTCAATCATATGAAGTTTACAAGCGCTATTTTCTCAAACTACCTGTAAATTGCAATTTTAAATCAAAGACGACCAACTGTTTCAAGTTGTTCATTTGATTTAGAGATTATATAAAGCAGTGTTATTTATATTATGAACCTAAAAAAACATGATGAGGCCAACTGTATTTCAACTTAATCATTAAAAGGTTATTTGGTAGCTTTTAACTGTCAAAGAAAAAAAAAGGTGTCTGACAATCATGAACTTTATGGTTCATTATTATATGGTGAAACCATCTAAAAATAAGCAACTGATGAATCACAAATAATCAGTTGATAAAATGTGGTAAAATTATCTTTAAATATTTTATTTAGGTTTGCTTATAAATTGCAGAAATTGTTTGATATTATAAATCTTACTTGTTTCCAGATTTCATTTATCGTCCGTCCATCCGTCTCCATTATCGTGTCCGCTCTATAAATTCTATATCAATTGAAGAATTTTCTTCAAACTTGGCAGAAATGTTCACCTTAACAAGGGGATGTGCAGAACCCATGTTGCCCATGTCAGCTTAAGGTCAAGGTCACAACTGAAGGTCAAATATCAAACAATCAGATATTAGACAGTATGTCGTGTCCGCTCTGTAAGTCCTACACTAATTGAAAGATTTTCTTTAATCTTGGCTCAAATGTTCACCTCAACAGAACCCATGTTACTCTTTTGCCGGCTTAAGGTCAAGGTCACACTTGAAGGTCAAAAATTGACTTAGAAAATATTCCTAAATTTTAACATGTATTTGAATATTTCTGAAACTAGAAAAAGTATTTGCTTGAAACTTAAAATATATATGAATTGTCACAATTAGGATATGCAAGTCAAGTTTCATAACTCTGTATTGCATTTTGACAAAGTTATGCCCCTTTTAAGTCTTCAAATTTACATACAATCAAGTATTAGACAATATGTCGTGTCCCCTCTGTAAGTCCTACACTAATTGAAAGATTTTCTTTAATCTTGGCTCAAATGTTCACCTCAACAAGAGGATGTGCAGAACCCATGTTACTCTTTTGCTAGCTTAAGGTCAAGGTCACAATTGAAGGTCAAAAATTGACTTAGAAAATGTTCTTAAATTTTAACATGTATTTGAATATTTCTGAAACTAGAAAAAGTATTTGCTTGAAACTTGAAATATATATGAAGTGTCACAATTAGGATATGCAGGTCAAGTTTCATAACTCTGTATTGCATTTTGACAAAGTTATGCCACTTTTTAAGTCTTTTAATTTACTTACAATCTATACTAGACAATATGTCGTGTCTGCCCTATAAATTCTAAACTAATGTAAGGATTTTCTTCAAACTTGTTTCAAATGTTCACCCCAACTGGGCAATGTGCAGAACCCATCTTTCCCTTGTACCAGCTTTGTCAAGGACATTGGTGGGGGTATGAATCGCATTCAGCGAAAGTTCTAGTTGGCTGTAGGACTCAATGAGTTAAAGCCTTTAGTATATAGTCTGTTTATTTGAGCATTTAATTCTGTTTGAGAAATGACCTCAGACTACTGCCTATATCTTCTGTAGTCTAGATGTTAAATAATGACAAATCAAATAAATCAGAATGAAGTTTTGAGTATATTATTTAGAATTGTGAATTTTTAACTGTAAATGATACATAAAGAATATTATGTAACTAGTCGTTATCTTGTTGTTATTTTTCTATGTTGCTGATTGGAATTTTAAGTTCACACTATGTCAGTACAAAACAATTGTAAATGTAAGAACTTTGTGTCTATTTATTTTATCCTCAACATGGCATTTTAGTTCAGAAATTAATGGTCATAGTCCAATCAGATGACTTAACTATTTTATAGAAATATTTTGTAATTTAAATGCTAGTGGAGAAAAGCCAATAGAATTATTAAAGGTAGGTATGCCAACAATCAACTTTTCCTAGGCATGGCATAACAAGTATATTTTTCAACCTCTCTTTCTTTGACAAAATATTGCAAATTAAATGTTGTTATACTCTTTTATAATTGAACTTGTCTTTATAATTAAACTTGTCTTGTTATTTTGTCACTAAAATGTATAAAAGAAAATCCTATCTATTCTCTTATTAGATGGGTACAGTGGTAAGCTAGTTTGCTGAGTGATCTCCCTTGCATATTTCTCTCTCCACTTTCCTGCAGTATATACTGGTTTTATTTTCAAATTCAACTATGTTGGAAGCAAAACCACCTGCAGTTGTGTTTCTAACTTGCTGCATATAGCAAAACAAAAACACATAAAGATGCTTAATAAATATAAAACCAAAATGTTTTGGATGGTTTTATTTTTCTTTATTTTTTACATAATTACCCAATCAAAATTATTAAAATTTTTGCAAGTTAAGCATCTTTCTTTGAAACATTTTTGTAGTTTACCTTCTGTTTGTATATTTTTTTGGCGGTCAGGAATGTTTGGACACAATTTTGCTTACAGCTATTTTGGATTATTCTGATTGGCTGCTTATTGTGCAAACAGGTGTTCAGGTGGAGTTCAGTACAGTAGGAACTCATTTTACTAGTTAATGTTTTTATGTTTGTTTTGTTTTTATCTCACTTGAGCACAACATGCTCAGGATGAGCTTTTCTGATATCCCTTCGTCTGTCATGCGACATCAACATTTTAGCTTGTGAACACGCTAGAGGCCACAGTTTTTATCCAATCTTCATCAAACTTGGTCAGAGTGCTTGTCTACATCAAATCTGGGATGAGTTCATTATTGAATCACCTTTGGTCAAAAAGTAGGTCACTAGGTCAAATTTAAGGTAAAACTTGTGAACACACTAGAGACCACATTTTTAGCCCAATCTTCACCAAACTTGGTCAGAATGTTTGTCTGCATGAAATCTCTGATGAGTTTTTTATTGGGTCACGTGGGGTTCAAAAGTAGGTCACTAGGTCAAATTTTAGAAAAAGCTTGTGAACACACTAGAGGCCCCATTTATGGCCCAATCGTCACCAAACTTGATCAGAATGTTTGCCTGCATGAAAGCTTAGATGAGTTTATAACTGGGTCACGTGGAGTCAATCAGTAGGTTACTAGGTCAAATCTTAAAAAAGCTTGTGCACACACTAGAGACCACATTTATTGCCCAATTTTCGACAAACTTGGTCAGAATGTGTGTCTGCCTGCATGAAATCTTGAATGAGTTTGTTATTGGTTCATGTGGGGTCTAAAAGTAGGTAACTAGGTCAAATCTTAGAAAAAGCTTTTGAACACACTAGAAGCCCCATTTATTGCCCAATCTTGACCACAAACTTTATCAAAAACAATTGTCTGCATGAAATCTTGGATGACTTCATAACTGGGTCTTGTGGGGTCAAAAGGTAGATCAGTAGGTAAAATCTTACAAAAAGCTTGTGAACCCACAAGAGGCCACATTTACAGGCCAATCTTCATCAAACTTGGTCAAAATATTTTTCTGTATGAAATCTTGGACGATTTCTTTATTGGGTCATGTGGGATCAAAACAGAGACACTAGGTCAAAATTTAGAAGCATGTAAACACAGTGGAGGCCACAGTCATAGCCCAATCTTCACCAAACTTGATCAGATTGTTTGTCTGCATGAAATCTTGGATGACTATATTATTGGGTCACGTGGGGTCAAAAAGTAGGTAACTAGGTCAAATTTTAGGAAAAATATTGTGAAAACACTTAGGGGCTGCATGGATTGCCCAAATTTTCACCAAACTTGACCAGAATGGTTGCCAATATGAAATCTTACATGTTTTGAAGTGGGTCATGTGGATACAGTAGGTTACTAGGTAAATTTCTAGTAAATGTTGTCAACCCAGTGGCCACACTAATGGTCAAATCTTCACCAAAGATTTCCAAAGTAAACAACTTTTAATGACCTGATGCCAGATATGAGCTTACTAAAAGCCTGTGTCCTCAGATGAGCAATTAAGGGCAATCATGGCCCTCTTGTTTTTGCACTTCATGCAGTATTAAACTTCTAATACAGATTCATCCATTCCCTTTTTATAAACAAATAAACTTGACATACATTGCAATGTCAGGCATATGAACATTTCTCTTTCTTTATCTTGTTATATTTGTATGGACATTTAATTTGTGACATCTGAAATGCTTTTTATACCCCCACCACAAAATAGGGGGGGGGAAGGGGCTATAATGTATTCACTTTGTCCGTCTATCCGTCCTTCTCCATTATCGTGTCCGCTCTATAAATCCTTACCAATTGAAGGATTTTTTTCAAACTTGGCTGAAATGTTCACCTCAACAAGGGGATGTGCAGAACCCATGTTGCCCATGTGTTAGCTCAAGGTCAAGGTCACAATTGAAGGTCAAATATCAAACAATCAAATATTAGACAGTATGTCGTGTACGCTCTGTAAGTCCTACACTAATTGAAAGATTTTCTTTAATCTTGGCTCAAATGTTCACCTCAACAAGGGGATATGCAGAACCCATGTTACTCTTTTGCCGGCTTAAGGTCAAGGTCACACTTGAAGGTCAAAAATTGACTTAGAAAATATTCTTAAATTTTAACATGTATTTGAATATTTCTGAAACTAGAAAAAGTATTTGCTTGAAACTTAAAATATATATGAATTGTCACAATTAGGATATGCAGGTCAAGTTTCATAACTCTGTATTGCATTTTGACAAAGTTATGCCCCTTTTAAGTCTTCAAATTTACATACAATCAAGTATTAGACAATATGTCGTGTCCGCTCTGTAAGTCCTACACTAATTGAAAGATTTTCTTTAATCTTGGCTCAAATGTTCACCTCAACAAGGGGATATGCAGAACCCATGTTACTCTTTTGCCGGCTTAAGGTCAAGGTCACACTTGAAGGTCAAAAATTGACTTAGAAAATATTCTTAAATTTTAACATGTATTTGAATATTTCTGAAACTAGAAAAAGTATTTGCTTGAAACTTAAAATATATATGAAGTGTCACAATTAGGATATGCAAGTCAAGTTTCATAACTCTGTATTGCATTTTGACAAAGTTATGCCTCTTTTAAGTCTTCAAATTAACATACAATCAAGTATTAGACAATATGTCGTATCCGCTCT
Source organism: Sinonovacula constricta (assembly GCA_007844125.1). Taxonomy (NCBI): domain Eukaryota; kingdom Metazoa; phylum Mollusca; class Bivalvia; order Cardiida; family Solecurtidae; genus Sinonovacula; species Sinonovacula constricta. Next base: position 55,201,131 of record CM017557.1, read on the forward strand.
ATAAATCCTATACTAATGGAAGAATTTTCTTAAAACTTTACTCAAATGTTCAACTCAACAAGGTTATGTGCAGAACCCATGTTACCTTTGTGCCGGCTTAAGGTCAAGGTCACACTTGAGGGTCAAAATTGACTTAGAAAATGTTCTTAAATTTTAACATGTACTTAAATATTTCTGAAAGTAGCACAGGTATTTGCTTGAAACTTAAAAGATATATGACGTATCACAAGTAAGATATGCAGGTCAAGTTTTATAACTCTGTATTGCATTTTGACAAATTTATGCCCCTTTTTAAGTCTTTTAATTTACTTACAATCAATACTAGACAATATGTCAGGTCCGCTCTATAAATTCTATACTAATGGAAGGATTTTCTTCAAACTTGACTCAAATGTTCACCCCAACTGGGCAATGTGCAGAACCCATCTTACCCTTGTACCAGCTTTGTCAAGGACATTGGTGGGGGTATGAATTGCATTCAGCCATAGTTCTAGTTAAAATCTACAAATGTCCAAAGATAATTAGTCAGAAATTATGTATCCTTGCATCTTATCCCTAAATTCTGCTTTATTATCCCCAAGTCACACTCTAGTTATGCCCACATGACTGTATGGGCCGATCATAAGCCAGTCTGCTGACATTGTTAATGTTTTCTCTCTTACTTTTGCCATTCAAGGAGAGAGAGATGTAACAAGTCTGTATGCCCATAAGCAAGCATGTGCTGCATTATGCTCAGGTTTTATTCCATAGTTCTGTACATATTTTAAGTTGTTATATTGTAAACAAAGCTCACATTTGCTTGATATTTATTAAGCAGACTAGTTAATCACCTTTTTATGAATTGGTGTCATTATTTAGAGGAATTTTTGTCTTTAGGTGTTTATTATTTAAAAAATTAAAGCTGTATTGGTAGAAAATGTTCATGTTATTTATTGCATGTAACATAAATTACTTTTTTTTAATTGTGTATCCTTCATTTTTCATTATTTTTATTTTTTTTATTATTTTTTTTTTTTTTTAAATTAAATTATCAAGTAAAATAGATTACCTTCTCCCATGTGTGTGGTCACTTGGTGCCATGAATCTGTAGTAGGATTCTAATAGCTATCTATTGTGAGACTAATGTTTGGGATTAAAAAGTCCTTTACAGATCTTGGACATCAACTAATTACGTCACATAATGTTGGATACCACCTTTAAAATAAGATTGTATTATATTATGTTGTGCTTTTTATTTTTCATAACATTTATGTAATTATGAACAGTTGTAAGTGAAAGAAAAGAATAGTTATTCTAAATTATATTTATATTAAACATTCTCTCAGTAAAATTAGATCAATCCAGTCAGTATTACCTTCATCCTTCTGTTACTTTTTGTAATATTATTTTTTATATATTATATTTATCATGCTAGAACAAAATTTAAACTTTTTGACTTATTTCAATTATTGCTGTTTGTTGTTGTGTTTTTTATGTTTTGTTTTTCATGCATGAAGTATGATCGTTGGGAGTAGGTGATGTAAAACCAGATCAAACCAGATTTTAAAGAGAAACTTGCATTTCTTGTTACTTGGGTTTCTAACACATAAGTGAGCAATTAACTTTAATTTTAATCAATTAAAATAAAATGAAGACATGAGCTAACATCATACTGCTTATATTTCACATATTATAATGACATACCAAGAAAATGTAAACCTACATTCATTTGTCAATTCTCAGAGCCTTGTATGAAGTAGTTTTGGCAGAGACAATTTAAGTTTCATTCATATATAACACAAATGTATCAATGTTATATAGACATTGCTTCCTTTTTTGGTGTGCCATTGTTTATATGTTTCCTGCTAGATAAATCTTGTGCCTTTAGTTTTTTGTTGTTGTTGTTTTGTTTTTTTTAAATATATTAAAGGCAATATTAACTTAAAACAGTGGTCTCAGTTATGCTCAATGTTTAATCTTGGCTAATTAAGATTGTCATAGTTTTAGACATAAATATATGTGTGTTTTTGTTTAAACTTGAACAGTTTAATAATAGCTTTAAGTACATATGTTCTGTTATCTATGATTTATCTACGATACTAAATTTCTGAATGATTTTTGTTAGCTCACCTGAGCACGTCAGTTGTCTGGCGTCAACAGATTTGCTTGTGAACGTACAAGAGGCTACAGTTTTTATTCAATCTTCACCAGTTTTGGCCAGAATGTTTGTCTTCATGAAATCTTGAAAAAGTTCGTAACTGGGTCACATGGGGTCCAAAAATAGGTCATAAGGTCAAATTTTGGAAAAAGCTTGTGAACACACTAGAGACTACGTTTATTGCACAATCTTCATCAAACTTGATCAGAATGTTTGTCTGCATGAAATCTTGGATGAGTTATTATTGGGTCACTTTGGGTCAAAAAGTAGGTCACTAGGACAAATCTTAGAAAAAAGCTTGTGAACACATAGAGGTAACACTTCACCAAACTTGGTCAGAATGTTTGTATGAAATCTTGGTTGGGTTTGTCAATGGGTCACATGGGTTCAGAAAGTTAGTTACTCAGTCAAATTTTAGAAAAACCTTGTGAACATGCTAATGGTCAGATTGATGTCCCAATCTTCACCAAGCTTGGTCAGAATGTTTGCCTGCATGAAATCTTAGATGAGCTCATAACTGGGTCAAGTGTGGTCAGATTTTAATAAAAGCTGGTGACCACACTAGAGTCCAAATTCAGGCTCCTATCTTCACTAAACTTGGTCAGAAGGTTTGCCTGCATGAAATCTTGGATGAGGTTGTGACTGGGTCACGTGAGATTAAAAAGTAAAGCACTAGGTCAAATCTTAGAAAAATCCTTGTGAACACACTAGGCGGCACATTTATTGCCAAATCTTCACCAAACTTGGTCAGAATGTTTGTCTGCATGAAATCTTGAATGACGTCATCATTGGGTCACGTGGGAACAAAAGGTAGGTCACTAGGTCAAATCTTAGAAAACCCTTGTGAATACACTCGAGACCACCCTTATGGCCCAGTCTTCACTAAACATGACCAGAATATTTTTCCGCAAGAAATCTTGGGAGAGTTTGTAACAAGATCACATGGGGTCAAAAAGTAAGTCACTAGTTTAGGTTTTTAAAAAAACCTTGTGAAAAGCTTTGAGGCCGCATTGATGGCCCAGTCTTCACCATTCTTAACCAGAATGTTTGCCAGTATAAAATTTTAGATATGTTTTGAAGTGGGACACATGGATTCAGTAAGTCACTAGGTAAAATTCAAGAAAATGTTATCAGCCACACTAATGAAGGGTAGCCTATAAGTACACACATAGTCACTACAATGACCAAAATTATGTTCATGCACATGTAATACATGTGAATACATTAAAACAAACAACTTATAGCATCATTTAATTCTAAAATATAAAACCATTTGTGCTCTTGGGACTTCAGTAAAACTGTTAACTGCTAACTGAAAGAAAACAAACTTACAGATAACTGCTTTCAATAAACTATGTAACCATGACTGTAGACTATAATATTATATATAAATACCAAGAGTTCACTTATAGTAACACTACTTTTCTTATTGGTTATTGTTTATATTATCTCTTACACACATTTTTTACCCTATGTTTATATGTATCTGTTCAAAGAATAACATAAAAGATAATGTTCTTAAAAATCATTACCTAGCTTAATTAACTCCTGATTTACAACCACACAGCAAAATATTTAAGTAGAACTGTTATTCGGCAATAAAGCTGTGTTATTTATATGATCTCATTCAATTAGCTTACTATTAGAAGGATTGTTTTTCATAAATTAGCTCCTTCTGAATGTAAGCGTGATTGATCACTTGTATCCATTGCAAGTTAATCTATTACTTACTGAATGCTTCCAGATTTGATTCTGTTTACCCTTGTGACCAGTTCTTATTTAATATAAAAGCTGCTCTCAATCTGTCTATGATATTCTTAAAGTAGGTTCTTCATTCAGCATTTTATGCAATAAATTCAATAAAAATCCACTATCAAATGGGAATACATATACCTAGTTCTTACTGAACAAAGACAAGGTATTTTCCTTTTGTTACCCTCGTAATCTTATTGCTTTATTTTAAATTCCAGATAAGCAAGAAGAAGCCGAAAGAGAAGCCCCTGTTGAGGCGAAAGTCAGAATTACCACACGATATAACTATGATAAAAGCGCTCGATTCACATAAAAGGTCGGACGAGTATTTAAAGACAAATTCAGAGGGTAACTGATGCGGTGCCTTACTGGAAGAGCACATATCTGCCATCCAAGATCTGGGCTAGATGGAGATGATGAGACAATAACATCTAGGGATAGAAGACATCAAGCTCAAATCTCAGATTGTTTTCAAGTACTTGTTTGGTCAATTCTAAGTAATTACTATAATCTTACTTCAATTGGTAGATTTAAATGACAAGGCATTAACTGGCGGTTTTGTTTGTGTATAATGTCTTATCTCAGTGTTACTGTCAGTTTTACATTTACATGGCATATATGGGCATATATATACCATTGTACAGTGCTTTTTCAAATTTCAGTACATGTTGTAATACTCATAGCACCATCTCATATTATTGTATAACAATCTGACCAATCAAAAGCTTGAGAATGGTCTCTGACTTGAGGGCAATTTTGTCATTTTGGGCAACTATTCAGCAACCAGTCAACATTCATGTTATGGCACAAGAACTTCCTGTACGTGCCATCTATGGCTCATCTATAAATATAGCTGTGATCCTGAACTTAGCTGTGATCATGAACTTGGCAACTTCCACTCTAAGCAATATAATATAAACTGTTTTTTGCCATTAGTCCTACTCTTTGTAATTTCTTTGTTAGATGTATATCCTGATCAGAAAGGTTCCATTGTGAATTAATTAAAACTTGGCATGAAAGCAATTGTGTCCTTGGATACTCTTGTGCCATATTTGATGACATGAATTTTATGAATGGTTGCTGTTTAAGAGTCCTGGATTTGATGTCATTATTTACTATACTACAATTTTAATATGAGATTTTTGCATCACATATTTTCAATCAGCTCTTGTGCACTCAAAAATGCAAATCCATTAATGGATGATTGCATGTAGACACATTGGGTTATTTTACCTTTTGATAAAATTTAGAGAACTAATTTATAAGTGACTAGTAAAATTTTGTTCATGATTTATATTTCTTAAATCCGATAATCGGCTGCCATGTTTTCCACAACTTTGTTCATTAGTGAATTGGTGTTTTTTTTTCCTTATATACAGAATGAGATGAATAAAGGGTACTGCATGTTTTCATGTAGACCTATTCCTAAATCAAAATATAATATTGGATTCCTAAGTACAGAAATTCCATGAGCAAATGTAAACTTGCATTCAAATCCTAGGGTTGTGATTGGTTCTTTTAATAAAATTGTGTTATAACTAACCAATCAGGCTACTGGCATTTGGGTTTGGGTCTGTGTTCACAGACTTCTTTTGCAGTAATGTTTTTCTTGTCAAACTGGAATAAAGGTTTCGGGCATTTATTAAAGTGCATGTGATACTTTTCAGAAATATCTTGAAAACATTTTTATTGTCTGATTATGTTTACTGAGTATGATAAATTTTAGAAATTTCAACACTTCACCCTAAAATATTTCTACAGTGTGAGGACTAGGGCTTGATGTTAATAAACTGGTTTTAGTCCGTACAGCCATTATCAAGCATTTAAATGACAGTTGAATTTGAACTCATTCTCTGTTCACTAATCTGACACCACAATGTTGTCCTAGACTCCAACTGTTTTATACCATTGGCTCTAGGCCAGTCTTATGCTCATGAATTTCAGTTGAACTAAAAACTGTACCAGTAAAGTGTAAGTTAACACAGAAGGACCAGCTTAATGTACTACTGTTGTCATGGTCAGTATGCCTTGTGTTTGAGAGATTGCATATTTCCCCTTTATTGTTGACCTTGTCTTTACTATAACTGTGTTATTTAAAAATCCACATGAGTGTAATAAGAAATAGTAAAGCTCAAGACACACCTGATGTTAATATTTGATCTTAACAGACTCCTAATCAAATTTTACCTTTTTAACAGCAAGAATGGCTGGGATTTCAATTTTAATTGTGCCAGGAATGTTTGTAAATTGTCATTGGCATTTTACTACTAATAAATACTTGTAATTGGTCCGACTCAGTTTAAAATAGGACTATATTTTACAGTTGAATTGCTTACTGGCATAATATACTAAAAAAATAAGAAACTCAACAATATGGTTGTTCTACTGCTCTTCTGTTGCTTATGAGACTTGTTGGTGTTCATTGAAATATTCTATGGCATATGTGCCTAATTTCATTCAAATGGCAATCATTGTTGTGTGGTTTGTACTGCATCCAACAATACTGTATTACTGTTACTGTATATAATAGCAAGGCTGTTAGATGGGAATGTAATTTTTATTATGCAAGGATTTCTTTATTCACCTGACAGAAACAAATGTACAGGGGCTTGTTTCTCATGCTTTGTTCATTCTAATGAGCATTGCACGAACAATGGACAGTCTTTTTTTTTCTTAGACTATAGTGCTTCTATTGGAGTAACAGACAAAGAAACATAAGTGTTGAACAAACTGTAAATATTCCTGTATAATTTTTTATAAAATGGAAAACACTTGTATTAATAAGGGTGTGCAGTTTTTGTAAAATCTCTTGTCAATATACCTTGTAAAATTGTTTATTTTTATTGACTGGTCATGTTACATTTTTGAGTTTTGTCTGGTTAGCAGTGTGTCCTTGTGTTGTGATGTACATTTCTGTGGTAAGGGTGCCCTTTCTATGCTGGACATAGCTGGGCTGTACATGAACTTGACTGGCGCCCCTCTACAACACACAGCTACTACTGCTGCTACTATTCTCAAGAAGCCACTCCATCAACAAGGCTCAACATGTAGGAGGCAAATTCAAATTAATACGAAAGGAGCCATTATTTCCATTGTTGTTCTTAAAGTCTGTTTTTGAGTAGAACAAGCACTGGGGTTGTAAGTATCTGATTCAATAACAAGTAAATAGCCTGGGGATAAAAACCAGGGACCCTAACAATTCAAGGTCCATTGCTCAACTTACAACAAAAAGTCTCAACCACCCTTATAATGAAAGAAAATGCTGTATGGTACAGGGTTAAAATCCTGGAGTGAGAAAATCCCAGCAACTCTTTGGACCACTTACCAACCTCCCTTCATACAGTGACAGTAAGAACATGGGTAATGGTATTCCAGTGTCAAAAACATAATAAGGAAGAGCATGCTGGTTATCAGATATGTGGATATGCAGTAATTAGTTGTTTAAAACCTGGAACACTTTCACTGGTCATCAACTGTCTTTGTTTATGCCATTTATTGGATTGGGTTGGTTATTTTTGTTGTTGATTTTTTTTTTTTTTGGGGGGGGAGGGGGGGTGAGAATGGAATTATTTCATAGGTCATTATTACTATAGATATATATATAAGTAAAGTTTATATATTTTCTCCCCAACATTGTCTTGTTTTAATCATGCAACAACGGTACTAGTATCTCTTTTAGAGTGAACCTCTGGTTGATGTTTTAAAGGTATGCACTGTATTTTATCATTTTATTATGTGTCAAGTGTACATAGACCTACATTAATCAAGTGTCCACAGTGACAAATTTAAGGGAAAATGGTGATGTATTCATGTGATGCACTTGTATTTGTATTTTATTATATGTAATTTATATTGAAAACACATGTGTACTAATTATATTGTCTTTTTGTGTAACAATCATTCATGCTATTGACAGCAAACAAAAAATAATATGAACAAAAACTGATGATAAAATAACCGTTTCTTGATTAATTGTGTTCAGTTTTGTTCTTGATTAATTGTCTCCTTGTAAATTTGATGTTCAAAGGGCGTTATAGGGTTTCAAAAGCTTTTTTTTTCTTCTCAAGACCGTAGCAGCATATAAAACTATCAGAAATCTGACCTTTAGGGAATGATGATTCATAACAAGTTGAAATTATTTAAAAGATCTAACTTATTTAAGCCCAGTACATAAAAAATCTGTTTATCTTGAATACATCTGATTGAACATGATAACAAATATTTTTACTCAAGACTAAAAACCAATCAAGAATAGGTCATTGTTTCAAGCCTCATCAACGATTGTTTCTTAATGGATTAAAAAGATATGTGTAAGCTTAATGAATCTTTTTTTTTGCATGAGTTACAGATGGTTCTTCCCAGTAACCTGGCATATTATGTAATTTCTCTAGCCTTAAATGTTCATAGTTTTAAAACAGTTTGCTAAATATTAGTAAACAAAAAATGTCGAGAGAAAAAGTGTTAATACTGTCCAATTAAAATAGTTATTCAGCTAATGGTTTTATGCCATACAACATGGCTAATTATGCAAAGGCAATTTTTTGATAACTAAGTATCAGACTTGTGAATGGGAAGAAGTGGATAGCACACTTTCTGTCTAGTTTGCCAATAGAGTAAATGCACAGTATTCTAACCTATAAATCCATGCAGGATTAAATGCTTCATGTTGTTCAGTTAAAATCATTATTTACATAGATACTTGATTCTATTTTTGTGATGTATATGTGATAAATGCGCAGATGAAGTTTCCAGTGATATAGATTGCTTAGAAAATAATATACAGTGGAGCTGTGCCATTGCAATGAAGGCCATCAGGCCAGTGCTTGGCCCAGCTCCACCAAGGTGCTCTATCTCAATAAGGGCCATCAATCCAGTGCTTGGCTCAGCTTCACCAAGCTGCACCATCCCAATAAAGGCCATCAGGACAGTGCTTGGCCTAGCTCCACCAAGGTGCTCCATCTCAATAAGGGCCATCAGGCCAGTGCTTGGCCTAGCTCCACCAAGGTGCTCCATATCAATAAAGGCCACCAGGCCAGTGCTTGGCTCAGCTCCACCAAGCTGCACCATCCCAATAAAGGCCATCAGGACAGTGCTTGGCCCAGCTCCACCAAGGTGCACCATCCCAATAATGGCCATCAGGCCAGTGCTTGGCCCAGCTCCACCAAGCATCACCATCCCAATAAAAGCCATCAGGACAGTGCTTGGCCCAGCTCCACCAAGCTGCACCATCCCAATAAGGGCCATCAGGACAGTGCTTGGCCCAGCTCCACCAAGCTGCACAATCTCAATAAGAGCCTTTAGGCCAGTGCTTGGCCCAGCTACACCATATTTTATTGTTTTTAAAATTTATTGTTAATAGTTTGGAGGCTTCCTTTGCTGTAAAAAATCCCCCACATTTTATAGAAATCCTTCCATAGCAGATTTGAATTGTCATCGTTACTGAAAAAAAAGATGCTTATGATTTTACATATTCTGTCAGCCATTTTGTTGGATGATCACAAGCTTTCAATCACTGGGCAGATTATTGATATTTAGCCCTGTAAGTGAGCAGAGAAAGCTATAATACTATATTATATATACAGGGCATGATAAGCAATATCTGCCTGTAGTCATGACCATTTTGTTACTATTTATAATAACAAAATGTATTATAGTTGAATTAAAATAGAGATTTTTTTTGTAAGACCAGTCAGCTTTTGAGACCAGTTTGCTATTTAGACCCTGACCAGAGTTCTACAAGTCTGATGTTAAAATATATAAGGTTATTAAACTAATTAACTAATTCTATACTTGGTGATGGTCACAAACTTGAGATTGTATGAGCTTTCATCGAGGTTCTCAATATAAAAGATACCGAATCAATTTGTGTTAAGCAGGCTAAAAGTTAAGAGTAAAGAGTTTTATACTTCTTTGAATTATTTTTTTGTTTATTAGAAGAAAGTGTCTTGATTTAAAATATGTATTATTTCTTTCTTTTTTAAGATAATTATAAATGTGTCAAGATTAGCATTAATAAATCAGAAAGAGCAATGAACAAACGCCTTGATAAATTATAAAACCACATAACTACTTAATTACAAAATTATGTGTAATACTTTTTTTTTTTATAATCCAGTTGTTGTACTTGTAAAATATTGTAACAATGCAGATTGACCTGGGGCCACGACTATTGTTATTTTCCATGAATACAGACTCGGACAGAAATCCCAGTATTTTGATAGGTCATCTTTTGTTATTGTACCCAATCAGGCAGCTAGCAGCAACTACACTATTGGCCTGGGTATGTTAATTCAAGCTTTGCTTGTTTATGAAAATTTCTTGAAGAACTTGAAGACAAAAATGGCAATTTTGAAATTATTAGCTTGATGCTAAACAAAGTCTTGTCTGAACTAGTCGCTAAGTGAAAATGGTTTCAGTTATTTATGGTACTCTGGTAAGATCCAGAAATATACTGGACACTTAACATAGTCACTGTTTACCTTCTATTGTTAAAACTGTGATACAGTGTATCTCTAGATGGATGGATGAGGAGTTTCAAGTGTGCATTTATTTTATATTGACTGCTCTGCTGAACATTGTTTAGTTACTGAGACTTATTTTCCAACATCAGGGCTATACGTTATAGTAGTTTTAGGTTGAGATTCTTCTCAGGGATCCTTTTGTTTAGATTTCCAGTTATACTCTTGTAAATCAATAGAATGATTTAAGATAAGAGCATTACATTGATTTAAGGGGCATTTTATTTGAAGATGGTACTTGTGATGGAGGGCTCAGTAAAAATGCCTTACCAAATAAACATGGTGGTCATCTGATGCTGACTTGTAACTCCTCAGCCCCTCCATCAATTATAAGCTTGATGTCACCAATATGATGGTCCATCTGATAGCCCCTCCAACAATAAGCTTGATGTCACCAATATGATGGTCCATCTAACAGCCCCTCCATCAATAATAAGCTTGATGTCACCAATATGACGGTCCATCTAACAGCCCCTCCATCAATAATAAGCTTGATGTCACCAATATGACGGTCCATCTGACAGCCCCTCCATCAATAATAAGCTTGATGTCACCAATATGACGTCCATCTGACAGTCCTCCAACAATTATAAGCTTGATGTCACCAATATGACGGTCCATCTGACAGCCCCTCAAATATTAATAAGCTTGATGTCACCAATATGACGGTCCATCTGACAGCCCCTCCAACAATTATAAGCTTGATGTCACCAATATGACGGTCCATCTGACAGCCCCTCCAACAATTATAAGCTTGATGTCACCAATATGACGGTCCATCTGACAGCCCCTCCAACAATTATAAGCTTGATGTCACCAATATGATGGTCTATCTGACAGCCCCTCCAACAATAATAAGCTTGATGTCACCAATATGACAGTCCATCTTACAGCCCCTCTAATAATAATAAGCTTGATGTCACCAATATGACGGTCCATCTGACAGCCCTTCCACCAAAAATAAGCTGAATGTCATCAGTATGACAGTCCATCTGACAGCCCCTCTAATAATAATAAGCTTGATGTCACCAATATGACGGTCCATCTGACAGCCCCTCCAACAATTATAAGCTTGATGTCACCAATATGACGGTCCATCTGACAGCCCCTCCAACAATTATAAGCTTGATGTCACCAATATGACAGTCCATCTTACAGCCCCTCTAATAATAATAAGCTTGATGTCACCAATATGACGGTCCATCTGACAGCCCCTCCAACAATTATAAGCTTGATGTCACCAATATGACAGTCCATCTTACAGCCCCTCTAATAATAATAAGCTTGATGTCACCAATATGACGGTCCATCTGACAGCCCTTCCACCAAAAATAAGCTGAATGTCATCAGTATGACGGTCCATCTGACAGCCCCTCCAACAATTATAAGCTGAATGTCACCAGTATGACGGTCCATCTGACAGCCCCTCCATCAATAATAAGCTGAATGTCATCAGTATGACGGTCCATCTGACAGTCCTCCAACAATTATAAGCTGAATGTCATCAGTATGACGGTCCATCTGACAGTCCTCCAACAATTATAAGCTGAATGTCATCAGTATGACGGTCCATCTGACAGTCCTCCAACAATTATAAGCTGAATGTCATCAGTATGACGGTCCATCTGACAGTCCTCCAACAATAATAAGCTGAATGTCATCAGTATGACGGTCCATCTGACAGCCCCTCCAACAATTATAAGCTGAATGTCATCAGTATGACGGTCCATCTGACAGCCCCTCCAACAATTATAAGCTGAATGTCATCAGTATGACGGTCCATCTGACAGCCCCTCCAACAATTATAAGCTGAATGTCATCAGTATGACGGTCCATCTGACAGTCCTCCAACAATTATAAGCTGAATGTCATCAGTATGACAGTCCATCTGACAGCCCCTCCAACAATTATAAGCTGAATGTCATCAGTATGACGGTCCATCTGACAGCCCCTCCAACAATAATAAGCTTGATGTCACCAATATGACAGTCCATCTGACAGCCCCTCCAACAATTATAAGCTGAATGTCATCAGTATGATGGTTCACTGACTATAATTGTGTAGGTGTGATATAACAAAAATAATAAGTGCAAAATCATTTCAAAGGATTTCTGAATTAAGAGCAATGTGACAGTCAATAAGTGTTTGCTTTCTAAAAAGTCTAGCAAAGGAAATATCTGAGACTTTTCTCATTGTATAATTGCACACTTGCCAGTAAGGCTGTTAGTAATCAGAAAGGTGCATTTTTCACAAGGTTAAGCAGATTCTATCCCAAGTCTTTCCCCATTTATTTTACTTTAGTTGTTTTTGATTACTTTTAAGAACACTCCAACTAACTCAAATCCCATTAGATTGCTTGGATTTGTATGCTTGTGGTTATTTAAACTTTTTTTTATAAGGTATTATTTCTTGTATTATTTTTGTAATCTAGTGGTCACACTTAACCTCTTTTTGTATTTTATTTGTATGAACAAGTATGTTTTACTTCATAATATTGGCAGGTATTAACTGTATTTCACCCTCCATCTCACTTATTTCTGCAGATCATCATGACAACATTCCATTGTGACACTATCATCTTCAGCCTTATAGTTTGGATTATCTAGGGTAACAGTAAACCAAACATCTTCAAAAGTTTAACGCTGAATATATTTGGCTAGTGTAAAAACTAATTGTCACATTAAAGCATCAGTTGTTATTCTAAACTGATCGTTGATTCAATATAGCTAAAAACAATACACCTGACTTGCTACATTTGTTAATCATCCCTTCTGTTTCTTAGTTTCTTATATTGCTGACTATTACTGCATGTTTAGATTTATTGTATAAAGGTGAGATAACTTAGACTTCATGTTCATTCTAGAGTTATTACCCTTACTTCTTGAAAGAATTTGTTCACAGATGTAACTTATTAATGTGCACTTGTTGTTTATTGCTCCACTGCTTTACGGAGCCCTTTTTGACATGGATTATTAATTATATTGCTTTTGCATTTTTTTCAATATATATGAAAGTTTTTTAAGTTGGCTTTTTAATGAGTATAATAAAGTGATGGATGGTTTTCAAATTAAAAAAACAAATGTCACAAATTTCAGGCTCCTTTGTTTTTCATTCCAAGATTGTATGCTATTGTTTAAAGTGAAAAACATTAACTCCCTACCTGTATCATTTTTCTGAATCTTAAAATATCATTATTTTCATATTATGTCACTATTTCATTTCATCATTTCTGTGCACTTATACATGTTCTTTTAATTTGTAGTACACATGTATTCATTTGCAACAATCTTCTGTCATTTCATGAAAACAATATGTGTGTAATATATATAGTATTAATTTGTGACATTGTCCAGTGTGATCAAATCCTGAAATAAATTCCATAAAAAAACATTTTGATAATGTTCTGCAATGACCAAATCAAATACTAAAACTTGCACAGCAAAATTTGGCTATTATTCTTTTTGTTTTTTAAATTCATTTGTTTTACAGGCATGCAGTTTCTCTTTTTTTAAGTTCTGTTGAAAAGTACAAAATCATTTGGACCTTCTGGTTTGTTTTTGTTGATTTTTTTAATTGAGATTTTTAATATTTCATTGTAAATGCTTTTTTTCAAATCACCAGAAATAAAATGTTTATGTCTTATAGTATAAATGAAATGAGAAATTTTACTGTAATTTTGACATGTCTCCACATTTGTCCCAGGGTTTTCTAAAGTATATAATAAGTCTGGGCATTAGGATGACACACTTTGAGCCAGTAAGATTTTAATAGAGCCATTTCATAATTGGAACCTAATTTCACACTGTTCCCCCTCAGTTGTGTAAATGTCACCACTTTGTAACATGCATGTAAATTGTTAATAAAAACTGTAACATGAGTAACTTCCTGTAGTTTCGAGTCTAAAAGTATAAATCTTTAAGCTTTAGTCTAGAACCAAAGAAGGATTCAACTGGTCAGCTTTTCAGTTTCACTGAAAATATAACCAAGGACTTCATAATAACAAACATTACAGTCTGGCCTGAAACCAGTATCTTAAAGAAAGACCTCATTGCCTCTAAATGTCTGTTGATTTAACAATTTTCTTGGAGCCGATCAAATGACTATCAAGAGAACTTGATAATTCTGAATATATAGTCACTAAAGCTTTATAAGATTCTTACCAGTATGCTGAAGCTCAAAGGTTCCTATTTTTTGACTCTAGTAAACATTATTTGTATATCAAGAGTGGGTTATCCTGCATTAACAATGCAGTTTTGCTCAAGACTTTGAAGTTTTCTCTGTCCATTTTCAGATTTTTTTTTCTTTTAGTGTATATGTTTCATTTATCTGGACAACATGTATAATGAGTGAGTATATATTGTAAGTCAACTTGTGATCATGTTACTTTGCAATACAGGGAATACATGGTTCTCTGGTCTGTAGTCTTCACTTGTTCTTATTGCTTTACCATGGCCACCATCACACACTTTGACAGAAAATGTTTTATTTAATACAAAGTAAAAATGATTGAATATTTATTGTAATATCTATTTGAACATGTAACTGAAGTTGAAATGGTAAAAAGTCAATGTAGGAACATTTTTTTCAAAATTGGATGTACACATTTCTGTTTTCTTCATAATTACAATCCTTGTTGTTTTTTTTAAATCTGACTGGCTCATCCCAATCATGTGACTGGTTTTCATTCTTTAGTATTCTCATTGTAACAGTTGTTTCATTATTACAGAGGAAGGAAGCAACTTTTTTTCACATAATACACTTAAATCTTGTGCAGTCCAGGTATATTTTTTTGTATAATCCCACCCCAATATCACAATAGATATGGAAGATCATCAAAAAAAAAAATATACAAAAGATAACAAAAAAGTGATTATTATTATTTTTATTATTACTTTTCCTATTTAGTACTTTATGGCTATTGAAAACTTATAAACAGCTTTTTTACAAAAAAGAATAGTTTTATCGATTCTCAATAGTTGCACATTATGGTACATTTTCATAGTCCCACCAAAATGCATGACACAAATTTTTTAAGGCTTTTTTGTTTAAATAGTTGGCTTTCTTGTTTTGGGCGGTGTTGCTTGATTGACCCTTCATGACCTTGACTACCTGCTCAGTCTTCATGCCTGGGAGAAAGTAGTGTGTGTATAGAGCATGTATGTGGAAGGAGACCAGATGTGTTTTGTCTATGCAGACTTCAAATGTTAACATTACCGGTAATATTTATATGTTTACACTAGATGTTCAAATAATTTTATTGTGTAATGTAAACATACATGAAATGCAGGTTTATAAATGAATAATGTTGAGCAGGAATCTCACTTGATGACTAAAGGAGGGAGGAAAATGTCATTGGAACAAGTATTCAACTGACAATGCATTCTACACTAGGCTGAGATATTTACGATATCCAGCACACAGCTTCAGTTTTCCACCAGTTTTACAATAGGAATTTAGATTCAGATCGCAGGCTGTAGTGTTGAATTAAAAGCGATTGTTAGTGAGCCATTTACTATTGTTGGTTATTACTTCAGTGTGTCTACCAACCAACTACATGTAGTAACTAGGAGTTCAATTTGAACTCTGGTCATGTTTGGTAGCACCTATTTTAGCCATAATTTTTGTTAGAATTCAATCATATGGAAAGTAATATGTGTTCAATATATTTACCTTGGAGCCAGTGTGTCTTTCATCTAATGAATCAAGGAAACTATTTCTGGTTAAAATTTGTACAATTTGCAAACATAAATTTATGGAAATATAAAGTTGAAATATATTTTCAATTGATACTTTTTTAGAACTACTTAGTAAACACAAAAAGTATATATATTATGAATGTTGTTTTTGTGTGTTTCATTGTGGTATGAAACACAGTTGCCTAACATACTGTACATTAACACCTTCCATACTATATCCTTATTACATTAAAAGCAAACCATCTTAGACTAAATGGAGGTGAAAAAGTACATTTTCACTATTCTTTTTAAAAATATTCTGAACATATAAACAAATATCTCCTACTATTATATTAAGAGACCATTTAAGATTGTTTTGGGGTGGGGGGATTGCATAAAAAGACAACATAATTTATTTAAGTTTACTGCAAAGTTATGATTCCTATGTTTTAAAGCATACATGTTTCTGATACATTTGTAACATATTGCACAACTCAAATTCTCATATCCAACATGCTTTCACAAATCTCCAAAATATATACACAAAACACAATACAAAAATACAACATTTCGATGTATGCAGAATCCATACAGTAAACCATTAACAAGAAGTAGGATACAAACATAGAAATGTATGGAAATCATAGGTTCAAGATAAAAAAAAAAAACACTTTAAAACTGTCAGGATTCCAGATTTTATAAGTGTGTTAAAGTTAAGAACCCATTTCAATGTAAATGATAGCTACTGAAAAAGCACCAATCAATTTCATGAAAATGGCATCTGACTCAATACCACAGTTGTATAACCTCTGCTCCAGATGGTGGAGGAATGTCTCGGACTCCTGCTTTTTGAACCATGTATCTACTTTTTCATTATTTACATCACAATACAAGACTTCAATTTTTTTAATTAAAATAAACAGATATATTTATACCATTCACCAATGTATATGTTAGGCTAACAAATGTTGCAAAAAACAAAAACATGATTGAATGTCCTTTGTATTGATACTAATTAGGATAATGCTTATTACAGTCTAAGCCATTATTGTTGCACTTTTAAAATATTTTTTACAGAAAATTGTATTGTAAGGTTTGTTTTTTTATTTCAAAATTACTAAAAACACTGGAAAATGATCACAAGTCAGATGCCTACAGTGTTCAGCATAAACTAAAAAAATTTCCCTTCTTAAATAGTATTGCTTGCTTTGATAGCACAAGCAAAAAGACTCAGTGTAGGGATATGGAAACAAAAACAAATGACACTCTTTCAAAAGTCCACCATGCTATGACACTATTTGTCTGCCTTTACATCAAGGATTCACTGCCAAGACTGGGATGTTCTTACATGAGGCCACTTCACTCCTAAATTCTTATTGTATGACCTTGTGTAACTTTTAACACATAACCTTTACTTTGAAAGCATGCCGATCACATGCGATGCTTCTAGTTTTTTGGGGAAAGATAAAGTGTGAACTACTTTATCAGGGTATGACAGTTAAGCAAAATGCTGAAAAGGACAATCTGCCACTGATTTTCAGTCTGGACTGCCGAAAATGCAGAAGCTTTGAACATTATAATGATATATATATATATATAACATTCAATATGCTTATACATACAATACCTAGTTACCTACATATAAATAAATCAGGGATTTGGAAGCAATATGTATAGATAGATATATTGTTTCCAAATCCCTGATTTTTTTTTTAAAGTGTTACATGCCATTAAAAAGCTAAATAAACTTCCATTAAACCACCTAATATTATTTACAGATCAAAACCCATCCACTTGAGGCATGTATCTACACATAAAGATCAAATCTTGGAAAACTGTTAAACACAGTTAAATGTTTATACCTTTATATAGTGTAAGTGACCCATCAGTTAAGATACCAAATTTATAACTCTGCCTTTCAGTTTGGAGTTTTCCTATTTCTAGAAAAGGTGACACCTTAAAACTTGAGAAGAAAGAAATCCATAAATTAAAAACTGGATGGAGAGTTTTCTTAAAATTTGGCATACATGTCAACATTAAAGAATACAAGTAATTGTGTAAATTTAAATTCTGTGGCTTTAAACTTGCTTTACCTTAATATGAAATATGAGAAGTTTATAATTTCATTAATGAAAAAACCTTAAAGAGTTGTTTTTTTTACATAATCTTCTATCATTTACAAGAATTTGGTAACTATTTGTGAAATGTAAACCTATTATATTTATTTAAGTAGCCAGAGCGCATATTAAGCTTTATGCTTTGTACAAGTGTTTATCTGTTCATACATACATACATACAGGGAACAGGGATTTAAGAATATATTTTGAATACTGTTGCATTAAGACAAATACTTAACTATACATTTGTTGTTAAAGATACCAAGACTATAGAGCATAATAACATTTTGTTGCTCACTATACTAACTTTAAAATCAGAAAAAATGCATTCATATTTTATCATGGGCAGTGTTTAAGGGAATTTAACACAGGAACTTCACATGAGGAATAACAAACCTAATTAGTTAACATGGAAGGAAGTTCTATCACAATGTAGAAGCATATTTTGATGGATACACAAAATCAGTAAGTCCATCCAATAGATTGTTAACATGTGACATTAAAAATATTTATTCAATGAAGACATCAATACAGTATATTTGTTACCAAAAAGAAAGAATTTATCTTACTAGAAAAGTGTAAAGATAATGTATTTTATAAACACCAGAGACAATTAAAATAAACCAGTTAACCTATTGGGTGGCTTGGATTGGTCATAACAAGGCTGTGTTTCATTTTTCTCTTAAATACAAGTGTGTCATCCCGATAATATTTTGATGAGTAACATGAAAACAAATGTTGAAAAGTCATATTTGACAATGTCTATTTCTTTTGACAAATGGCTTGCACACAAGTACAATTGGTTAGAGACACAATTACTGTCCCTTTTCTGAAAATACAATGAACAAACATTCAAACTATGAAAGTGATGACTTAAATAAATGTCTATGTCTCAAGATGGTTCAATGCTGCAATACAACAATGGTTTATCTAACAAAAAGATTTGGAGTTCTATTGTTAGAATCATGATTCTTAGAAAAAATGTCAATCATTATTGCTCTTTGCCAATCATTTTTAGTTTGTTTTTTTAAACACATCACTATGACTTAATTAATACAAATGTATTGAGATTTAGTTTTCAATAGTTACAACACAGGTTATTTGAACAGTCTATGGAAGAAGTAACTGCACATGGAAGCAATATGTACACTGACTATTAGCATGGATATTGAAACCAAACCTCATCCACATTAACTTCATACAAATCACTATGCAATTGCCTAAGTCATGTTGCTTATGATAGCCACAACTAATTTTATAAACACTCACACAATAATGACAACAGTTTACAACCATATTTTTATAAGTGTTTCAATCATTTTGAGGTCAGTTCATAAAGAGTTATAGACTGTGCACAGCTTTTTAACCAGATTTTTTACCTCTATGTTGGTGTGTATACGACCGACATAAGCTATGAAAAATTCCCACAAGCCAAACTGAAGAGAGTATATTGCAGATTCCCATCCACCATTTATAATCATACTTGGGGTAGTTTCCTTTTTATTTAGTTTTCTCCTTACACTTGCACACAGGTATGTTCTATACATTTTTATATTGATTAAAGTTAAAAAGAAAGACTTTAGCTGGATTTTCATTGTGAGTATACTTTGAATGCCACTGAAATACGATGAACAGGAAGTAAACGGTATTAATGGTATAATTCATTGACCATACGAGCCATCTTTGACTCTTGGTAATTACATCTAACAAATTTAGCTGGTGTGTACACAATGCATGAGCAGGCACAATTCATTGCACTTTATGGTATTTAATTGAGTTTTAAAAATATACTTCATTTTTTTGTCTTTTTTTATTTAAATGTTTATATAAACTTGGGAAATAGGCTCACAAATTCCATTCATTAAAATTTTTGTTCCATGTTCATAATCACATATTGCAAGTATATGTATATATTAATTTAGTATACTGTAGGTTGGGTTTTCATTTAGTTATTGTTTGTTACAAAAGTTAAACAAGGTACATATAAATGATTTCAATAGTGGAAGATAAAAAAAAAGGCAAACAGTCCACATGCATGATTCAGAAGTTTAGAAAAAGTTTGGCAAGAAATAAATCTAATGTTAATGAAGTGTGTCTTTTAGACAACTGAGGGTCTCGTTTGCTAGTTAAAACATATACTTGTCCAAGGCTTAATTACTACTGGATCACACAGCCTCCAACTGGAAGCCTTATCAATTGGTTCTTAGCTGACTAAGAAATAAACAATGTCTAGTGAGTACCACTTAGGTACATAACACTGACCAGCACAGCCGCCCACTTCTACAAATCAGTCTAAATCAATGGCCTTATGGAAACTTCCAGCAGTTATGTGTTTTCAACTTCAAGAAACTACCTTTACAATGCTCCAGGTGAGCCACATTTAATTAATGAATAGTACAGTTTTTATGGTCCTGGGTATTGACCTTTCATCTCCTTGGCCATATGATTACTTTCAACTGTAATGAATTTATTGCATACTCTTTTATATTGTTAAATAAGTAACACTGACTTGATATAAATTTTTGCTGACATGAGGAGCATTGGGATGAATTAGATATTAGCTAAAAAAATGAACATTTTTAGGCAAAATTGCCAAAGTTTGTTTTAAGTGTGATCGAAGGTTTCGCTGGCTGGTTTGAGGCTATTATCTTTTCCTGGGCCTTAGCCATGGCATTTCTTGCAGCATTGCTTGACTTGATAGCAGCCTCTAGTCTTGTCTTTAACTCGCCCTGGCTCGTCATGATGACACGGAACTGGGCCGGATACTGTGGTCCAATCTTCATGAGACGCCCCAGGCTCTCCTCGTGCACACGTCTCATGTAGCGAGTCGCTGTAGGTAGTGTTTTATCATCCAGCAGGTATGAGACAAGGATGGGCAAAAATACAGTCAGCAGTGTGATCCCTGAAACAGTGTCAAATGTATGTTAATTTTGTGTTGGTTTTTTTAACTTAATAAAGTAGGGACATCATGAGTACTAGAGTCAATACTCTAGTACTCTATCATTTAATTTTCTTTATCTTACTTTACATTAAATTTAACTAGATTTTATCTACAATACAAATGTAAATATTATTACCTTGAACAATTATATTCTTTGCATCCACTAAATATGTTTACTGCAACTTGGTATTAAGTATTGCAACTAAATTGTTGGAGTAGTCTGTAATTAAAATCACATACCATTTAATCGTTCTCATAGATCAATGTCATTTTGTGTAACTTTTACTGCCATGAAAAAGCAAAGTGTTGGTGTTTCCTTCCAGACTATTATGCGTACTATTTTTAGATTGACAAAACATTGGTGTGGCCTCCAGTGTGTTTACAAGGTTTTTCTACAAGACCCCATGTGACACAGTTTCAAACTCACCCAAGATTTCATGCATCCTAACAAGTTATGTAAATTTTATGTCCTAAATGTGGTTTCTAGTGTATTCACACAATTTTTCAAAAATATAATCCAGTGCTCTAATTTGTAATCAAGTTTGTCCCATTTTCAAACTCACTCAAGACTTCACACAGACCAATTTCTGACCAAGTTTGGTGAAGATCAGATTAAAACTGTAGCCTCCAGAGTGTTCACAAGCAAATAATACACAACAGAGTGCAGACACTGAGGTGAGCTAACAATGCTTCCAAAGTCAAGCCAATATAATAGATAGAATTAAAGTATCCTGTGTTTTCATGGGATATATAACATTTTAGTAACTGTATACATATTCAATTAACATTACTCAATAAGCATTTAAAACTAAGAAGAATTTGTTTTTTATAATACCTATATGACTAAGCTTTGGTGCTGTAGATTAAAAAGATGCTGCTGCTTTGCACCATGGACTGCAAAATTATCAAATGCATGGCATATTCAAGACATGGTATGAAACAAGTGGGTACTAATGATTGGGCTATAAATATGGCCTCTACTGTGGTCACAAGCTTTTTCTAAGATTCGACCTAGTGACCTATTTTTTGACCCCACATGACTCAGTTACGAATTCATTCAAAGATTTCATACAAACAAAAATTCTGACCCAGTTTGGTGAAGATTGGACTATAAATGTCTCTAGTGTGCTCTTTAAGTTTTCCTAAAATTTGAACTTTTGTACTAGTTTTTGACCCCAGGTGACCCAATAATGAACTAATCCAAGATATTTTATTCTTAAGGCTACCAAGTTCATGACAGAAAATTTGTTGTTTAAGTGTGGATTAAACCTGACATTTGATGATAAATTTAATAAAATGGCTAAGTTGTTAATACACAACAAATCTGTTTATCAGTTTGCTTTCTTTTAACTATTAATTGTGTTTCAAACACACATAAAAACATGTTGCATAAAGAGGCTACATGTCATAGGAAACTATTGTAGTCCTGTCCCAAAGGCATTCTTCATGAAAAGCTGAATCCATCAGAAATTTGGCTTAATGAACCATAGGTCTCGTCATTTCAAATTTCATTAGTTATGTTGTGTTTTACACAGGTTTGACTATATGTCAATAAAATGCAAATGAAATATTTTTGTATATTTGTTTGTTGTTAGGTTGTTGTATTTTTGTTGTTGTTTTTTTGTTGATTTTTTTTTCTGTTTTGTTTTTTAATCATCATATGCCTATATACAAACAGCTGCTTTTGACAGTACTTCCTTATTTTAACTAAAAACCTTTTCTATCATGATGGCAAATTAAAAACTGGCTCATATACAAACAGTTTTTATCACAATATATTTTGTACATTTACTTTTTTGCAAATACAATCTTCAAAAGACTTTGCAACACAATAAAAACTACATTATTTATTTGTTAAAAATTCAAAGGCCTATTTGCATTGTGGAAAGTGATTATAAGCAAAATAATTGATAAAAATGTACCAATAAATTGCCTGCATTTGAGGAAACTAACAATAACTTACTTTTACTCTCCTCTGCAATGCTGACTAACATTTCAAATGTATTGATAGCTGTAATTAGCAGGTCCCTCTCTGTATCTGAGGTGGGTGGAGTGCTGCTACATGTGTACAGGTACTCTATCAGTTTGGGTGCCATCACATGGATATAGGGCATGGCATCATTGGGTGACAGGTGCGTGATCAGGGATAGGAACATCTGACAACAGTGAAGCTTCACCTAAAAATGTAACACCATCATATCTTAGTTTTAAGACTTTTAAAACACATTGATCTCCCAGAAAAAATAAATGGCTACACAAATGTTCAACTCAACATTGCTTTATGAATTAGAAAGTTTGATAGAGTTTCTCCACATTCCTCCCACAGTCCAAGGAGGCAAAGTAGTAAATGTATCAAAGAATTGAACTAATAATTGCTTTTTTTCCCTTATATTTTTTATCTAACTGAACCTGTATCATAATCTTCGCAGGAGAATGTCATACTGTATCATAACTTTATGACATCTAAATAATTATCGGTTTCCATATCCTTTTCACAAAAGACTGCTTAACATAACATTAATTTTTTTTATTAAAGTTTTGTCTTTTGGAAGAAGTCATAGAGCAAGTTGTACACTCACTAGTTGATTGTAAGCATAGGTGCTTCCCAACCACTACTGACTTTTCTATGTCTTGATCTGGAATTGAACCCCCAGTTTAATAATTTGTGGTACAAATTGTAAGCAAAAGAATAATTTTAGGTTTCATTAGTAAAAATAATTACAAATTTATCTGTGTTAAACTATTATTAAATATATATCAATCTTGATCATGGAAGGAATGTTCACTATAAGTGTTTACATATACCATTTTGAGGAAAATATTCTGTCATGAAGAAAAGAATTATATCCCCTTATAACAACTTCATAATACAAGCAGAATTTCCATTTGATGTAACTGTTTTTAATGGTACACATATTATGGTATCATATATTTGGCAAGTATATTATACTGATACTGCTCTTTAAAAACTACATGTGTTTCATGCTCCATGAAGCTGTTTTGTGTGGTTGCCATAGTTACCTGTAAAATGTTGGACTGCCAGCAGTCCAGGTAGGCCTGTATGCAGGGGTTCACAAGGGCAGGGTGTGGGTTCACAAGCTGGGGGGCAGACATCATAAATACTGTCACTGTTTTCAACAATGTCACCTCATCCATACCAGGGTAATTGGTGTCTGAATAAACACGAGAGTAGAGGCATCATAGACTTCCAAGATCTTGATTTTGAATCAGTAAATTATTTCAAAGTAAATTTTAACAGAGTTGAGCAAGTTCAAGCATCTACCTGGTGGAGATAAATTGAGCTTATGGTGAAGTAATTAATGGTTGGTGTCTTCAATTGCTATTGCATCGTTGCATGTGTTTTCAGCCATAATTGAGCTAAACTTTCATGGTGAGATGGTTGTGTGTGTGTGCAACTATTAATGGCCAATATGTTTAATTTAAAAACAAAAACAAAAAAACTACCTGATGCTGATTGTTTGATGACAGTAAGGAGGGAGCTCTTGATGAGACTGTTCCACTCTTCATGCTGGCTGGTTCCTTCAAACCTCTTTGTGGAGATGATGGCCCGCAGGGAACCTATCACAGAGTCGATCAGTTGGGCAGACATACGATCCACAGGCCGGGCTGACAACTCCCTTAACAACCCCAGAATCAGCAATAGAATGGTTGGCAGCACAGAGACAGCACCTAGTGAAACATAGTTTTTTGTTAACTAATCATCAAATGAACAGTATTTTATTTATTATGATACAGTGTCCACTTGAAGCAGATATAGTGCTGCCTTCACTATGTATAGCATGCCATAAACACCTGGCATGATACCACACCCAGTCACATTATCCTGATACTGAGATGAAAAGTCCTAAAACTACAATTACATGTGCTTAAGCAACTACCATTTTTAACGACTGGTATGTCGTGGTCCGGGGTTAAACCCATGGCCTAATGTACCTGATGCTATGCCAATTGTGTTATAACAAAGTCAGAGTTGTTTGGCGGTTTCATTTTCCAGAAAAAACATTTCCATTTTGAGTAGTTGAATTGTTATTTCCACATAATATTTGCATCAATAAACATCAATCCTATTATGAGCTTTTATTTCAGACGATTCTAAAGAGACTGCATCGACCGATGCAAAAACCAGGTTTATCATTACCACTTAACTTAGTACCTGTGACATTAACCATTATCCAATTGATCTAAACATTAATCCCAATCTTCCTTGTCTGACTAAATCATATTATTGCTAAAAGATCTATATGATCTTTTTATTAAGTAACAGTGATCTTGACCTTATTAGAAAATCTGAACAATAAGCTCTGGGTTACTTGATGACAACAGTCCTGCATAGGTTTAGTCAGATTCTGCAGAGAAATAAAAAGTTGTGCTTGGAAGGATTTTTGCAGAAAAAGCTGTTAAGTAATATTGACCTTGACCCTACTGATCTAAGACCAATCTTCCACTTTCTATAAGGTAGCTACCTGCTAAATTTTAATTTCATACTTAATCCTAAAAAAATCATTTAATAGAAGCAAAAAAACTATACGTCGTAGCAGTGGCCTTGACACTGACCCTACCACAAATTTGACAATATAGACAGGAGCACTTGATGACAAACATTTTGTGAAAGTTGGGTTGAATTTTGTGTAGAAATGAAGGAGGGTTGTAGTTGTTTCTACAATTTGCCTGCGACCAATTAAAATTAAACAGAGTTTTCTGGTTAACAAACCTAATGAGTTGTTTATTTCACTGAAACTGTGATTTCCCGTAGAAATGTGTTATAAAATGCCATTAATTTTTCAGAAAAGTTGTTATAAGAAGACAGATTTAAAATAAAGGTATGTAAGAATTACACATACACACACACAAACTCACCTGCACAAACACCCACACATTGACATACACTCACCAAATAGACAATATGACATATTAAATTACCTGGTACAGAGCACAGGCTAGGTAGGTCTGCCATCACCATGACAACTGAAGACAGCAGCTGACTAATGTCCTCAGTAACCTTTGTAATACGCATCGGGATGTGGAAGCCAGTGTTCTTGGCTGCAGGGTTCAGAGCTGGTACCCGCTTCGATATCAGGCCCAGACACACCTCCAAGGAAGCAAACACAATGGATCTGCCTTGAGTTATCTCCCCAGTGTCCCCGCCTTCCCCACCAGGGGGAATCACCGTAGGGGCAGGGTTATCTGCCTGTGACAGGTACTTGAGGTGTTCCTGCACTGCCAGGACTACTTGTCTGACCACACTGATTACAGCAAGGTGGGCCTGCACCCCAGAGTGGGTCAGCAACACTCTAATGAAAACAAGGATAGACAAAAAAAATCCCTATTACCTGTGAATTCAAATACATATAAACACTGAATATTTTGGATACCTGTGCATTTTTGTCTTTTAACAGTTCCCAAAATTCAACAATTCACAAGATCTCTTTTCAGTTTCTTTCATTTTGGTGATTTGACCAACTGGCAACAAGAGATTAAAAATTGAGTTATGCAGACAGGCGAGAAATATGTGGAGACAGTTTGTTAATTATTACTAGAAAAATCATACATTATCCATAATACGATATGAAATAACCCAAGTTTGCTTTGCCAGTAAGAACTGTATCCCTACCTGTGCATGACATTGAGCAGTTCCTTGTAGAGGGCTGAGTTCCGTGTGATGTGTGCTCGTGCCCATGGTGATGCCAGCAGGGCATGAATGGCATGAAGACATGTCTCTGCTGTCGCCTCGTCCATCTGAATTGTTGTGTTACACATCGCTTCCACACAGATACCTGCAGGCAGTCATTTTTTTGGGCTGTTTTAAGCTAATAAGTCAACACAATTATGGTCATTCTGACATCCACTGATAATTGGTGCCAGAAGATACCAGACAAATGAATGAACAAAAGATGCATAGTAAACCAGCTGCCAGACCATCAAATATTAATTTTTTCACCTTGAATGAATACAACATGCAAACAGAAACCGGTATAAAACTACCATTTATTTTCAAATACTTCCAGTATTCCTTTAAGCTGACAATACAAGCCAGGATTTCTTTGCCAAATCCAGAGATAAAACATCCATTCAGAAATGTGTTTTGTTACCATTTTTTATGGGGCCGTATAATTACAAACAAGAAATCTCACTGAAACTGGCAAATGCTCCTCACTATGCAATGACCTTAAACATAACCATGGAGGTCGCACATGTAAAAAATATGCAGCACACATCTTCAAGTGTATTTCAGTAAAATAGACTGATTGAATACTGTAAATATGGCTGAGTTACTACAGTAAAAAATGGCAGAGTTACTAATATGTAGCACTAGTGATCATTTATAATGAGTACGGTTGGTGGGATGGTGAATCCAATAAACATTTTTAAGGAATGGCCATAAATACGACTTTGACATTAAAGGTTCCACTGGCAAATGTTTTGCCTAACACAGCCTTAAGTGTATGTCCATAAGATGGTGAAGATTGATTAAAGTACTGGTAAAGAGGGATATTTAAGCAGGAGTAGCCATTGATAAAGAATTACCTTAAATATAACCTTTAACATGACATTTACAGAAGTACTTTGTGAATGTTATGCACTCTTATAAGCCTATTATTCAATGGTGAATTTGATTAAAATAATGTTAATAATAAGGAAGTAATGAGGGATGTTCTCATGGATGGATGAATGAACAGAGCATTTTCTATATACCTTCCTTGAGGGGCATAAAATTATCCATCAATAAGTGATAATTACTTTCATTTTTTTTAAAAAATGCCCACTCACCAATGATAAGATAGAGCCGTTCTGAGTTGGCCTCCTCTGAGTACACATTCACTGGTGCATTGGCGGGCAGGATTTGATTGTCTCCACTACCAGGCTGTGACATATCCTTGTTTAACTTCCGGAAGCCTGTCTCCTTCAGCCAGATGGCCAGGGCATGCAGGATAGATGGCCATGACTTACGGTAGTGCAACCTTGCAGAGTCAATTGTGTCAACATGGTAAAAAGCTCCACCCTCTGTAGGCAGCTGGCCAGAATATTCTGAAATGGGACAGGAGGATTAAATAGAGCAAGAGACATGATTTTGTATGGCAGATAAAAATTAAAAATGGATTATGTACTTCGTAATATGTATTTATGTTTTGAAACTAAAATATGAATGATGATCTTATATGATTTTGGACAAAAGTTATTGCATGTAAACAAATTATTAAATCTCTGTATTATATATAGTAGAAACAAACATGGGCATTCATTTAGGTGAACGTTTATCTTTCAATGTTGATTAAAATTGCTGTCCACACACAAAGCAAATTAGCCCTCAAAAGTTTCTTTTTTCTGAATAACCCTCTTACAGTCCATGGAACATACACATGCTACTGACTCGTTGTGTTTGTTGACATGAACATACAGATGTACTTGTGGCTGTAGGGGTGCTCCAAGTATAGTGGTAGAGTTGCCGGCTTGTAACTTCTCTGAGTGCTTAACCTCTCACCGATGGGTTTGAGTCCTGTTCGAGGCAAAGGACTAAATGTGGGAAGGTCTTCCAGCTGACCTGAGGTGCTCTGATGGTTCTAACAAGACACCTTGGGTTTTTCTCAAATATACAAGCTGGACATTGTTAAAATGACCATAATCAGTCGCTGTGATACATTTTAAAACAAAACATGTTGCTGAATATCTATGATAATATGAGGTATGTTCATTAATAAGAAAACTTAATCATATGCTAAAATATCCCAATAAATTTGATAGGGGAATGTTTTGGAGTGTGAATTAAATCCAAGTATTTTCATCAAACTGTCATTATGTGTGTTTGTCACTAAATCGCCCAGAAAAAATTAAACAACAATACAAAGTCAACAAAAATAATCAATTTCAGATGAACAAACTTTTGCAAAATATCATTTCCATGTTATGCTGATCTAATGTATTAAATTTATGTCATTTAATGCCTTACCATGCACAAAAAGTTGAACATGTGTCTTTACTGTTAGTGTTTAATCAAATGCTTTCATTTCAAAAAAGAAAAAGCACATGTTAAATCAATATTTCAGAGAAAACAACAATGCTCACCAAAAATTAACAATAAAAATATCAACATTTGTTGGGACTGATAGATATCACTTATGCTGGAATAATCCCCAAATGACAATACTCAACACATTATCTGAAATAGTCGATCATATTGAATTCAGTTACACTAGATGGTTATATTCTATAAAATGAATAGACACAATGGCTGACATTGTCGATCATATTGAATTCATAGTTACACTAGATGGTACTATTCTATAATGAATAGACACAAAATTCTTGTCTTTGATAGGACACCAGCACTGTACTTATCTTTAACAGGTTGCCAGCACTATTCTTGCCTTTGACAGGACACCTGCACTATTCTTGTCTTTGACAAGACACCTGCACTATTCTTGTCTTTGACAGGACACCTGCACTAATCTTGTCTTTGACAGGACACCCGCACTATCCTTGTCTTTGACAGGACACCTGCACTAGTCTTGTCTTTGACAGGACACCTGCACTAATCTTGTCTTTGAAAGGACACCTGCACTATTCTTGCCTTTGACAGGACACCTGCACTAATCTTGTCTTTGAAAGGACACCTGCACTATTCTTGTCTTTGACAGGACACCTGCACTATTCTTGCCTTTGACAGGACACCCGCACTATCCTTGCCTTTGACAGGACACCTGCACTAATCTTGTCTTTGACAGGACACCTGCACTAATCTTGTCTTTGACAGGACACCTGGACTAATCTTGTCTTTGACAGGACACCTGCACTAATCTTGCCTTTTACAGGACACCTGCACTAATCTTGTCTTTGACAGGACACCTGCACTAATCTTGTCTTTGACAGGACACCTGCAATATTCTTGTCTTTGACAGGACACCTGCACTATTCTTGCCTTTGACAGGACACCTGCACTATTCTTGTCTTTGAAAGGAAACCTGCACTATTCTTGCCTTTGACAGGATACCTGCACTATTCTTGCCTTTGACAGGACACTTGCACTATTCTTGCCTTTGACAGGACACCTGCACTATTCTTGTCTTTGACAAGACACCTGCACTATTTTTGTCTTTGACAGGACACCTGCACTAATCTTGTCTTTGACAGGACACTTGCACTATTCTTGTCTTTGACAGGACACCTGCACTAATCTTGTCTTTGAAAGGACACCTGCACTAATCTTGTCTTTGACAGGACACCTGCACTATTCTTGCCTTTAACAGGACACCTGCACTAGTCTTGTCTTTGACAGAACACCTGCACTATTCTTGCCTTTGACAGGACACCTGCACTAATCTTGTCTTTGACAGGACACCTGCACTATTCTTGTCTTTGACAGGACACCAGCATCATACCTGTCTTTGACAGGACACCAGCACTATTCTTGCCTTTGACAGGACACCTGCACTAATCTTGTCTTTGACAGGACACCTGCACTAATCTTGTCTTTGACAGGACACCTGCACTAATCTTGTCTTTGACAGGACACCAGCATCATACCTGTCTTTGACAGGACACCTGCACTAATCTTGTCTTTGACAGGACACCTGCACTATTCTTGCCTTTGACAGGACACCTGCACTATTCTTGCCTTTGACAGGACACTTGCACTAATCTTGTCTTTGACAGGACACCTGCACTATTCTTGCCTTTGACAGGACACCTGCACTAATCTTGTCTTTGACAGGACACCTGCAATATTCTTGTCTTTGATAGGACACCTGCACTAGTCTTGTCTTTGACAGGACACCTGCACTATTCTTGCCTTTGACAGGACACCTGCACTAATCTTGTCTTTGACAGGACACTTGCACTATTCTTG
This sequence comes from Sinonovacula constricta, assembly GCA_007844125.1. Classification (NCBI taxonomy): domain Eukaryota; kingdom Metazoa; phylum Mollusca; class Bivalvia; order Cardiida; family Solecurtidae; genus Sinonovacula; species Sinonovacula constricta. Next base: position 55,232,133 of record CM017557.1, read on the forward strand.
TCTTTGACAGGACACCTGCACTAGTCTTGTCTTTGACAGGACACCTGCACTAATCTTGTCTTTGACAGGACACTTGCACTATTCTTGTCTTTGACAGGACACCTGCACTATTCTTGCCTTTGACAGGACACCTGCACTATTCTTGCCTTTGACAGGACACTTGCACTATTCTTGTCTTTGACAGGACACCTGCACTAGTCTTGTCTTTGACAGGACACCTGCACTATTCTTGTCTTTGACAGGACACCTGCACTATTCTTGCCTTTGACAGGACACTTGCATAGAAATATGCACATCAATACAACCATTACTATCATCGCCATTGAAAGTTACTCACCTTGTGGCAATGAGAGCAGAGCGTGATCCTTAAGTGCATAGAACCAATTTTGACTGAGAGTGGGTAACTCTGCCTGTACCAGAGTGAGCAGACTCTCGCCTGCATGCTCCTGGTAGTCATCCTCCTCCACACCCTCCTCCTGCTGCTCACGACCCACTGCCACAATATAAACCTGCAGGGGTAGAGGGATCATCACAGAAATTTAGGCAGGATTGACATGATTGAAGCATAAAATTAAAAATAATGATAATGCAAAAAGAACCCTAACAAAGAATCTATTATACCTAGTACTTTGCTTAGGCATAACAAATCCTGTTATGGGCATTAAATGGGGCACTACCGATATCAACAGTTATCTCCCTTGTGAAGTCAGTTAAGAGTGATTTCTCTTTGGTATTGGGTAGTTCCGGTTTGTTGAGAAAAACGACGATCAGATAAAATATCGAGATTTTTTCCTGTGTTCTTTAAGGAATTTCAATGTTCGCTCTATATTCAACGTAGGAAACTGATGCAGAACAGCAGTACAGCCAAAGCAAAGAAGGAAATTATGAATGATAGAGTAAAACTGTTAAAGTCGGAACAGTTTCTCAAGAAACTGTATGGGTGGGGTAAAATAAGTTGGTACTTAATCTCGACAGATCGTCCCGTAATACTGGCGTGTTGCGATTAATTTCACTATTTTTGTTGTCTTTTTTCGTCATTGATGAGCTGCAGATAATTTGTGTAAGCTTTTAATGTAAATGTGCTGGAAGTGAAGAGGTAATTGGAGCAATTCGACTATATAAATGCATTTTTATACTAGTCATGATTAAAGTTAAATGTGTGGCATGTAGGGAGTTGGCAACGTATGCAACCTATTTTGGTGTGTGTATTTTTTGCTCTTTTATCCTATTTTCATTAACTCGGCTAGCCCTACAGCCAATTAACCAGTCATCCCCTAGAGGCATTTCTCCAGTCATCCCCTACACCTGGTGGGGTCTTATCTGCCCCTTGTGCTTTGTGACACATCTGGTGTGGATTACCGGTCAGTGTAAGATTGTGGCTGGATGTATACACAACACAATAAACATGTCATTTTGGATATACTCTAAACGTATATTTTCACATACTTGCAGCACAGAAAGTGCTTTACACAACCGTGTAATTTTTTAACACTGTAAGAAAAGAAATACTTCAGAAAAGAAAGAAAATTACTGAAATCTGAAGAACAAGTAAGATTAATAATATCAAAATTAACACATTTCAAATGATTAAACTAAGATATAATTGACCTCATCAAGTTTTCTTATGTTTATAACGTAAATAACACTGCTTTATATATAAAAATATAATGAGAAACTTTAAAACAATCGGCCGTCTTTGAAAGTTGCCATTTACCGGTAGTTTTAGAAAATAACGCTCTTAAACTTCATATTTTATTGAAAACTTCCGAGATTTCCAAGTGTTAGCTTCTTTTTATCTGTTGAAATTTGCAATTATATTATAAGTAGATCTGACGCAGGTAATTCCACGTATCCGCAGAGACATATGCGTATAAGTAGGAATTTTAAAGCTAACAGTAAGGCACATTGCCGTTTTTCTTTGTCTCGACATAGTTAATTCATTGTGTTTACATCCGGGTTACGTGAAATTCCAATACAAATATTTCAAATATACCGAAACCGGAACTACCCAAAGAAGCGCCACCTCGTTCAAGGGAGGTAAATACGTAGCGAAATCAGGGATAACTCCGTATATCGGTAGGACCCCATTAACAGAATTAACCACATTATACTTAAAACAATTCATTATTCAAGCTAACTGATAAACACTGTTAGTATCGCATGGTCTGAATAAATTAAGTTGAGAAACATGTATTTTCATCATGAACTGCGGGATCTTGAACAATGACAGAATATTTTAATCATGAAGCCTTTAAAAAACACCACTAAAAATATCAACCATTAATGCATAATCCCTTCTATCAATTTCACAAATCAGCAGCTTACCTCTGCCCATGCTCGCAAGACAGCCAACTTCTCCATTGTATTGGCCGCCTCGTTGTACAACGCCCCCTGGGAATGGCCTGATGATAGCTTTCCTAGCGATGATACCAGCAACTGATGTACACGCCTCAGATCATTGAGATCACGAGCAACTCCACTGCCTATCCAGGTACTGCACACCTGGAGGAGGTAAATAGAATGGTTATGTAGATGTTTATGTTACCAATGTATTATAACTTGCAACTTTAAACAACACTCCTGTATATTCGCATGTTTCTCTTAACATTTATTAATACAACAGGCCCAAAAACTTATTTAAGATCACAATTTCCAGCAATGTGTTTATTTGAGACTAACAGTCTCCTAGGTTTAGTGAATAACTAATGAGTGCCAGTTCAATGTTGCCAGGATATATAAATGACAAAGTCTTATTACAGTAAAATAAATATGTTCAACTAAATGTTGAATGAAAATTTTGTGAATATTTATCTAAAAAATGGAATAAGTGTGTCAGAGTGTAATTTGAATATCAGTGCAAATGTCAAAACTAAAAAAATAAGAGTGACTAGTTTAATGAAATAATGCTAAAATTGAAGTCAATATCATGTGAGATCTTCCTGCTGATTTCCAGTTTATCAGTGATCTTGTCAGATATGAATTCTTGCTAGAATATCATTTCAAGGACATTTATTTGTATAAATGCACTTACATCACATGCAGCAGCTGTAACATCAGATGGTGTCTCAGGAGAGAAGGCAGGCCTCAGGGCTGCACTAACCTGTAAAAAAAAGGCACAAGTTATATCTCGTACACAAACATTCTGATGTACATAAAGGTACATTGTCAGGAGGAGATCAGAGCAATAAATAAAAACTTTAACATTTTAAACTGTACTCTCAGGATGATGTTTTTGCAAGTAATTATGTAGACAGGTTTGTAAAGAGAAGAATGGCAGAATGCAGTTGCCATAATAATCATTATACTTGTATATTAACCAAACATCTGGAAAAAAATGTAATTTTATTATTTTCAATGTTGTAATGATGTTTTAAAAGTGTGATCCAATTCAAATAAAACAGTTTTAATTCTGCTATGTATTTTTTTTCTGGCAAGTATCACATAGTAGATGTATGTGTGTTTTCATGTTGTCTTCAAACAGAATCACGAAAACAGTTGAGGATTCTGGTTTCAGCTTTTGTCATTAAAAAAACTTTACTTTAATGTATCAGTAAATGCAGCAATAATACATATGTTGCCAAGCACAAGGTTAAGCTGTTGTTGCATGTATTAGATATAGGCAAACTGACAGTTACCAGCTTGAAAATGTAAGCAAGACAACACCATAACATACTAGGATATTGAAGATTGCAAGAGTTGAAAGTCAATGAAATTGTAAGTCATTCAAATGATGCAACAGGTTCAAAATGTAGTCCTTACCTGATTTCATGATCACAGAATTGTGCCTATAGGTTATTCTTAATCTCTGTTTTCGTAAATTGCACCAATATTTCTACAGTGGCAACTTAATATTGTCCATATCAAAAACATTTTTTTTACTTTATGACACATTCCTGGTTACCCATTAATGCTTTTGGTTTATGTTGTTAATTTAGCTTTTTCTTTCATTGCCAATTGCAATAAATATGTGCTTACAAGCAAAAAAAGAGTTTCAGGTAGCACTTGACACAACCACAAACACATCAAGATAAATGTGCAGCAAGCCTGGATAAAACCCAAGACTTGAGAACGAACCTTCAACCTGTGATCGAACCCTGGACCACTACTATCAACAAAAATACTTTACCTCATGCTGCTTGTACCTTATTTAACCTACCACCAGCTCAGACATTAGATATTTATATAAAGCCAACAGTAATAACATCTAAATTTAATCCCCTTGTTTGTCATGACATCACATGTGGTTACATGAATTTCATGGAAAACTACACTACACATATTTTATCTGTCATGGTTTGTAACCACAACATGGAATAGAACACAACAAAAACAAAAAAGATAGAAACAGGCAACTTGTTAGTGTACAATTTGGATTTAAGATAGTGTGGGTGTACAAATGTATTAAGTTTTTATCAATTTTGATTGTGGAGAACAATAGACAATGAGACTCAATCCAGTGGTCCTGAGCAACTTAAATCTTTAATGATCTTTAATGTCTAACCCAACCACCAATAGTTAAGTTTGAGTTTGCTGATACAGCAATGTATCTACTATTAAATTTTGGTGACCTTGGCTGCCTTAAGTAAGTCAATTTTATTCAGTTTTTTGTCAGGATTGTATTTAATGAAGGACTTACTTTTTTATAACAAGCTATATCATTGTGCTTTTGAACAAAGGATATGTTCTCACACTCAGCACAAAAATGGCTCAGAAAGACTTGTCATTTAAATTTGTCTCTACTTGATGTGATAATTATTTCTTTTTCAACGCCAATCTAGTGTGCTCCATTTGTATGTTTCTATTTCAAATAACTTTCCAAAACATTCTTATTGTGTGAAAATAGTATTGGATCCTATAGGACAGTAAAGCTTACCTGCGCCTGGTACTGTTCCAATATCACATGGCCAGGAAATTCTGGCTCTGGAACTGCACAAAACTTGCTGATCACATCCTGCAATAGACATCAACAACATCATCAATGTCATCATCATCCAAAGCAACTATGATAACTTCCATCACCAGTGTTTCTTATTTTAATCCAAATGACATTGAAAATTTTGATAACTAATATAGTTAGATTAACCCACCTTTGTCACCATTTTTACAACACAATGCATTTTTGTAATTTTCTTCTAAATCAAAACTAGCTCAATGTAACAGAATATGTCGCACTCAATTACTTCATTTGTCATGTTTACCTGAAGAGCTGCAAGTCCAGCCAGCCTCAGTTGGTTGCTGTCAGAGGTGGCTGCAATGAACGCCATACGGACCAGCTCCGATAGATGCAGCACAAGGTAATCACCTATCCACAGGTTGAAGTGAATATAATAATTTAAATGATATATTATGTAGAGAATACACAAAATGTAATATGAACTGAATACAAGCTAAGTATAACTTGAATCTCTGATGCATTTCTTTTAAAAAACAACAACATGTTATTACAATATTTATCTGTTGCAAAACTGTGATATAACAGTTTAATGTTACCTTTTTTATGTTTACCGTCTGACATTTATTACCAGTTGTTGCTATGTTCAGGGTGAAAATACCCTTCTTTTGTTTATGCAGTAAACGTATTATTTTAACCACAATACTGTATGAGCAAACAGAAAAGCAAAACAAGTGCTTGCATAATTTATATAAAGACTAAAATTTGCTTGATAAAGAGCTGAGCATTTGATACAGCAAGTATTAGAAAAACTAAAGGCTGTAAAGTTTCTGTATTAGAGGAAGACTGTTGCATGGATAATGAGTTAACAAGATTATACAATATAGCTTGTTTGTGTTGCCACTCACATTTAGGAGTCTGCTTCTTCAATGCTCTAGCTTGCTCCAGATCAAAATGTGCTGGATCCTCCTCACAAACAACTAGGATCTTCCTCAGGCAATCTGTTGCAAACACTCTGGTAGGCCATCTGAACAATAAGCGGTCATATAGTCAGTTAATTAAGTCTTCAATAAAACAACTAATGAAAATACTTTATTGAAATAAAAAATCAAATCACAATTCTTCACAGTAGACTTAACATTATGATTTACTGTCAACTGTAAAAAAAAAAAACTTTCTCAAAAGGTAACACCCTACAACAGGTTTATCACAACTGCACAGGTTACTGTGATCCTACACACTGGTTCATCATACCTGCACGGGTTACTGTGATCCTACACACTGGTTCATCATACCTGCACAGGTTACTGTGATCCTACACACTGGTTTATCATACCTGTACAGGTTACTGTGATCCTACACACTGGTTTATTATACCTGCACAGGTTACTGTGATCCTACACACTGGTTCATCATACCTGCACAGGTTACTGTGATCCTACACACTGGTTTATCATACCTGTACAGGTTACTGTGATCCTACACACTGGTTCATCATACCTGCACAGGTTACTGTGATCCTACACACTGGTTTATCATACCTGCACAGGTTACTATGATCCTACACACTGGTTCATCATACCTACACAGGTTACTGTGATCCTACACACCAGCTTATTGTCAGTTACTGTCCAAGATGGACACATCCAGAGAAATTATCTAGCAAGCACACATATTTGGCCACGCCGACTAAGATTGGCTTCACCTATTCACCAGTAATTCTGACTGGGGCTGCTACATGTATTCCATGATAGATGGCCAATAGCTAATTTTATAGGCCATTTTGTAATTAGAGTAAGAAAAACTAATCAAGGGCACCTGCTGAAATTTAACTAAAAAGAAGAAAGATACCTGTCAATGTGTATAGAGTTTACAGTCTCTTGTATAAATGTGCATAAGCAGAAAAAAAGTTGTATTTGAGTATACAGACCAAATCAAATGACAAGTTATTGGTTAATTATTTCTTACAGACCAAACATAAGAATAGTGATGATTAGGTTCATTTGAAAGGCAGTTGTGTAGAGTCTTCTTTGCTTGCAGGTAATTTCTCTATGCCAATATTACTCTAAAATCAGACAAATGATCTCAACTTACAGTGTGCAGAGGGGGTATACTTATAAATGAGTACATAAATAAATAAATGACAAACAGTACTTCACATTGCAATTCACAAATTATTTTGTAAATATGTAGCAATGAAGAATATCAAACTAAAAGTAAAACCTTTATTTGACCCATACCGTTCACACAAGCAATGAATGATGTTCAATTTTATAGCACACACACAAAATAATAGTAATAAAAACAAATGTAATATAATTAGGAATACACCATTTAAAGAACAAGCCCATTAAATTAATGCAAAGTAATTTCTACATGCTGTATATATTGCTGAATCCTAATAATGAATGCCAAGAAAATGGACTCTATTTTGGATAATAAATGTGAAGTTTATAGCAGAAGGACTCAAATGTACAATAATTATACAGCACAAGGTATATATTTACATGCCTCACATCAAACTTGTACCATTTGGGTGATATGTTTTGCAGATTTATGTTTGATACAGACTAAATTTCACCAGTAAATTATTGATTGTAAGTACTTTAACCAAGATGACCAACAATGGAAAATGCAATTTTATTTTCTTGTTTTGTTTTTCAGAAATTAAAAGTCAGCTTGCCTGATACAAAGCCAACTTTATTGGCCATTTATGTCTACAACTTGACATTGTCAGCCATGTACAATTTCTGTTTGCAATTTGCAGATGGCCAAAGCAATATGAGCCACCAGTGAATCATCTCCACACCTACCTTGGTGCTACAGCAGGATGAGTACTCTCTGTCTCTGTAGCCCCAAACTCTGCATCATCATTCTCATTCTCATCATCATCATCATCATCTTTGTCTCCCTGCTCAGCTTCTGTAGGACTTAATGAACTGTCTGCAAATGTGATTAGAGAATGTCTGTGATAAAATATCAGTGCATAAAATTAAGAATTAACAAAAAAAATTGTAAATCATCAATGAGTAGATAGCTATTATTTAAACTATTTGTTATCATTTTTACTGTCAGTTTATGCTAAAAAATGTAAACTTTAAGACCTGAGACTAGTTTTATAGAAACAACCCTTAAAACTAATCCCACATCTTGTTAACACAGTAGGTCTAAATAAAACCTGCCTAACAGTGCTAAGAAATAAGCTTTGTCCCTTATGGCAATAATGCTACTGCCACCCCACCTCTATTTTCCCTTTGAGAAAATCATACAAGTGCTTCCTAGTTACCTGTAGATGAAGAAAGAACCTCACGGACCAAATTGAGCCAGCGTGTCAGATCTCGTGTGGCTAGGTGTTGCAACAGGCTGATCAGGGTGTCCTGGATATCTGAGATGAGCTTTGTGTCCTGCTCTGTATCACACATTGCAAACAATAAACCTTCAAGACCACTCTCAGTCACACCAAACTTGTTGTCCTTGGCATCCTTGATATCTTTCCCAGAATCCTCTGTAGCAAGAGTAAGGGCATGCTCACTGACTTCCTTTGCTTCCCGTGTCACCAACTGTCGCAGACATGCAACTGAGGCTCGCCGTAACAACAAGTGTGAGCTGCGGGATATCTCCTTTAACCAGAGAAAACATTGGATCTCCGTAACTAACACTGATCAGGCTACACTGCTTAATAAAAACACAAGTAATTTGATACCTTCATGCCAAAAAAGTTAATACTTTTATGGACTGATTTTTTATTTATTTATTTTTATTTATTTTTTTGGGGGTGGGGGGTGGTAAGGGGGACTGAACACCATAACAAGAGCTTCAACATGTGCATCCTAACTGGGGTTTGAACACTGGAGGTACTGAGGTCCTGTCTGGGGCTTGAACACTAAAAGGTCCTGAATGGGGCTTGAACACTGAAGGTCCTGACTGGGACCTGAACATTGGATGTCCTGACTGGGGCTTGAACACAGGCATCTTAACTATGACTAGAACATAGGACATCCTGACTAGGGCTTGAACAAAGGATGTCCTGACTGGGGCTTGAACACAGGCATCTTAACTATGACTAGAACATAGGACATCCTGACTGGGGCTTGAACAAAGGATGTCCTGACTGGGGCTTGAACAAAGGATGTCCTGACTGGGGCTTGAACACAGGCATCTTAACTATGACTAGAACATAGGACATCCTGACTGGGGCTTGAACAAAGGATGTCCTGACTGGGACTTGAACACAGGCATCTTAACTATGACTAGAACATAGGACATCCTGACTAGGGCTTGAACAAAGGATGTCCTGACTGGGGCTTGAACACAGGATGTTTTGACTGCAGCTGGGACTTAGGATGTCCTGACTGGGGCTTGAACACAGGATGTTTTGACTGCAGCTGGGACTTAGGATGTCCTGACTGGGGCTTGAATACTGGACATCCTGACTGAGGCTAAAACCAATGTCCAATCTGGAGCTAGAACAAAGAATGTCCTGACTAGGGTCTGAATATTGGACATCCCGACTGGGACTGGAAGAAAGGACATCCTGACTGGACCTAGACCAAAGAATGTCCTGACTAGGGTCTGAATATTGGACATCCCGACTGGGACTGGAAGAAAGGACATTCTGACTGGACCTAGACCAAAGAATGTCCTGACTGGGGTTTGAACACTGGACATCCTAACTGGTGCTAAAAGAATGGATGTCCTAACTGGATCTCTAACAAAGAATGTCCTGACTAGGGTCTGAACAGTGGACATCCTGACTAGGACTAGAATAGAGGACATCAGGACACAGCTTGAAGAAAGGAAGTCTTGACTGTAGCTGGAAGAATGTCCTGATGGCGGCTTGAACATAGAATGTACTGATAATGCATCCAAAGCTTAAAATCTTGGCATAATAATCTTTCAGAGATGCCATACAAGTGTAAAATCAGCTCAAAAAATTTAAAAACGTAACTTAAATAAAAAGAGATGTATTCAAAGGCATATGTATCAGGAATTTCATCAAAATCAAACAAAACACTCACACAGAGGTGGGGCACTAGTGTGCCCAGATTGACATGGCGTGGAGCAAACAGGTGTAGTTGCTGTAGACAGGAGATGGCCTCAGCCTGGACCAGGGAGTCGGAATGGTCCTGCATCACGGCACAGCACACCAGGCACGACATACGTGCCGTTGCTATAGACCCAGAGTTACCTGTAAACGGCAAGGCACCAAGTCAAAATTGTCTGTTAAAAATTTACTTTTCTTATACGGTAAGTACTTCATAAAATGTGACATCCTTAACAATTACAGTGAAAGGAAAATATTACTACAGACATCTTTACTACTAATTGTTTAATGTTTAGTCTGCATTCTGGATTGGACAATTCATTTTTGCAAAAACTTTGCACAGAAAAACAAATGTATTTGCACCTAAGTATTCAAATCTTACAAACAAACCAATCTACTGGGTTCGTAGCCCTACTACCTTGTAACTCTGGTCCAATAGATGTGATGAGTGCTGACAGACATTTGCCCAGACATTGATGGACGTCCACTGTGCTGGGGGGCACAGACAGCAGCAGCTGTAGAACCAGAGACAGTGTCGGCTCCACATAACCTCTGAACATTGGTCCCCCACTGTCCGCTACAAGTGACAGGGCATGCAGCGCCCATACCTAGACAGAAGAGAAAGATGATGATTATATTATCAATCTTTTTCAGACATAGAATGAGGGTTAATTATTAGCCTTTTTTGAAGTCTTTTTCTGTGAATAGCACTGTATAATGCAAACATATGTATATAAAAGAATGTTATACCTTATTGCTTTAGGTTTATAGTAAATATCTTTAGGTTTAGACTTTTAAGCAGCCACCCAAGGTACAGCCCAAAATTGGCAGCTGAAGACAAGTTGGATACTTAAGACTAAATATGTTAATAGTAAGTGTTACTTCTTACTTTATCAATGTATGTTTGCAAATAAGTATTTCTCAAGAAGCAGATCTACTGCACAATACTGTTCTAATATATATTTAATACTAAAACATAACTGCTTGAGGAATGTCAACATATGATTCAGAATTTCAGAAGTGTTAAGGCTAAATAAAAAAATATTGCTTCATCATTATGTGTTTAGTCACTTATAGTAATAAGTATACCATTTTAAATGATTCACATCAAATTTGAATTGAAAGTTTGAGTGTCTCAAAATCTTCATCTAATTGTTGTACCACAAATTGCTGAAATGTGTACATATATTTGGACAGGCATATTCTGAATAGTGCATGTTTTTAACTATTCTTTAGCAAAAACAGTAAGTAGTGCAAAATTAGAAAATAAATAATTTTATATGTCATTTAAACAAGTGTAGGGGAGCAGGGGATTAACAATCATATGTTACATCAAACTGCAACTGACAATTGGCACCTGTTGATGAGTACCTAATTAGGACTCACTTAAAGACAGATTTACCCAATCAAGCTGACTTCTGATTAAAAGACAACTATAAAACAAACAGTTTGGGAGGACCTAAAGTCATTAAAAATATTTGTCCTAGGTTTTCATTATATAATAAATAATGTGTTTAAGTTGCATTCAGAATTTCCATTTAATAGACTTCAAATCTGAAAACTTTAATTGACAATGACAGAATTATGCAAGCCAATTATTGACAATTGACATTTAATTCAAGGTAGTTGGTTCTAAAAAATACTTTTTGTGCTACATGTGCAGAGATAGGAGTCCATGCAATAAAATCATAATTGTGGTGTAATGGGGCAACTCCCACACAAGTCTAGTACATCAACTAGCAGCTTTTATCAAATCCTATCAAGCTAACCATTGAATAATTGCAAATTTATGTCAATTCTCGCTCAAATAGCTACATAGCACCTTTTAGGATCAATATTACAAAAAATACAAATGCACAAAAGACTTTTACCTGTACAACAGGTGAGTTGAAATCCTGTGCCAAGGCAAGCAAAATGGAGACACTGGTGTTGAGATGTTGTCCAGACCCCATCCCACCTACATAACGATGGAGACAACCAAGAGCCAAGGAGTTACCTGTCCTGCTGACAACATCACGAGCAGATTTAAGCCTGTTGTGTTGTAGAAAAACATTGGCTATTTTAGAAATTAAATATGTTACAACAGTGGAACTTGTCCCAATTATAATATATATATATATAATATTAATTTTTAATGAGAAGCACCAAACAATAAGACAGAGATATGGATGTGATGAAGAGTTTTTACTGTACTGTTGAGTGAAAATGTTTAGAATAAGTTTTATCTCAGTACATGTAGTTTTAAATTAACCATTTTTATTCATGTAGGCAGAGGAAAGACAGTTTACAGTGCAAAAGATAACAAGTAATGCAAATACATGGAATCATATCTTCTTGCCAGTGGAACGGTAGGAAGGCTATACAAACAACTGCCTAAGTCTGATCTTAAACATGCCACACTTTCCCACCAAAAGTCAAATGCTCTTCCAATATTTCAGATAAATTTTCAAAAAAGAAAAAAGAAAAAAAAGGTCACTTTTACTTGAAAGTGATGAGTAGTTTAAAGTCACATCCAGTTCTAGGATGTCAGTCAGAACCAATGCTTTACTACCCTACCACTATGAAACAGGGGCATTAACTTTTTATAAAAATGAATATACCAGAATGAAAACTTTTATTTGCGATTTTCTGGAGCAGCCTCGTAATTCCTCGCACAAATCCACATTTAAAAATGACAAGGGTAAAACAAAATTGTCAAAAAGATTTTTAACACATTCTCCATATTGGTAATGATATGCTTTGCTACAATGGCAACTTTTCTCAAAAAATGTGTGCATGGTTCAAGATGTCTACATTGAAATAATGGTTTAAATAAACTTATAATTTAATAAAAATGTAAACTTATTCATATAAACATATTCAGACGGAAATCTTATTCGACTGCTAGTCAGCAGCATTTTAGTATGTGCTGTTAGAACTTACTTTCATGTCTCATCATGTGATCACTCAAGGGCTTTTATTACAGCAAAACTTTACTAAGAGGACCACTTGTGATGTTCTTTAGAAAATGTCCCATTTAGCAAGGTAGTCCTTAGTGATTTCATTTTTACTGGTTAAAACTGTTAATTATGTTTTGTAATGTGCAATATTATATTGTATAATCTTGTTTTTATATTCAATATTGCATTCATATTATAGGTAATTTTCTTTTATCCTTCTAGATTTATTTTCATTATTTAATTTATCATTTTACAATATTAAAATTATGTTACCAAAAATGCATCACTAAGATATATATAAACATAAAAATAAAGCAGAATTTCCAGTCATGTCTTGGGTTCAAACTCGGGATCCTCCACCTAAACATGGATGCTTGGTATCATTGCTACACATAAATCTTTGTGAAATTTGACTCACCGGTCAAAGCTGTACTGGGCCATCTCAGCAATAAACTTGCTATCCCCCACTACCTGGGCCATACGTCCCAGGGCTTCACCAGCTGCACACCGCAGGATGGGGTTTGTGCTACTAAGAGCACCCTGTAACAAACAAAAGCAACTACTATTACACAAGGTGACCTATGTTTAGTGGGCAATTCTTGTATGTGTACACTTCTAGCCATTATTGGTATAACTGGTCTTGATCAATCTATGAATAGAACTAAGTGCCTGTGCATCACACTTCAATAAGAGTTTCCTATGAGTAAGATTTTAATCCATGCGAAAAATGACCTGCTTATCAACATGCACTTTCTTAAAATCTTCTGAACTGTTGTTATCAATGATATAAAAGTATGAATTAACAAAAACTATGAAGAGTCAGAATGATAACAGTTAAGACAAGCTGTCTTTAGTGTGCATTAAAAATAGAATATTCAATCAAAATCATGTATCAACTTCACCTAAGATTTTGTGCAAACATTCTGAATAGGTTTATTGAAGATTGGGACAGAAAATATGACCTCTTGGGTGTTGCTGTTGTTGTTGATCTATTGTCCTACCTTTTGATACCATGTGAAACAATGTCAAACATATCCAAGTTTTCATTGATTAACATTCTGACCATGTTTGGTGAAGATAAGGCTACAAATGCTCTTCAATGTGTTTGCAAGATTTTACCAATTGACCTGCTCTTGGATGCCATGCAACCCATTTTTTGAAACTCAACCAAGTTTTTATGCATACAAACATTCTGACCAAGTTTGGTGAAGAGTGTGCTATACATGTTAACTGTAGGGTCTTGAAAAAAAGTTTTTTTCCAAAATTTGTCCTTACATCATGACCCAGTTTTGAACATCTCCAACATTTCAAGCACACAAACATTCTGATCAAGGCTAGTACAGTCTAAGCCATATATGTGGCTTTAAGCATCTTTCAAAGTTTCTTTTTTATATAATTTTACTAACAGATCTATTTTTGGACCCTAAGTGACCCAGTTTCAAACTAACCTATGATTCATGTTGTGATGCAGCTAAACATTCTGATCAAGTTTGGTGAACATTTAGCAATAAATGTGGCCCTGAGTGTGTGCACAGGGTTTTTATAGAATTTGACCAAGCAACTTTAGCCTTACCTGCAGTGAAATTGAGCACATATGTAAAAATATCTTGAGCCAAAGAAATGTACACATACCAATATAAGGTTGAATGCCGCTTTCTTGACTTCATCTGGGCCCATTGTAGTCTTCGTATCTGCCAGACTCTGTGAACACATTTGAGAGATAATACATCAATATTGATGTTTGTGTAGCTGCAAATATCAAATTATACCTATTAAAGTCAATGTTTAAACACACATCACACTCACAGATTAAAATTACAGATCTATGAGTTTTTAAAAGTTCTTACGCAAACACTTCAAGTGTAGTTACTTTTAATTCTCTATCTTTCCCAATCTAATCAGCTTTTTTTTGTAAAATTATCTACAATACCTTGAGTGCACAGAGTACTGCTGTGAAGATGTTCATCTGAACAGCTTGTTGCCGTGATGACTTAGCCTGCCTGATACACTCGTTAAAGTGTTGAAGCATCTGAAAACGATGTTTGTGGGCCACACGTGGAAAGATGAGACCGTAAAGACGGACAGAGCTGTCAATCACAGCTACACCCAGAGGCAGGGGTCCAGGGATAGGGTCACTCTGAAGTAGAAAGGGAAAATGATTATGTGGATGCTTTCATTGTGATACAATAGAATTATGGCTCAACCCAAGCAATAGACAGACCAGTATAGGGTCACACTGAAATATATATGGAAGATAATCAGGTTGCTACCTTCTTTGTGATATAATGGCCATTATAGCTCAACCCAAGCAATAGACAGACCAGTATAGGGTCACACTGAAATATATATGGAAGATAATCAGGATGCTACCTTCTTTGTAATAAAATGGCCATTATGGATAAACCCAAGCAATAGACAGACCAGTATAGGGTCACTCTGAAATATATATGGAAGATAATCAGGATGCTACCTTCTTTGTGATAAAATGGCCATTATGGATAAACCCAAGCAATAGACAGACCAGTATAGGGTCACACTGAAATATATATGGAAGATAATCAGGATGCTACCTTCTTTGTGATAAAATGGCCATTATGGATAAACCCAAGCAATAGACAGACCAGTATAGGGTCACACTGAAATATATATGGAAGATAATCAGGATGCTACCTTCTTTGTGATAAAATGGCCATTATGGCAAAACTTAAACAACAGACCTACCAGTATAGGATTACTCTGAAATAGATATGGAAGATAATCAGGATGCTGCCTTCTTATCTGTTGGGATGGCCATATACTTGTATATTAAAATCATGATTTAAGACATAACAATGTTTAACTGGTGTCCTGCAATGTTGTACATTTGTATCAAATAGTTACATTCTGCAAGCCTATTTACCCTTAGAGTCGTTCAGTTTTTTTGTTCATAAGAAACAATCATAAATGATGCAAGGTAAGGTTATAACCAATACAATATCAATGAACAATTAAAAGGATGTATATATATATATATATATATATATATATATATATATATATATATATATATATATAGCCAGAATATGGCACTTACACTTGGGCATCTGAAGAAGAGAGAATGGGCATCATGTTCCAGGGCACCAGATCCTGAGGCACTGTTAGGCTGAAGCTATGAACATAAAATCATAATTAAGATAACAAGTGAACAATGGTTATAAATTACTAGGAGTTTAAACATTGGTGGTAGGAAATTTAACATAGCACAATGTAAAAACAAGAGGGCCATGATGGCCCTTAACCGCTCACCTGATGACACAGGCTTTTAGTAGGCTCAAATCTGGTATCAAGTAATTAAGAGTTATTTACTTTAGAAATCTTTGGTGAAGATTGGACCATTAGTGTGGCCACTGGGTTAATAACATTATCTAGATTTTTACCAAGTAACCAACTGAATCCACATAATCCACAAAACATATGTAAGATTTCATACAGGCAAACATTCTGGCTAAGTTTGGTGAAGATTGGCCATCAATGTGGCCTCTAAGTGTTTTCACAAGGTTTTTCTACTTTGTGACCTAGTGACCGACTTTTTGATCCTACATGACCCAAAAATATACACATCCAAGATTTCATGCAGACAAACAATCTGATCAAGTTTGGTAAAGATTTGGCTATGAATGTGGCCTCTGGTGTGTTCACAGGCTTTTTATAAGTTTTAACCTAGTGACCTACTTTTATGACTCCACGTGACCCAATAAAAAACTTATCCAAGATTTCATGCAGGCAAACACTCTTACCAAGTTTGATGAAGACTGGCTTATAAATGTGGCCTCTAGTGTGTTCACAAGCTCTAACATTTGATCTAGTGACCTACTTTTTGACCCCACATGACTCATTTACGAAATAACCCAAGATTTCATGCAGACAAACATTCTGACCAAGTTTGGTGAAGATTGGGCTATTAATGTGGTCTCTAGAGTGTTCACAAGTTTTTCCTAAAATTTGACCTAGTGACCTATTTTTTGACCCCAGGTGACCCAATAATGAACTCATCCAAGATTTTATGCAGACAAACATTCTGACCAAGTTTGATGAAAATTGGATAAAAAAAACTGAGGTCTGTAGTGTGTTCACAAGCTAAAATGTCGACGCCGGACGCTGGACAAAGCAGTATAACAAAAGCTCTTGAGCACGTTGTGCTCCGGTGAGCTAAAAATCATAACAAGAAGTTAGACAAACAACTCCATCAATGTTACATTAGCATTTGCGAATGACATAGTAGACATTACTATTATAGATTTTTCAATTTTATAAATTATAAAAGGAGGTAGATAATGAAAAAACAAAAGATCTTTACAATATCAGGATCTGGCAATATCATGATTATTAACAGTATCAGGAAGTGGCAATATTATGATAATATACAAGCAATAGGAAGTAGCAAAATTATGATAATTAACCGTTATCAGGAAGTGGCAATACCATGATAACTAACAACTTTCAGGAAGAGGCAATATCATGATAATTAACAGCTATCAGGAAGTTGCAATATCATGATAATTAGCAACTATCAGGAAGTGGCAATATTATGATATTTAACAAGTATCAGAAAGTGGCAATAGCATAATAAACAACTATGATAATTAACAACAATCAGGAAGTGGCAATAGCATGATAATTAACAACTATGATAATTAACAACTATCAGGAAGTGGCAATAACATGATAATTAACAACTATCAGGAGGTGGCAATAGCATGATAATTAACAACTATATAATACAAGCTGGGAAATTAAAGCATTAGTGACAACATATGGTTATCTAAAATGGTACTTTTTATATTATATGTGCTTGCAATGTTATATAAGTTACTGGTTTTTAGAAACAAAGTTGCAGTTTTAAGTGACCTAACATTAACATATAAACATATGTAGGTATTACATATTAACTGTTTGTGTGCGAAGGATTATGTATCATATAATGTGCAGATTCTGCTTTATTTGCTGCCTAGTATTTGTCCAATTGCAAGAACTTTCTCCAAGCAATATAATCAATACATTTTTTTTTAAAGATCTTGCAAGAAGTAAAATATATAAATCAATCAAGGGATCATAAGATGAGTAAACATATAGGTAAATATCTTCTGCAATAAAGCCTACACAGAACAGTCCATTCTATGCCTGAATGATAAAACCTTGATGACCTGTGTTAACTAATATTCAAGAATTGACTCTTCCAGTTTGGATGGGATGCTAACATATTGATGAGACTTAACTGTGCGAACCAAACAAACAAAAAGGGCCATGATGGCCCTTAATCGCTCACCTGATGAGACAGGCTTTAAGTAGGCTCAAATCTGGCATCAAGTTATTAATAGTTATTTACTTTAGAAATCTTTGGTGAAAATTGGAGTATAGGTGTGGCCACTGGGTTAACATTTTCTAGAATTTTACCAAGTAACCTACTGAATCCAAATAACCCACTTCACAACATTCTGGCCAAGTTTGGTGAAGATTGGGCCTTCAATGTGGCCTCTAAGTGTTTTCACAAGGTTTTTCTACTTTGTGACCTAGTGACCTACTTTTTGTCCCATGTGACCCAATAATATATTCATCCAAGATTTCATGCAGACAAATAATCTGATCAAGTTTGGTGAAGATTGGGCCATAAATGGGGCCTCTAGTGTGTTCACAAGCTTTTTCTAAGATATGACCTAGTGACCTTCTTTTTGACCCCATGTGACCCAATAATGAACTCATCTAAGATTTCATGAAGACAAACATTCTGACCAAGTTTGATGAAGATTGGATAAAAAACTGTGGCCTGTAGTGTGTTCAAAAGTTAAAATGATGACGACAGACGACAAACTAATCGGTATCACAAAAGCTTCCCGTAAGCACGTTGTGCTCAGGTGAGCTAAAAATTATACAAAATGAAGAAAATTAAGAGGGAGATTTTGTCTACCTTAGAAAATTTAAATGAGTGATTTTGCCCCTTTTGAATACCTCTGACACTTAAATTTCCATTAGGAGCTGGAAGATTGCAACAACTCTTTATTGTTTTTTTCCTAGGGAATAAAATATGTTTAATCAAGATAAATCAGATACTTTAGAATAGTCTTATACTTGAGTCCAATGCTTTATTCAAAGCCTTGATGGACCATTCTGTGATTACTACCTCTTTAGTTCATGCCTGTCTCAAATGTT
Source organism: Sinonovacula constricta (assembly GCA_007844125.1). NCBI lineage: Eukaryota > Metazoa > Mollusca > Bivalvia > Cardiida > Solecurtidae > Sinonovacula > Sinonovacula constricta. The sequence continues at coordinate 55,251,193 of CM017557.1, forward strand.
CACAAACAGTATCAAGTTTGTTTACATTCAAGTTTGTTTACATTCAAAAGTTTTTTTTACAATAACACTTTTGGATAAGCCAATTTATGTAATTAGGCTTCAACCATTGTATACTACTGTTAAGTCATTGTTTGAAGAAGAACCTATATCTAGAAACAGTCTCACATGTCTGGACCTACCATGCATTCATCTAATCAAACTGAACTACTCACATATTGAACTCATCCGTATCAAACAAATGCCCAAACAGTAAAATACAAACAATATTCATTTGTAGTAAAATATACAAGAAAGCTTGTTATTCAACACCAATTTTACTTAATTTTTGGAATAAGCTAACATAATGGCATTTATAACATGAAAGATTAATTTAATATGCTTTTGCATCTATTGGTAATCTGTTTCCATATTATATAGCTTAATTAATTTCAATGTGTCTATCTAAAAGGAAAAGTATTTTTTATACAGTTTTATATTTTTATTTTTAATAACCTTTTCAAAACTTTCCAATCAGCATGAATGGGGTGGGGTTGAAGGCAGTGGTTGCTACAGGGTCTCACTGGGTTTGCATATAATCACTGTTACTTTATCTGCTTTAAATGCCATTATTTAGATCAGTAGCAGCGAGGTTATCCCCATCTACATAGTTAATGTTACTATGTCCTGCACGCTTTCACCCAAGATGGCTGACATAATGCACTAAATAGTGGCAATCAGAGATTTTATATATATATACAAAACACTGGTGTTAAGCGTTGCTAAAGCTAAAATATTAATAATTTATTCTCTTTCCAAGGAATACAACATTTGTTTTCATACATTTTAATTAATTCTACATAAATTTAAATTTGCACTTTTTTTGGCTGCTATTTTGAAGATTTTCTTACTGACAAGTATAGCTTCTCGATTCCAGCTGAAAGGGCCAGATGAAAACCCTCCCATAATCTGTTTACCTAGATGAAACCCTCCTGTTATTTTTCCAACCAGGACAAAACCACACCCTTACTTCTTTTCAACTGGAAAAAAGGCCTCCTGTGACTTTTCAGACAAATCTATTCCTTGAACCTTAACCAGTTAATTGCTGGAAAATGCTCTTGAAAAACAATCGTTTGGTGATTATTTAGGCAGTTAGAACTTAAAAAATGTCTGGGGGAAAAAAAATAAGGGAGAGTTTTTGTCTAGGTAGGATATATTATCAGAAGTGTTTTGTCTGGGTAGGGAAAGTTATGGAGGGTTTTTGTGTAGGTTAAAAAACTGGAGAGAGGGATTTCCTGTGGGTAGGAAAAACTGATCCTCCATGATCTGCCCTTCCAACGAAGGTTTCTGTCCATGACTCTATAAACACATGTGATGGTCTTTGCCTTAGTAATATCTACTAAGGTTTTCCAAGTTACATTTAACATATAACATATGTTATTAGTCTCCGAGATATTAGCTGGTAAGAGTAAGAAGTCTTAATATAATATATTTCTCATATTTGCTTAAATATATACATACAATACTAATATCATTCAAAAGCATTGTGCAAATTTATACAATTGGTGATGAGCTCTTTAAACATTTCACTAGTAGCATAAATATTTCTTGTAATATTACTAAAACATTAATGAAAATAGGGTACATTTAGGACATTCCAGTGCAATTCACTAAAGAATACAGAGAGGTTGAGTGGCATAATCGACCACAATCCCTCAACTACCAGAACCCTTTATCTAGCACCCATTTGCTGCAAGGTTTGACCATTTTTAAATGGTTTATATAGGGTCTGTTGATAAAAGCATACAGGAATGATCCATAAAACACTGTTTATCATGGAATCCATTATCATTCACACTGTTACTGCAACAAGACTGCTAAACACAATTTTGAAGTAAATGTTCAAATCTACATTAAACAGATGTTAAGAACATTTTTTCCACAGTAAAGGCAACTTTTCTTATTGTATGATAGACATGTAACTTTCTTAAAAAAATAAAAAAAATAATTTGTACCACTAGTTAAAATGAGTATTAAATAGCTCCACTATCAGCAGTAAAGAGTTTGTCTTGGTAAAATACAGTTAAAAGCAAAACAAAAACACCTCCCCTGTCCAGACCATTCCATTATCCCACTGTCCACTGTTGCTTAAATTTTATATCATGGATTCTCAAGTTCAAGCCCTGAGTTTATAACATCCCATTCCAATAACTGTACAACTTCGCAAAGGTTGCTACTTTCACCATAATTCAATTGTATAAAGATATATGGACTCAAGTTCAAGTCAGTACCAACATATTACATCCATTCAACCAAGAAACAAAGCAAGCAGCAAAGTTCCAAAAATAATGATTCAAACAGAAACAAACAGGCAAGCTTTATAAGACCAATATCTTAATATCCAAAATAAACTGGGTAAGCCATTCTATGATATACTTACATAATATTTCATATTGATCCTCTACAGATATACACATAATAACCTACAATCTGATTGTGAAATGAATAAAGAAATTTCAAAATATGTTTTAAAAGCTTAAAAGTTACTTACAACAACTTAATAAAGTCAAGCATTCAAATAATCCTTGTAGACACATTTATATATTTGAACAATATTTTGTGCTATTCTTGGTACTGGAATGAAGGTCGCAGTATATTTAATTTTGTATTTGTATGTATAATGTATTTTCCTACTAAATGGCTGTATTTTGTTTAGTATTTGTATATAATATGTTACAATGTATGCATACCCGAATCTGTTATAAATCTCTAAAAGGCTGTACATATTTGTGAAGATTACAAATGTAAAAACAGCCAAAGCTCAAATGCAACATCTGTTTATAGCTAAAAGAAGCCAATACATTGCCTGGAGCTAGTTTGAATGAATGAAGATATTTTTCCCTCCTGGGGGTGTGAGGGAGGTGAGGTCTGTGTGTGTCAAGTTGAGATAGGGAAAACAATCTTTGTTAGAATGATACACAGTGCCATGATTTAAGTGGAATGAATATTTTCTATTCGCTTCCATGAACTTCAGGAGTATTTTTTTGAAGATTAACTTAATAAAACTCCATAACTTAAAGCAATATTGCAGTCAAAATTTCAAATATGGCTGTTAACAGGGGTAATTTCAAAGGTACAGACTATCAGTATCTGATGAATGTGTGTGTGTGTGTTTTACCTTCACTATAAAGCAATTGTAGCATTTTAACTGGAAATAAGTGATCTTCATGCACAACCATTTTCTTAAACATAGCGATACAAACACAGTATATTGTGTCAACATCTTCAAGACAGTCACTATGCAGAAAACTTACAAAATAAATCCCCACCTATGATAAATGAAACAAACAACAAAAGACTTACACAAAAGACACTAAATGCAAGTGTCAATGTTGCAAATACAGATATTAAAAAAAGCAAATCAAATGGAAAAAAACAAGAGAACTTATATACTCATGCACAAATATATGTTAATTCGTTGAACCTTACTCAGAAAAAATATACAATTTTTTCCAGCCAAAGCATTCCAGTGTTAAAGGGGAGACAACAAATGCAATAGTAGAGACAGTCCAAGATGTGAAGAATTTACAGTTAGCACAGTGAAACACTGCCAAGGCCAGATACTCACAAGATCTTTGTCAACTCTACGATTTGGTTCAAACTATAAGAGAAGGATGTATTATGTCAGACTGTAGACCAACTATAGAAGATATATAATTAAAGACCAGTTAGATTATTTTTGTTGATTTGAACACAAAACTGGGTATCACCTCAAACCAGGGGATTCTTGACAGCACCATCCATGTTCAAGCCAAAATCTTCTTTTTAACAATGCTCAATACTATTTTAGTGATTACTAGAAGCCAAAATAAGTCTTGAAAATTAAATTCATGAATAAGAAAGATAGAAGAATCATAAAAATGTGTAGCCCTAAGATACCTGGCTTTTTACTTTATAATTATGCCATTGAAGAAAAATATTTTTACTTACCGGTAAACATTTATTGGAAGTTGTATTTATCATAAATAAGGTTATCTATCATTTTGGATTTAAGTTACACCAACAGCAATGATCATTTGTCTATTTAATGAAACTACATACACCATCCCATACTGACTCATGACAAATCTGGTTTGAAGTCACATTAATAAGCATTTCTGGAACAACAAGTCAACATCCCTCTGACTATAGACCTGACATCCACCCCACAATATACATCATTGAAAGGTTTTATTTATCCTCACCATTTACCCATAGGCATATGGCAAGAACAATATACAGGATTACGTAACACTGCATATATCAAAAGACAAATATATTCTTAAGCTTCTTTTCAGGGTAGAAGAATGTTGGAATATTCAGATATTATAATGGGATTCTACGTGTTAGGGAATTTAAATATTTTATACATGTTTTCCTTTTTTTATTTCTGAAGATTTGAGTTCAAATTTTAGACATATGTATTTATTTTTAAAACTTATATTGTCTTGACAAATATTGTTTTCATGCCAATGCTGTGAGATTGCTGTTGCTCTGGTGTATACAATGGGGATGAAGGGTGAACTGTTGACGATAATGCTTGTCTCTTGAACCTTGTGCATTCTGATGCAGTTGACAGGTATAATATCTATTCAAATACAGTGACTTAAGAAGAACAGTTGAGCAACAATTTGACACGATCCATATTCCAGGACTAGCGGTATAAATATGTGTAATTGGGTGAGGTCATCACTAGCTGACAAGTGACAACATCAGGTTTTCGTCAGTGCATTGATCCACCACTTTCTTACCACTTGCGATCCATAACTATTTTAATTAAGATTTCCTCATAATTCAACCTATGTATACCATGGTTTGTGCACCTGCTATTATGTCATACACCTGTTGTGTATTTTCAGATTTGCACATATCAGAATCTCTAAGGCTTGCAGTCCTGTTTACTTAATAGCCAAAGGTAGGGTAAAATCTGGGCACACATTGGGTGCAAACCCACTAAAAGTTCAGACCCACTGTTTTATATAGTAAGGTGCAGCTTTAAGTTTGTCAGTTATAGTTGTAACTTATAAACTACTTATTTCAAGTCTTAATTTTTACGTCATATTATTATTCATTAACAGTCAACATTAGAAAAGCTGAAAAAAAATATATATATTTTGTGAAACGATTGAAAACAGGATTTTTAATGTGGATTTTTTGTGTTTGTTTTTTTCTATCTGATTAACCAGAAGTATACTTCTCTGCCCCTCACAGTCTGAGATAGAATCTAGGTCAACTTTCATGTGCGGCATGCTGCATATGACTTTGGTTGTCCATCACCAATAATTATATGCATGTCACCAATATAATTTGTTTGCTGAATTTATTATCCCACCAACAGCATTTCAATTATTTGGAGATGATGTCCACTTCAAGCAGGTATTGTGCTGACTCCACTATGTACAGCATGCTATGGAACTACCCTTATAATGCCAATATGATCAGTATTGTATTGTTGCAACCAACAAAAACAAAAAAAGGATCATTCTATATTGTTGACAGTGACAATTTCTCAGATTAACTGTTTCCAGTATTACTTTCAGTGACAGAGCTTGTATAAGTGAGTCTTATCAATACCTTTACATATTGTTCAAGGCCTTATCTCACCTTGGTGAAGGTCCTGCAAAAAGTTCTTAAATGCATTAAAAGATTTTCATAAAGTGCTTGATTATTTCATAAGAGAAGACTGTGACCCTGATTTTTTTACTGTGTACTGTGCGGCACTAAAGGGGAAGAACAGCATTCTTTTTCGGTCATCAAATAAGTTATAAATAACAGAATGCATATTTTATAGCAGGTAAGGTCATTTTTGACACCAAATGCATTTAGGAGTTGGTTATTGACATAGGTGTATTAAGCTCATCACTATCAGATACTAGCATTTATAACACATATCTGCTTTGAACCCTGCCTTTACAAGCAAGTCCTGACATAAAAAAATTCACTGATTGAATATACCATTGATCAAACTGTTTTGCTATTCATAACTTCTGGAACTTTATCACAAATACACAAATGGATGACAATTCTTACTCTTGTGTTTATTTTCAAATAAAAATTACTGAAGTTTGTTTTGTTTTTAATTTGCAACTATCCTATGATCAGAAATCAACTGAAGCTACCAAAGAAAACCATGTTAGTAATTTTAAAATGCATCCTGTATTGATAGAAAATTACAACAATAAATGTAACAAAAAATCATTGTATTTTGTACCTCCTCAGTTTCAAACATGTTAAGCATATTGAAATATGATGTGAATAGACTTTATGAAAATTCTAATTCCATTTTTAAATTTAATTTACAGTTCTATTTCTTCTGCAAAATAAAATCAAATAAGTTAGCCAGGGATATATTTAAAAACGTTTACACAAGTCGTAATAGATGGAAGATGTTACTTTGTTCTAATGACTAAATGTCATTTATCAACAATATCACCAACAATAACAGCAGCAACAGTAGCTTTGTCTAGTTACCGATACGTTCATCACAAACATTGACCAAAAGGATTGTTCATGTTGTAAACCCAGACAAGTGAGACTGTACTTTCATTACTCATTCAATAAAATAATTTCCAAATTTTAACAAACAATCAATGACAATCAATACACAAGTTGTCTTTTTTAATTTTACAAAGCAAAAACAACTGGGAGTATTTTCTAACAAAGTCAGAACAACTTGGAGTAACTTCTCGGCAGCACTGAATGTTCCAAATTCTGCACTCTTCAATGGAACGGGTTTGCATTTTAGATGGGGGTTTATGCTAAGAAATGCTTGCTGCTTTTACAAAAGCATCAAACTGATCACCAGACTGGATGTGCTTTATTTTAACTGCAGAGCAAGATAATATCAAAAATGGGTTTGAAACTAACATATGCTTGAATAAATTTGAAGATGGTGTAAGAGTCATGTTCAAAATGTATTATTTTAATACCTTGCCCTTGTGCTATTTATACACAAGTAAACAAAAATATTAATAAAAACAAATGTGCAATTTTTAAAGCTTTGTGATTAAGCAACACATCCCAAATGCAAGAAAATTGACAAACTTAATTTAAAAAATCAACAATAACTATTTTATTACTGTTTCAGATGAAAGAGTGAGCAAAGAGTTAAATCCATTCTTTAACAATTCAGCCAGATACCCAATGATATATGAAGACTGCTCATGATAATCGAAAAATTACAAGCATGCAATTGGTCAGTTCTGTTTTTTACTCAAATTTACCCTATAAGCGTTTAAATTGTTAACAGTGGAAACTGTTTTCCAGATTTAAGAAAAAAATCAGTCATCGACTAAATAAATTTTGGTCTGGCTGGCCATAATTAAAGGAATAATAATATATATTAATCAAATAAGCTTCTTAAAAAAAAGTCTATGAAAAAGCTTTATACAAACTAAAGCGCTCCTGCTAGTGGGATTAAACTCAGAGACCAATCTCTAGCTTCTTTCTAGATAGATTTGTATACACAAAATCAGGCATGTTATAATCTGAAATAATTCTCTATCTGCTAAATGATTAAAGCTTATCATGGATACATTAATCTGAAAATATGTCAACCTGTCCAAGAAGTACTGTACCCATCTCAGCCTTGAAGCTATAGTACTGCCATTTTAAAACTTTTATATCTTTCATTTAAAAACCTCAATAGTTATCAGATGATTAACTCATATGCACTGCTACAAAGTAAAACTTTGGCGTGAATTTGAGACAAATCTCAAGTTTTAAATTAGCCAAATTGATGTATGGAAAGTGGTCTTAGATTTAAGCCAAAAGGTTTACAAATTAATTTAAAAGTATCATGAAATTTCCCTTAAAATAAATCGGGACTACACGTTCAAGAATGCCACAAACACATATAACACAGTCAAATTAACCTGATGCCATGCTAACCAGTCCTGGCACCACTCTTATAAGCTGACCATTAGCCTGGGAGCAAAACAAGCGCCAACTTATATATATATATATATAAAGATATATAATATATCCATATAGATCTAGATATATATAATATATAAAGATAATTATATATATTTCCCAGAAATCTAGAGTGCCCAACTTTTAAATCATGAATGCTGGCCTTAAAATGGATTACACATCTTGGCCTCAAAGCGACCTTCTTCACCTGAGGACCAATGCTCCACCTAATATGTCTCTCAAGGCAGGTCATTGTTTTACAATACTGAATATCCATACCTGGTCCTCTACAGCTTTATGGTCTGTTTCCTGAAGCCATGAGCCCAATATCACACTATCATCACTGTGACACATGGACCGCAGTAGAGATGTTGTAGTGTTGGCAGGATTGTCAGTCAGTGTGAACTCTGCCACCAACTCTCGCAGCAGGCTTGTGTATGTGCCTACAGAGGCAAGAATTGATCCATATCAAATATATTTACACAAAAATATGTAATATTGTAAAAGTAGAAAGAATGTATAAAACCAGAAGATACAATGTACAGACATGAGTAGATGCAATGTAAAGACATGAGTAGATGCAATGTATAGACATGAGTAGATGCAATGTAAGGACATTAGTAGATGCAATGTATAGACATGAGTAGAGACAATGTACAGATATGAGTATATGCAATGTACAGACATGAGTAGATGCAATGTACAGACATGAGTAGATGCAATGTAAGGACATGAGTAGATGCTGTGTACAGACATGAGTAGATGCAATGTACAGACATGAGTAGATGCAATTTACAGACAGGACTAGATGCTGTGTACAGACATGAGTAGATGCAATGTACAGACATGAGTACATGCAATGTACAGACATGAGTAGATGCAATGTAAGGACATGAGTAGATGCTGTGTACAGACATGAGTAGATGCAATGTACAGACATGAGTAGATGCAATTTACAGACAGGACTAGATGCTGTGTACAGACATGAGTAGATGCAATTTATAGACATGAGTAGATGCAATATACAGACATGAGTAGATGCAATTTACAAACATGAGTAGATGCTGTGTACAGACATGAGTAGATGCAATGTATAGACATGAGTAGATGCAATGTAGACATGAGTAGATGCAATTTATAGACATGAGTAGATGCAATGTATAGACATGAGTAGATGCAATGTATAGACATGAGTAGATGCAATTTATAGACATGAGTAGATGCAATGTATAGACATGAGTAGATGCAATGTATAGACATGAGTAGATGCAATTTATAGACATGAGTAGATGCAATGTATAGACATGAGTAGATGCAATGTAAGGACATGAGTAGATGCAATGTATAGACATGAGTAGATGCAATGTATAGACATGAGTAGATGCAGTGTAAGGAAATGAGTAGATGTAACATAAGGACATGAGTAGATGCAATGTATAGACATGAGTAGATGCAATGTAAGGACATGAGAAGATGCATTCTACAGACATGAGTTGATGCAATGTATAGACATGAGTAGATGCAATGTATAGACATGAGTAGATGCAATGTAAGGACATGAGAAGATGCATTCTACAGACATGAGTTGATGCAATGTATAGACATGAGTAGATGCAATGTATAGACATGAGTAGATACAATGTATAGACATGAGTAGATGCAATGTATAGACATGAGTAGATGCAATGTATAGACATGAGTAGATACAATGTATAGACATGAGTAGATGCAATGTATATACATGAGTAGATGCACTGTAAGGACTTGAGTAGATGCAATGTGTAGACATGAGTAGATGCAATGTAAGGACATGAGTAGATGCAATGTAAGGACTTGAGTAGATGCAATGTACAGACATGAGTAGATACAATGTGCAGACATGAGTAGATGCAATGTAAGGACATGAGTAGATGCAATGTACTGGCATGAGTTGATGTAATTTATAGACATGAGCAGATGCAATGTGTAGACATGAGTAGATGCAATGTACAGACATGAGTAGATGCAATTTACAGACATGAGTAGATGCAATGTACAGACATGAGTAGATGCAATGTGTAGACATGAGTAGATGCAATGTACAGACATGAGTAGATGCAATGTACAGACATGAGTAGATACAATGTACAGACATGAGTAGATGCAATGTGTAGACATGAGTAGATGCAATGTACAGACATGAGTAGATGCAATGTAAGGACATGAGTAGATGCAATGTACAGACATGAGTAGATGCAATGTGTAGACATGAGTAGATGCAATGTACAGACATGAGTAGATGCAATGTAAGGACATGAGTAGATGCAATGTAAGGACTTGAGTAGATGCAATGTACTGGCATGAGTTGATGTAATTTATAGACATGAGCAGATGCAATGTGCAGACATGAGTAGATGCAATGTACAGACATGAGAAGATGCAATGTAAGGACATGAGTAGATGCAATTTACAGACATGAGTAGATGCAATGTATAGACATGAGTAGATGCAATTTACAGACATGAGTATATGCAATGTACAGACATGAGAAGATGCAATGTAAGGACATGAGTAGATACAATGTAAGGACATGAGTAGATGCAATGTACAGACCTGAGAAGATGAAATGTAAGGACATGAGTAGATGCAACATTCAGACATGAGTAGATGCAATGTACAGACATGAGCAGATGCAATGTATAGACATGAGTAAATGCAATGTACAGACATGAGTAGATGCAATGTATGGACATGAGTAGATGCAATGTACAGACATGAGTAGATGCAATGTATGGACATGAGTAGATGCAATGTACAGACATGAGTAGATGCAATGTACAGACATGAGTAGATGCAATGTAAGGACATGAGTAGATGCTGTGTACAGACATGAGTAGATACAATGTACAGACATGAGTAGATGCAATGTATAGACATGAGTAGATGCAATGTACAGACATGAGTAGATGCAATGTACAGACATGAGTAGATACAATGTACAGACATGAGTAGATGCAATGTGTAGACATGAGTAGATGCAATGTACAGACATGAGTAGATGCAATGTAAGGACATGAGTAGATGCAATGTAAGGACTTGAGTAGATGCAATGTACTGGCATGAGTTGATGTAATTTATAGACATGAGCAGATGCAATGTGCAGACATGAGTAGATGCAATGTACAGACATGAGAAGATGCAATGTAAGGACATGAGTAGATGCAATTTACAGACATGAGTAGATGCAATGTATAGACATGAGTAGATGCAATTTACAGACATGAGTATATGCAATGTACAGACATGAGAAGATGCAATGTAAGGACATGAGTAGATACAATGTAAGGACATGAGTAGATGTAATGTACAGACCTGAGAAGATGAAATGTAAGGACATGAGTAGATGCAACATTCAGACATGAGTAGATGCAATGTACAGACATGAGCAGATGCAATGTATAGACATGAGTAAATGCAATGTACAGACATGAGTAGATGCAATGTATGGACATGAGTAGATGCAATGTACAGACATGAGTAGATGCAATGTATGGACATGAGTAGATGCAATGTACAGACATGAGTAGATACAATGTATAGACATGAGTATATGCAAAGTAGATGCAATGTACAGACATGAGTAGATGCAATGTATAGACATGTGCAGATTCAATGTACAGACATGAATAGAAGCAAAGTAGATGCAATGTACAGACATGAGTAGATGCAATGTATAGACATGAGTAGATACAATGTAAAGAATTGAGTAGATGCAATGTATAGACATGAGTAGATGCAATGTAAGGACATGAGTAGATGCAATGTATAGACATGAGTAGATGCAATGTAAAGAATTGAGTAGATGCAATGTATAGACATGAGTAGATGCAATGTAAGGACATGAGTAGATGCAATATAAAGACATGAGTAGATGTAATGTAGACATGAGTAGATGCAATGTATAGACATGAGTAGATGCAATTTATAGACATGAGTAGATGAAATGTAAGGACATAAGTAGATGCAATGTACAGACATGAGCAGATGCAATGTATAGACATGAGTAGATGCTGTGTACAGACATAAGAAGATGCAATGTACAGACATGAGTAGATGCAATGTAAGGACATGAGTAGATGCAATGTACAGACATGAGTAGATGTTATTTTCAGACATGGGTAGATGCAATGTATAGACATGATTAGATGCAATGTATAGACATGAGCAGATGCAATGTATAGACATGAGCAGATTTAATGTATAGACATGAGCAGATACAATGTATAAACATGAGTAAATGCAAAGTACAGGCATATTTTTAGACAATATATAGACACAAGTAGATGCAATGTAGACACAAGTGGTGGCATTTTACAAGATACTAAATACCCAAGTAGAGAGTGTATGTATCTTATAATAAGTGTATAATAAGTGTTAAAGTGGTAAACAGGGTCAAAACATATCTACTTTATATAAAATTATAAATACATTACTTTTATTGAAACTAAAGATTTAAATTTATTTTTCTTAAATGAAGAACATTGTTAAAACTTCAATAAAACTGTTTAATTCATAAGGTACTCACCTTCATAAGAGTGTGTGGGCAGCAGTGCTAGGACATCATAGAGTCTCAGTCGCACCATAGCAGCACTGGCCTTCAGGTGGGTCCCATGCATCTTGATTACACTTGGCAGGCTGAGGAAATAAATATATAAATAAAAATTCACATATAAAGTCATAAGCAAAATGCATGCACAAGAAAAAGAACTATATTATCTATCTATCTAGCCCAGATACTGCTTTGACAAATGTAGACTTGCAAATTACCAGTCCTGTTATGAAATGAGCTTCATCAAATTCTAACCAAGGGTTGCACTGAGATATAGTGCAGAAAATCTAAGGTGACACTTTATCAGGCAGATTGGGGTTGGAGGGGGGAGGGATTGGATTAGACGGGGGTTATAACTATGTTTGATACATTGTATGCCAACACAAATTTAATGCCAAAAGATCATGATACATTATTAAGGACTAATAAACTTTGTAGAAAAGAATAAAGTTGTTTCAGAAAGGTAAGTTGTTATGAAGGTATTAAAAAGTCAGAGTTCAATACAATGACATTTCTTGAATTTAAGAGAACTCCATGCATATGGTTACTAATGCTCTCATAGAAACCTATCAAAACCCATGTTTTTGAGAATATGTTTGATTTACTTCTCAAGTAAGTTTAATGTATTTTATTTAGTTACAAGTAAAATAATAACAAACTTTAGGTGAGACAGCAGTTGACCTTTGGAATGCAAGTATAACTTACTGAGCCAGCATGGTAAGGGCGCACTCGAGGGGCGCCAGCAGACGACGGATCACATCCTCTGTTACTAGCTCCCGGCAGTAGTTTAGGAAACTTAGCATTGCTGTCAAGGTAGCATTTTTGTGTGTTAGTAAGTAGGTGAGATGAATCACCAGCGTGCTCTTAATATTTGTAAAAAATATCAAAGATACATTGAGTCTTCAGAAATAAATAAACATTACAAATAACAATCTGTTTTATCTCAGCATCGCCATCAAGGTAGAATGGATGTGTTGTTACGATACCACATGCAAACATTGACGTAGCTTTAAATTCCACTTCAGATTTATACGTAAATAAAGAATAGGATTATGACAGACTTCATTAAAGTTAAGAAAAATACTGCTTATATCATGGTAGAATGCATGGGTTAGGTGCAATGATAACACACCCTTACATTACTATATACAAAAAGCTAGCTTTTCAGATTCTATTTAATTAAATAGTATTCTATGCAACCAAAAGTAATCTACCTCCCAGGGCCCCTGCACGTCCTTCCATAGTCACCTGCCAGGTAAACGAGTCACCGCGGGCTTTCTCTGACTCAAGCTCCTTTACTGACCGTGGGAATGCATTCCTCCATAGCAACAACATCCGTGGCAAGTGTCCCTTGACAACTGGAGCTCCTGCAACAGTCAAGTGTGACACAATAGAAAAACATACAACTATAAGACATGTTATAAGACATGTTAAATAGAAGTCACCAGATTAGTATCAGTGTAGGTGCATGGATGTATTGGTACATCTGAGCATGTGTCAGCTAATGTATGGATGTTTGTTTATGTCTGTCTGTTTTGTATGTGTATAAGGTTTGGGTGAATTACATTCCCTGTAGTTTGTATGCTGAAGTCACTAAATATAAATGCTAGTCCATGTGACTGCTGGGACTGGATATATGTCAACACTTCTAGGAAGTTAAAGCCATTGACTTTACATAACGTATTGACTAGTTTACCAAGTGTCATGAGAGCTCCCAGCAGCAGCCATCCAGACTGGGTTCTTTGTAGCGATAGCCGACTGTTCTGGGATGCTGATCGCAGCAGGTCCTCTGCGATATTGAAAATTTGCTGTAACATATAAAATGGGCATCATACAGATGTTTGACAAACTTAACATTAAACAAGAAATAGGTCCATAAAAATACATGCCCACACTTTTTGATTTAAAATATTTTAACTATGGGCCATATCTTGGCTGCAGTTTGGTGAAAAGTAACCAAGATCTGCAATCTGATACCATATTTTTAACCAAATATGAATCAAATCCATGAAGATCTTAAAGTTACTGAACTGAAAGGACAGACTCTGGAACACACCAGGCTAATGGTGGGGGCATCAAGAGACTTCTTTAAAGCACATAAACTGAAAGAATAATTATACGAATAAAATGTAAACATGTGTTATGCCAATATACTGATGCTCATAAGAAAAACTGAAGTAGTAGAATAGTAGAAGTAGCAGAGCTGCATTCACTGTAACAGCATATGCCCAGTCCATTAACACATCAGTTGAGAAACATCCATTACAAGCTGACCATAAGTAATAATAAAAATAACAGAATAATTTTTAATGATTGGGCATGTCTCAGACTAGATTTATAACCGGCTTCGTCTGCATCTAAAGCCATTGCTTTATTTCATTTACCCCCAGGACTAAAACATTGTTTATTCTATGAATTTAATGCCTTCTCTCTAGCTGGGAAATTTCAAGCAAAATTCACCCATATTATCTTCCATGACTCACCATTTTTATGCAATATTTCAGCACATTCAGTCCTCTTTTGGTGAGAAAACACAGTTGCTATGAACATTCAAAATATCCAACCAGTCATCTCATACATTACTCACCTTCCCTTTAGAGTGTGGGATGCCCAGTGGACATTGATACACCCTGCCAAGCAGTGACGCTAGAGCGCTACTGTAGCCAGACACTGCCTCTGGGGAGGACTTGAGTTTGTTCATACGCTCTATACAGCGGTCCAGGAGTGGCGTGAGCTGTGATGGCAGTGCCACTGAGATACTTCCCAGACACCAGGATGCGGACAAACGTGCAGCAGCACTTGGGTGGATCAGAACTGATACCACAGGTTCTATGATACCTGAAGAAAGCAGGTGATATGACGGGTGAAATCTGAGGCTGCAGTTTGTAACTTAGGATTTTGTTGATAATTATCTATTATCACAATATGAAAACTTTTACATTAATTACCATCATAAATTATGAATACTGATAACGTCATTTATGACATTTTATACTACTAGCATATGCTACAATCATTGCAACAACACCAGCATCCATGTTATTAATCATCTATACCTTTATCACCAACATCATCAGAATAATGATCATCAACCTTAAATCTAGCAGCATACCTACTAAAACCACCACCACACAACAATTTTTCCATTTGTTTTGGGGCCTTACATACTATTGACATGACTTACATCATCTGTCACAATCATCCTATTCACATCATCTGTCACAATCATCCTATTCACATCATCTGTCGCAATCATCCTATTCACATCATCTGTCACAATCATCCCATTCACATCATCTGTCACAATCATCCTATTCACATCTGTCACAATCATCCTATTCACATCATCTGTCACAATCATCCCATTCACATCATCTGTCACAATCATCCCATTCACATCATCTGTCACAATCATCCCATTCACATCATCTGTCGCAATCATCCTATTCACATCATCTGTCACAATCATCCCATTCACATCATCTGTCACAATCATCCTATTCACATCATCTGTCACAATCATCCTATTCACATCATCTGTCACAATCATCCTATTCACATCATCTGTCACAATCATCCCATTCACATCATCTGTCACAATCAACCTATTCACATCATCTGTCACAATCATCCTATTCACATCATCTGTCACAATCATCCCATTCACATCATCTGTCACAATCATCCTATTCACATCATCTGTCACAATCATCCTATTCACATCATCTGTCACAATCATCCTATTCACATCATCTGTCACAATCATCCCATTCACATCATCTGTCGCAATCATCCTATTCACATCATCTGTCACAATCATCCCATTCACATCATCTGTCACAATCATCCTATTCACATCATCTGTCACAATCATCCTATTCACATCATCTGTCACAATCATCCTATTCACATCATCTGTCACAATCATCCTATTCACATCATCTGTCACAATCATCCCATTCACATCATCTGTCACAATCAACCCATTCACATCATCTGTCACAATCATCCTATTCACATCATCTGTCACAATCATCCCATTCACATCATCTGTCACAATCATCCTATTCACATCATCTGTCACAATCATCCTATTCACATCATCTGTCACAATCATCCCATTCACATCATCTGTCACAATCATCCTATTCACATCATCTGTCACAATCATCCTATTCACATCATCTGTCTCAATCATCCCATTCACATCATCTGTCACAATCATCCTATTCACATCATCTGTCACAATCAACCTATTCACATCATCTGTCACAATCATCCTATTCACATCATCTGTCGCAATCATCCTATTCACATCATCTGTCACAATCATCCTATTCACATCATCTGTCACAATCATCCTATTCACATCATCTGTCACAATCATCCTATCACATCATGTCTCAATCATCCTATTCACATCATCTGTCACAATCATCCTATTCACATCATCTGTCACAATCATCCTATTCACATCATCTGTCACAATCATCCTATTCACATCATCTGTCACAATCATCCTATTCACATCATCTGTCACAATCATCCTATTCACATCATCTGTCACAATCAACCTATTCACATCATCTGTCACAATCATCCTATTCACATCATCTGTCTCAATCATCCTATTCACATCATCTGTCACAATCATCCTATTCACATCATCTGTCACAATCATCCTATTTACATCATCTGTCTCAATCATCCTATTCACATCATCTGTCACAATCATCCTATTCACATATGTCACAATCATCCTATTCACATCATCTGTCACAATCATCCTATTCACATCATCTGTCGCAATCATCCTATTCACATCATCTGTCACAATCATCCTATTCACATCATCTGTCGCAATCATCCTATTCACATCATCTGTCTCAATCATCCTATTCACATCATCTGTCGCAATCATCCTATTCACATCATCTGTCACAATCATCCCATTCACATCATCTGTCACAATCATCCTATTCACATCATCTGTCACAATCATCCTATTCACATATGTCACAATCATCCTATTCACATCATCTGTCACAATCATCCTATTCACATCATCTGTCACAATCATCCTATTCACATCATCTGTCTCAATCATCCTATTCACATCATCTGTCACAATCATCCTATTCACATCATCTGTCGCAATCATCCTATTCACATCATCTGTCACAATCATCCCATTCACATCATCTGTCACAATCATCCTATTCACATCATCTGTCACAATCATCCTATTCACATCATCTGTCGCAATCATCCTATTCACATCATCTGTCACAATCATCCCATTCACATCATCTGTCACAATCATCCCATTCACATCATCTGTCACAATCATCCTATTCACATCATCTGTCACAATCATCCTATTCACATCATCTGTCACAATTACTCCTATCCAATCATCTGTCACAATCATCCCATTCACATCATCTGTCACAATCATCCTATTCACATCATCTGTCACAATCATCCTATTCACATCATCTGTCACAATCATCCTATTCACATCATCTGTCACAATCATCCTATTCACATCATCTGTCACAATCATCCTATTCACATCATCTGTCACAATCATCCTATTCCCATCATCTGTCACAATCATCCTATTCACATCATCTGTCACAAATCATCCCATTCACATCATCTGTCACAATCATCCCATTCACATCATCTGTCACAATCATCCTATCACATCATCTGTCCACAATCATCCCATTCACATCATCTGTCGCAATCAGCCTATTCACATCATCTGTCACAATCATCCCATTCACATCATCGGTCCGCAATCATCCTATTCACATCATCTGTCACAAGTCATCCATTCACATCATCTGTCACAATCAATCCGATTCACATCATCTGTCACAATCATCCCATTCACATCATCTGTCACAATCATCCTATTCACATCATCTGTCACAATCATCCCATTCACATCATCTGTCACAATCATCCTATTCACATCATCTGTCACAATCATCCTATTCACATCATCTGTCGCAATCATCCTATTCACATCATCTGTCACAATCATCCTATTCACATTCAAACAACCATTAGCATACTCTCAAAAATTACCAACACTTCCATTATCATTCTCTTCCCATCATCCCCCCGATCATATATGATATTATTAATTTAAATCAGACCCTACACTCACTTCCTTTTTAAAACTTTTTTAAAACATCTGAGAACTTAAGTATCACCTGTGGCGGGCTCGGACACAAGTGGACTGGCTGAGGTACCGAGACTAAGCACCAGACACCCTAGTTCATGAAGGGCACACACCAACACGTGCTGACTGCCCAACACATCGGCACTGCTAGACTTGCTGTCAGAGACATCAGCATTGGCTTCACCTGAGTGATACAAGGTTATGGATAAATGATTCCTGAGACCAATATATATGGTTTTATATGTTCTAAACTCATCATCTAGTAAGCATAAATTGGTTAGGTTTGGCAAAAATATTTTGCATATGCATATTTTATAGCAGGTAAGGTATTTAGATACTAAAATTAAATTTGGCAAATCGGACAATTTAATTTTAAAGAAATCTAACAAAACAAAAAAAATTAAAATAAGTTCAAGCCAGACATACCAACAGAATTCATCTGTTTGATCACAATCTGACAGATTTCCTTCGCTGCTGAGATCTGTGCCTTCTCTCCCAGCAGTCCTCCAATTACTGAACGCATGATGAAGCAGACGCACTTGCGTGCATACACTGCATCTACATGGGTAGGCGTAGCTTTCGGGTTTGCCACTAACTCCAGCACATGGGTCAGGAACACAGAAATGTTCCGCTCTAGCCATAGACCTCCCATACATTTGATGAACTCAACATATGCCTGGATGGAAAAAAATAAAACTAATATTGCCATATAAAATAATAAGCAAATATACTAATTGTGCAATTTATTTTATTTTATCTAATATCTGATGTTTTATGACTTCATTGATAATATCTATAAAACATCTCACAATTTGCGACACACTGAAATATAATTATCTTTCAATTAGCAAATCATTATTTTTTAAACAACCCAATAAGACAGATGTCAACATTTCATTTGAACAATATAAAAAAAACAAAACAATATTGCCATATAAAAAGAATCAGTAGATCTAAGTTGTGAAAGCTTTAGTTGCCACTCACATGTGTGACTCCGACCCGAATCTCTCGGTTCACATTGCCGCTTCCCTTGATCATCTCACCAGCAGAACTTCCCTTTAGAAACCCCCAGCCACCGCGAAGGAAACCTGCAGACAACAGTCCCAGGATGTCCTCTAATTTCACCTGCTTGCTGCGTACTGTAACAACATTAGTTGAATCATAACAGAAATAATGAAACACAGCATTTTCTTTTCAAATTTATCTTCTCTGAGCAAAAAGTGTTCACTTTATACACATCTCAACATACCTTTTGGAAGAGATATTTGCTCTAGGTAAATACAGATCCAAGCAGCTAACTCCCCCTGGAAGCTGCCTAATCAACCATTAGGAATTTTCTTTAAAAACAATTTGGAGACCCAAACAAGCTACACAATGTTGTATATTATTTAATGCCATGATGTATATGATATGCAGTCATTACAGTGCTATAAAATACAAGTGCTCATATGATGCTGGCAAAGACACACAGAAAAAGGTAAAATAAAGCCAATATTGGCAACATTTATATTGGCAACACATTTTGTAATCATGACATATTAAAAAATAACTTTTATTTCAATATGTCAATTTGTGTGCAAAACTATTTTAATTTATGAAGATGAACAATGGCTTACCTGGTACAGTGTTTGGTTTAGGATTAAGGGCTGTAGCACAAAGATTGCCTAGTAACTCAGCAACAGCATATCTAGCATCATAGTTTGACCCTTCGAGCGCCCGGTAACAAAGGGAGATGACGGTCTCTAGCTCAGATGTATACATGAATGGGGCCTCATTCACTAGCTGGTACATACACTGTGGGTAAAAACAATAGCTTTTTGTTGTTGTTGTTTTTAAATGAAAATCCAATGATTCTAAACCACTTACAGTACTTTCTCACTTATTAGACTAACTTCACCTGGGAAATTGTCAGTTTCTGCTTTGACCCTCTTAAAAGACGAGGCGAAAAAATGAACAGAAGCGTTGACCAGTCATGCTGTCTCAACAAAAGGGTTAATTTGTAAACAGTGACTGTAATTTTCACACGTTGTGGGATGTTTCTAGTCTCAGCTGCACGAACATTAATTTCTTTGATCTATGTCACCAAGTCTGGCATGACAGTACATGATATATAGGGGAACAGTGCTCTGTCCTTGTGTACATGCCGCCAATCAATAATTACATGGAGAAATGCAATCGGCAGCTGCTTATAAAAACACATAATTCACACCCTCACTGTCAAACTGTTACGATCGATATCACACTGACAACAACTTATCTCAGAGTCAGTCAACTTGGCCTGTGTAATGAGGCAAGTCTACACAGAAACACCTACCCTGTATCTGGTAGACTGAAGTTGAAAGTTTGTTTCAATGTTTACTAATGGCTAATAAGCTGTGTTCCATGCAGAACAAAAGGAAATGTGAGACAGTAAATGGTTGACTGACAGACTTCAATGGCCAATTAAGGTAAATTATAGGCGATATAAGAGAAATTATCGTTGATAATGTCGGCACATTGGGTCATTGCCAGGTCACTAGGCTCCGCCTTTAAGATGAGCCCCACACTTTGAACATGAAATTTTGAGGAAAAATCCCGTCTTATAATTGAGAAAATACTGTACAGTCAACTCTCGTTATCTCAAAATCGGTTATCTCAAATTTCCGGTTATGTCAAACTGTTTTCTACGGTCCCGTTTTTTTCCCTATAGTTTCTATATAGTTCGACTCCGCTTAACTCAAATTCGAATGTGTCAAATTATCGGATATATCAAACAATTCTTTGTCCCCACACGTATAAAACTGTTGAAATCAGTTGGTCTATCTCAAACTTCATATTGCTATAAGATGCAAAATGGCAACAATTGTGATTTTCACAGCTACCGTGAAACTCGCGAAGATTGGGGCGCGAGTTTTATTGCCAATAATCGGTAAGCAGAATGTCACGTAATTTAGAGAAGAGGTTAATCGATTATTATTTAATTAGCTGATTTAATGAAAAACAATTTCGTTAATCAATTAACGCTGAATAAAGTGTTTCAGTTTGTACTTGTTGTTGTAAAGTTTTTGAGAACTTGTTGACACGGCCTTCTCAACTTGTAAATAAAATGAGAGTTCGCGTTAGGCCATGCACTTACGACGAGGCAACAACCTACAATAAAAAGAAGAATATTAAATTACATTGTAAAAAATCTCATAACACTTTAAACATGCAAAACCACACAAACTTGCAGAAACATAGTTTACAGTGGCAGATATAACAAGGAATTTCAGTCATTACCAGTCATCGTGTAGCAGGTAAGATTTTTAAGATTTATACAAACTATCCTTAAATTCGGATAACTCAAACTTCGGATATCTCAAACTATTTTCTACGGTCCCTTGAAATTTGAGATAACGAGAGTTGACTGTATATGCTGTAGGTATACTATGACAATTGTGCATAATATTTTTATCATGTTTAAACACTTCCACTGCCCATATTTATCTCACTAAAAATGTGATGTCTGCCTTATTGATCTTAAACAGTTTAACAAACAAAACTATATTTAAGTAAATATGAGGAATTAAATAAGCCACCTCAGTACAAGGCCACTAAACTAGGTAGTAATATGTAAATACTGTCTCATAAAAACTTTTCTTACTTTTGTGTAATAAAATGCAACAGAAGATTTTAATATTCAAGAAGTTCCCCACCAGTCAGGTTTGCATACCTTAGCAGCAGCAGTTCTGACTGCCATTGCACGATCTGTCATTGCCTGCTTGGTAGCTTTGTAAATATCCTTGTATGATGAGCTTCCTGCAGAACCCAGTCCATTGACAACCTTCTCCAGGGTCAACATGATCTCCCCACGACACTGAGACTGTAACAGAACAGAACAAATAAAAATTACAGGTTTCTTCCATTAGAAACTGTTCAACTTAATCTAACCTTGTTGGATACATTTTGATTCTGAATCAAACTTTTTAAACTTCAATTAATTCCTCTCAAATACCCATTTCTTTGAACCACTCAGGTACATGTACTTACTACCTGGGCATTGTGCAGTTTATAGACTTGCCCAAGAACTAACATCTTGTTACTGGTCTTAGTTTCATACCCAAAACTGTCTTACACTGAGTCCAACCAAAAGACCAAGGATGCTCACCATTTTCCTTAAAGCAATAGACCTGTTCACAGGCATACCCCATGCTCTGGTTAAAACTTGCTTGTGATATGCCTTAAGACAATTTTCTCAGGATTATAGCATAGTACTCTAGTGTTTAAGTAAATATAACTCTTGCAATCTTTATCAATCTAATATGCTGGAGAGCTGTCTCACTTACATGTTTACATAAAATTGAATAAAAACAACAAGAGACCAATCACCTTGTTTTAAACACATTATTTGTGAAGCTTTTCTTCTTGATTGCAACAAATGACAAAAGCATGCCTAAACAATGCACCTTGATTTTCAGCAAATACACTGCCAGAGCGTCCTAACGATGTATATTGCCAAGATACTGATATTTTTTACTTCAGACAGTATAACTGTTTTAAAAGACAAGTTAAAAATCTTATTTAATGGGTTGCACAATACTGAACCTATGGTTGAAGCAGAAACACTCTTGGACATAATATAAAATATAGACACTTAATAATTTTTTAAATTATTTTTTGTTAAAGTTATCATAATACTTTCTGGATACTTTAGTATGAAGAATAAGGAAGCCAGAAAATTTGCATTATCTACTACAATGAGAAATAAACAAAAAAATAAGATGTAGTCAGTATGGCACTGAAGCAGCAAGCCATCTGCATGATGCTAACATAAAAGAACCACACATATCTGATGGTGAAATGGTTGTTCTTTTACCTAATGAAAGTTAATCAAACAGACTAAACAAGCTAAATTGTGCAGTATGGTTATCACATGTTAGTTTTAAAATATTCTAATGCATTCATGATCTATTATATGATTTGGACCCTATGACAGCTACAAATAAAAAAATAATGGGTGTCACTGTTAATTACTGTAATCATTTCATCTAACACAAATAAGGACGATTAATAGACAATGACAATCCCAAAATAAAACTACTATTGCAGTTTATATAATAAAATGTAAAAGTAAATTACTGTGAAAGCATTTTTATTTCGTGGGGCAGAAATTTTGTCGTTTGAAGAGGACGGGCATATTCGTGGGTACTTACTTGACTTCGTGGATTGCCCTACCCTTGAAATTAAAAAAAAATTACCTTCGATTTTTAACAGATGCGAAACTGAGGCCTTACACTGAAACAGGGTCAATTGCGAAACTACGGATAAGCGAGTGCCTATTGTTTTATGTCACGCCTGATGATATTGATTCACGGCAGCCGGTCAATGTTTTTACAGCCGAGTCTCATCAGACGACTTTTATGATACCAAACTGTCAATTTGCGGGTCATTTAAGGGATTATATTCATAAAGAACATGTTTTATCATTCTATGTCAATACAATGTAAATAAAGTGTGGTGAAATTGTCTGTTTGTTTGAGCTTTATGTCCTGTTTAGTAAAAATATGTTGACATGATTTACAAGTAAATCTAGCATTCGAAAGTCTAACCGAGGGGATTTTATATTGTTGGTACCTAAATTCATGGATTGTCTTGCCCACGAATTCCACGTAATTAAATGCCCCACGAAAAAAAAAGATTCCACAGTACTTCATTCTCATATAAAATTACAGTGCTTCAACTTTGTAGATATATAAAAGTATTCTGTAAGTTACAATTAAAGTGAGAATGCAGCAATTTTTCACAACAGTGTGTAAATATTGAACTGTTTTAATTAACACAATATTTAATTCTCTGACTCACCTCCGCATATTTGAGGGACTTTATGAGAGCCTGCACAGTGTCCTCGTATGATCGTCCTGTCATCCGACCCATCTTCTCAAACATCCCACCCAGACATGCCACAGCAGCCCTGAAATATATTTACACACATACTTCGTTTTGTTAAATTTTAATTTATTACTTTAAAATTGTTTAATTGAAAAACAATTTCTTCAAACATAAATCAATCTTTTAAGCTCCCTTCCTCAGTAGACTCATGGAGTATCTACACTGGGCAATGCATAAGGAGTAATGGCAGTCTTGCCCATGGACCAACTTCTGGTTTCAGGGTCTTGGGCTCAAACCAATGTCCCACAGATCCTGGGTCCAAAGCTTTAACCACTTGATCATGGATAATTACTATTTTATATGTTTTAAGCATGACTTGATGCACCTTTGACTTTCCTGGGGTGCAACTTGTAAATAGGTTTTGATACTGGTGACTCCTCCTTGTTGTCAGTTAATCATTTGTTCATTTTTTTCTTTATCAGTATTGATGATGGCAGGACACAGTGTGTTCTTCATGGTTATCTATTGATATCCCATTGCTACAATCATAGCTGTACTTATCAACTGGAACACCTCTTCCGACTGAACATTGGTATTCAAAACACTTGCAGACTGTTAAACTTTTATTTTGTTTCTAACATACACATAGAGAAACCATAAAAATAAACATGAAACATGTACTTTTAGTTTTACAGACAAAACCAGAATATATAAGATCTATATATAAGCCCTACGAGAATACAAATTCATATTAATTTGCCCAAAACTTTTGTGCAGTACTGTAACATCTTCCCCACCCCACGCCTTCCTATTGCTATGTGTCTGCCATGTGTATGATGAAAGTCTGTGAATCAGCCTCTTTAAACAAACACAGGCATCATGCCACTGCCTGCCTCATGATAGGTGGTGGGGGGAAACCACAGCTATTTGCAAGAACACTATATAATATCTTCTCCACCAGACTCATGGATCAAAGATGCCTGGGAATATCCAAATCAATGTGTCTTTTATTTGAATCAGATACAAAGCTGCCTTCAACATGAAGGCATGGAAGCGATTTTGGTTCTTGAAATTTAAAAAAAAAAGATAAAACAAGCAAGAGTATATAATACAGACAACAAAAAGAACTAAACAACTTAGCTTACAAACAATGAACAAAAGAATACTATTCAGTGTTAAAGTTTATCTTACACTCTGCTATCAATCAGACAATCACCGTATACATACAAGTGGTTGATGCATTAATTATGCTGGAATGGAGAGATCTGATAACTGTACATTTTTTGAGCCACAGTCAGACTGCCACAGATCATGATAACTCAATAAGCCTGAGAGATAGGGTGGATTTGTAACATCAAACACATCCAGGCATCTCTAAGCATCTGTTCTATACACCAGTATCACCTAGTAAGATTTTGCCTACAGTTCATTTCAGTTTAACAATATACAGGTAGAAGAAAGGGTACTTTGGTATAATATACAGATGTAAAAGACACAAAGTTTTCAAACTTGTCTCAAATTATAGTGGCCATTCTGGGCCATTCTTTTGCTGGATTACTGCTTAGAAATAGAACATGTTGAAATTCCTTCTGAAAGCCATAAAGATGCATAAAAACGTCTGTTGGCATGTAGGAAAATACCTTAAAAGTCCAAGTTTGGATAAACATACTGTAAGTTTTCAATACCAACCATATTAATATTTACTTTCGCACAAATGTAAACCAAGCAAATTCATAGGGTTGATAAACTGAGACGTTTTCATAAGTTAACTAGCATCATGTGTGAAAAAGTGATGCATACTGTGTTCAAGAGTGTAATGACATTGAATGTTGGTAATCTTAGAATCTTCTACTTTAACAACCAGTATTTTCTGGTTGCTTAGACACAGAATGTACAGCCAGGATGGTAATATAACTCAGGCAAATATTAAGATAATTTTAAGTTTGATACCATTGTTATTGACCTTGCCTTTGATGAGATGTAGCTTTTCTCTACTACAGGGTCCTTGCTATAACTAGGTTAGACAAACTATAGGGCAAAACACTTACATTGAAATGTATGCAAATTAAGTGCATTTTGTGATTGGGATTTTAGCTGCTTAAGCGTGTCCAATCAGATTGACTTGTACATAGATCTGGTCATCAAATTGATATTGGGAGACCTCATTCCATTATCAGTCCATATTGAAATTGTTCATTTGTCACAACACTCTGCTGAAACTCTGTACATGTTAGTCAAGCATAAATTGTTTTAAATGATGAGTACTGTATCAATTTATAAATAGAAATGGAGAAACCTGTTCCATTGCCAAATATAATCAAAATCAACCTTATAAATCAACCGAAGGGTTTGAACGGTGGATTTAATGAGCTTTCTTTATACTTAAATTGTGTAACAGTCATACTCATATCAAGGTGGCCTTTTTAACATGGTCTGGCGTGTGTTTTTGCCCTGAGTTGACGCCAAGGCCTCTGCTTACTGCACTATTAGGGCAAATACAGGAAAGATGAAAAAAAACAACAGATACACTAGCCTAATAATCATATCTTTTCGATTCTCATTTACCATTTTTCTGAAGCAAAGGCAAGAAAAATATTCATGAGAAAATTGTGTGACAATAAAACCACCATTTTCCTTTTCTGACATTTTCCTCTTATCAATTCTGCAGTCTAGCATGAAAGGCTGAAGATGTCATAATAAATTCATCAGATTGGCTGCAGATGAAATAACTTGATTTAAGATCCATGGAGCGGTATATGCTGTTGAGTTGATTTTCAGACAGTTACACCATGTTCTTATGGAGGTGGAGAGCTTTCCTGATGCTCCAGTCCAAATGTTACGTCCTACCAGACACATGTAACAAGGAGTTGGAGAGCTTTCCTGATGCTCCAGTCCTATATTATGTTTTCAATGTTAGCAGAGAGTCTTTACAGCTTGGCCTGGTTTTCAATGTTAGCAGAGAGGCAATACAGCTTTGCCTGGCTTTCAATGTTAGCAGACAGGCAATACAGCTAGGCCTGGTTTTCAATGTTAGCAGACAGTCTATACAGCTTGGCCTGGTTTTCAATATTAGCAGAGAGGCAATACAGCTTAGCCTGGTTGCCAATGTTAGCAGAGAGTCTATACAGCTTGGCTTGGTTTTCAATGTTAGCAGAGAGTCTATACAGCTTGGCCTGGTTGTGAATGTTAGCAGACAGGCAATACAGCTTGGCCTGGTTGTCAATGTTAGCAGAGAGGCAATACAGTTTGGCCTGGTTTTCAATGTTAGCAGAGAGTCTATACAGCTTGGCCTGGTTGACAATGTTAGCAGACAGGCAATACAGCTTGGCCTGGTTGTTAATGTTAGCAGAGAGGCAATACAGCTTGGCCTGGTTTTCAATGTTAGCAGAGAGGCAATACAGCTTGGCCTGGTTTTCAATGTTAGCAGAGAGTCTAAACAGCTTGACCTGGTTTTCAATGTTAGCAGAGAGGAAATACAGCTTGGCCTGGTTTTCAGTGTTAGCAGAGAGGAAATACAGCTTGGCCTGGTTTTCAATGTTAGCAGACAGTCTATACAGCTTGGCCTGGTTTTCAATGTTAGCAGAGAGGCAATACAGCTTAGCCTGGTTTTCAATGTTAGCAGAGAGAGTCTATACAGCTTGGCCTGGTTGTCAATGTTAGCAGAGAGGCAATACAGCTTGGCCTGGTTTTCAAAGTTAGCAGAGAGGCAATACAGCTTATCCTGGTTTTTAATGTTAGCAGAGAGTCTATACAGCTTGGCCTTACTTTCAAGGTTAGCAGAGGAAATACAGCTTGGCCTTGTTTTCAATGTTAGCAGAGAGGCTATACAGATTGGCCTTGTTTTCAATGTTAGCAGAAAGGCTATACAGGTTGGCCTTGTTTTCAATGTTAGCAGAAAGGCTTTACAGATTGGCCTGGTTTTCAATGTTAGCAGAAAGACAATACAGCTTGGCCTGGTTTTCAATGTTAGCAGAAAGGCTATACAGATTGGCCTAGTTTTCAATGTTAGCAGAAAGGCTATACAGATTGGCCTAGTTTTCAATGTTAGCAGACAGGCTATACAGATTGGCCTTGTTTTCAATGTTAGCAGACAGGCTATACAGATTGGCCTAGTTTTCAATGTTAGCAGAAAGGCTATACAGATTGGCCTAGTTTTCAATGTTAGCAGAAAGGCTATACAGATTGGCCTTGTTTTCAATGTTAGCAGAAAGACAATACAGCTTGGCCTAGTTTTCAATAGTAGCAGAAAGGCTATACAGATTGGCCTGGTTTTCAATGTTAGCAGAAAGGCTATACAGATTGGCCTAGTTTTCAATGTTAGCAGAAAGACAATACAGCTTGGCCTGGTTTTGAACTAGAGTTTTCCATAGCTTAAAACAATATTTAACTTGTTCTACCAGGGTTACTCCTTTTGAGAAGTATGGTCATGCTAGATCTGATACTTCTCTACCAATGTACCAAACCATAAAACCTGATAACATAAGTATTACCAAAATGTAACAATTTTAAAAAGTAGTCCCAAGAAAGAGTTAGAGTGAGAAGTATAGGATATACTGCTTGTACCACCAATGCTGAGGTAATTCCTTTAAAATTCTGTTTAACAATACAGTGAACTGTATGCAGTATTTTGAAACATAATATGTTTATTAAAAATACTATGCTGAGACACTTGTTACACTTATTCAATATTTGTGGTTTCTAAATATGACCTGGTATGTTCTGGTTTAAAATTAAGCTCTATATTTAAAACCTAAACTGATGTGTTGGAAAAATTAGCTTTATGTTTTAAAGTTGCTTGTTATCATAGTGATGTCCAAACTATATAGCTACACTACATAAACAATACCCCATTATGTCTCATTATGACTCAAAATTATAACAACACTCATCTGACATTACTAATGTCTCCACATTAAAGAGGATTAAATAACTTTCTAAATTATAGTGATTTTTCACAGAGACATCAGTGTCATCATCACAGCCTGTGGCTAATATATAATTATACATGATGCTACATCAGCAGACAAAAACCAAGCCTACAATTTGTCAGATGTCATACAGTAATAATCTAGAGAAAGACAAATCCTTCTCTCTGTATGCTTAGCTTAAGTAAGCTCAATCTAGATCTAAACACTAAGCATGACCTTATCATGCAAATAGTGTAGATCCAGATCAGCTTGTACATTATCTATCCCTCTTAAGTTCTCTTCCCCACTAGAATGTTTAGTTATCATTAAGGCTTTAGAGCCATTGTTTATATTTCTATTATAAAAATCAAGGAGATCTTGAAGTCAATCTAAGATGGCAGACAATTGCCTTCACAAAGCAAAAACCTCCAGGTGTTAGCAATTGATGTACTTATATTCCCCATTAATATACTACTGCCAGATCCTATGTATAATTACTCACAATAAAAAAACACATTAGCAATATATGATACATACAATTTGAATGTATCAGAATCTTGTATCACTGTAAACTAGCAGTTTATTATTCAAAACATAAAACCAGAAAGGTTTCAATGTGCTAAGAGGTTTTAGAACAATTAATGTGATGAAATACATGTATATGTACATGAACACAAAACTTCCTTAGTACAAGCCAAGATTCAATTTGTAGAACAAAATTACATTAAAAAGTTCAGGAAGATGCTGATACTATAAATAATTGTTTACAATACACTAATGGATGTCTGCTGCATTATTTTTTGGTGTTGCTGCCTAACATCATTTTGACCTACTAAGAGGTGCTGATGCAAGGCAGGCCTGGAGATATATATGGGTCTGCATTGGTAAAAAAAGCAATTGTATCAATATACACATCTAAACCAGAAACCCACCAAATAATCAACAAAGTAGGATACTCTATATTCTACAAGTATTGTACAATGTTATATATGCTGCATTCAGAACAGCTCAGCTATAACAGCCTTAACACTTTCTGCCACCATCACCACTAACTTGATATGTAGATTGAAAACTTTTAATTGCATGAAGTTTGCTTTATTTTTTATCTTCATTGGCTTATAAGAAAAATAGTGTCATAAACTTAACATTTTCTTTGTGCACTGATGAGGTAATAAAGCATTTACAATGACATTTTAATGCTTTTTAAATAACCTATAAAAAAAGCTTAATAAGTATTGGCAAAGTTTACTTTTGGAGTTATACATTACATATATAGTATACTATATACAATATATATTATATATATTGTGTTTTTGGATTTATATAAGTGGATACCCTATTACCAGATTAAGTGAGCAGTATTACTGGGAACTGCAACATTGACATCAAAAAAGCAAAAGACAGGCTTAAATTCATGCAAAAAACAATGAGCTTATTGGGAGCTCCATTTCGATGTGTCACGTGATATTTTCTTTATGCCCCATGTGGTTTGTGACATCCCAAATGTCGCTAGACTCAGAACACTTTGACTCAAGTCTCATGTGGTCACTTGTGATAAATACCATTAGAAAGTGTGGGTCTTGCTGCGCAACACTTTTACCGAGCTTCACTAACATTGGCCAATCAGCGGCTAGTATTACCTGTCATTATCAAGAAATGGTATACAGTAAAACCTCTCGAAGCGGCACCTCTGAGCAACAGCTACCTCTAAGCAGCGGCAGTTAAATTTCCCCCCAGTAGGTTTCAGCGCATTTTAACCTTTAAGCAGCAACTCCTCTGCGAAGCGGTAAGCGGCCTTGAAAATCTCTTCCCTGAGGCTAGTTTGACCTCTGCGTAGCAACACCAGTGCAGCTACTTTAGAACAGTCTGTAGCGTACACCAGAAATGTCACGCGGTCGGCTGATCACTGCTTGTACCCTGTTGAGTAGGTGTTAATTGGAATCAAGTTGCAGTTGGACAGGAAACCAGCTGCATGCTACAAATATGTCGTTGTAGATCTAGGGTATTGCGGGAACGTGTGAAAGAAGTTTCAACTATTGATGATGTTAACGAGTTGGTTTGTTTTCTTTAATTGATCAAAAGATTAAAAGATATCACTGTATTGATCGCTTTCTTAAAAAGATGTTAAGTGCTTAATGCAAACTGTCATTGTTTTAGGATGTCTGACTCTAAATTCGATTTTTTAATGGTAAATCAGTATTTGCATGAATCAATACTGGAATAATGGTCATTTTGTCTTGAAATGTCTTATAAAAATGTTTACCTTACGTTAGAGCAGAGTGTTACTGCAATTAAGTTGTTAGAACAAGGAAGGTCTGCACAGTCTATTGCTACTGAGTTGGGCTGCGGCAGAACTCAGATACAGGTCCGTTACTGACGATATTGTTTTTGTAATAGACAAGCAAATGCTGATTGCCTAAAGTACAAAACTATTTAAAACAAGAGGGCCATGATGGCCCTTAATCGCTCACCTTATGACACAGGCTTTATGTAGGCTCAAATCTGGCATTAAGTAATTAAGAGTTATTTACTTTAGAAATCTTTGGTGAAGATTGGACCATTGGCCACTGGGTTGATAACATTTTCTAGAATTTTACCAAGTAACCTACTGAATCCTCATGACTCACTTCAAAACATATGTAAGATTTCATACTGGCAAACATGATGGTCAAGTTTGGTGAAGACTGGGCCATCAATGTAGCCTCTTAAGTGTTTTCACAAGCTTTTTCTAAAATTTAACCTAGTGACCTACTTTATGACCCCACGAGACCCAATAACGAACTCATCCAAGATTTCATGTAGACAAACATTCTGACAAAGTTTGATGAAGCTTGGCCTATAAATAGGGCCTCTAGTGTGTTTACAAGCTTTTTCTAAGATTTGATCTTGTGACCTACTTTTTGACCCCATGTGACCCAGTTACGAACTCATCCAAGATTTCATGCAGACAAACATTCTGACCAAGTTTGGTGAAGATTTGGCTATAAATGTGGCCTCTAGTGTGTTCACAAGCTTTTTCTAAGATTTGACCTAGTGACCTACTTTTTGACCCCAAGTGACCCAGTTATGAACTCATCCGAGATTTTATGCAGACAAACATTCTGACCAAGTTTGGTGAAGATTGGGCTATAAATGTGGCCTCTAGTGTGTTCACAAGCTTTTTCTAAGATTTGACCTAGTGACCTACGTTTTGACCCCACGTGACCCAGTTACGAACTCATCCGAGATTCCATGCAGACAAACATTCTGACCAAGTTTGGTGAAGATTGGGCTAAAAATGTGGCCTCTAGTGTGTTCACAAGCTTTTTTTAAGATTTGACCTAGTGACCTACGTTTTGACCCCACGTGACCCAGTTACGAACTCATCCGAGATTCCATGCAGACAAACATTCTGACCAAGTTTGGTGAAGTTTGGGCTATAAATGTGGCCTCTAGTGTGTTCACAAGCTTTTTCTAAGATTTGACCTAGTGACCTACAATTTGACCCCACGTGACCCAGTTACGAACTCATCCGAGATTCCATGCAGACAAACATTCTGACCAAGTTTGGTGAAGTTTGGGCTATAAATGTGGCCTCTAGTGTGTTCACAAGCTTTTTCTAAGATTTGACCTAGTGACCTACTTTTTGACCCCACGTGACCCAGTTACGAACTCATCCGAGATTCCATGCAGACAAACATTCTGATCAAGTTTGGTGAAGTTTGGGCTATAAATGTGGCCTCTAGTGTGTTCACAAGCTTTTTCTAAGATTTGACCTAGTGACCTACTTTTTAACCCCACGTGATCCAGTTACGAACTCATCCGAGATTCCATGCAGACAAACATTCTGACCAAGTTTGGTGAAGATTTGGCTATAAATGTGGCCTCTAGTGTGTTCACAAGCTTTTTCTAAGATTTGACCTGTGACCTACTTTTTGACCCCACGTGACCCAGTTACGAACTCATCCAAGATTTCATGCAGACAAACATTCTGACCAAGTTTGGTGAAGATTTGGCTATAAATGTGGCCTCTAGTGTGTTCACAAGCTTTTTCTAAGATTTGACCTAGTGACCTACTTTTTGACCCCACGTGACCCAGTTACGAACTCATCTAAGATTTCATGTAGACAAACATTCTGACCAAGTTTGGTGAAGATTGGGCTATAAATGTGGTCTCTAGTGTGTTCACAAGTTTTTCCTAAAATTTGACCTAGTGACCTACTTTTTGACCCCAGGTGACCCAATAATGAACTCATCCAAGATTTCATGCAGACAAACATTCTGACCAAGTTTGATGAAGATGGGATAAAAATTGTGGCCTCTTGTGTGTTCACAAGGTAAATGTTGACGACGAACAACGAACGACGGACGACGGACGAAGCGGTATCACAAAAGCTCCCCTTGAGCACGTTGTGCTCAGGTGAGCTAAAAATACACACATTTTTTCTCGCCTCATTGAAACCTCTGAGCAGCAACACTTTTTCGTGCCTCCGCCAGATGTTGCTGTGGAGAGGTTTTACTGTATTATCGATTCCATAAAACATGTGCATTTGAAGTGCTTTTTATGTGTTGTTTCTGTAGTATGGAAAAATATGGGAGGTTGTGCTGGAGTTCATAGACCATTCTGAAAGATACAAATGTACTCAGCTTTGGTAATTAACTGTTCCATATTGATAGTTTCATATTTTCATTAACAGCTTGTTCTTAAATTGAGAAATAGTGTTATACAGTAGAGTCAAACTTAATATTACAATGTGTTACAATATTGCCTACCCATAGCACACGTGATATTTTGGACACCCCTTGTAGTACACATAACTGCTGGGCTTGGGAAGAAAAGGGCCATGTGTTAAATGAATGATCTAGAGACTATTGCACAGTCAAAGGCAACCTAGGCTATATTTAGTGAACACGACTCCTGTTCCTCATGTACTCGAAAATAAAGGTGCGGATGGACTAAATAGTTTACTGAGATACCCAAAATTAGTGATGTCAGAGAAGTCATGTGACATAATACTATGGCAGCATCAATAAAGTGGCATGGAGTAGATTTTTGACATGATTAGATAGTTAAAATATCTGTGTTAAGATGATTCAAATCATGACAAAAAAATGAACAGGTATTGTTTTTCACAGTAAATACTAGAACTATCGCTGAATGCGATTAATACCCCCACCAATGTCCTTGACAAAGCTGGTACAAGGGTAAGATGGGTTCTGCACATTGCCCAGTTGGGGTGAACATTTGAGTTAAGTTTGAAGAAAATCCTTACATTAGTATAGAATTTATAGGGCAGACACGACATATTGTCTAGTATTGATTGTAAGTAAATTAAAAGACTTAAAAAGGGGCAAAACTTTGTCAAAATGCAATACAGAGTTATGAAACTTGACCTGCATATCTTACTTGTGATACGTCATATATCTTTTAAGTTTCAAGCAAATACCTGTGCTAATTTCAGAAATATTAAAGTACATATTAAAATTTAAGAACATTTTCTAAGTCAATTTTAACCTTCAAGTGTGACCTTGACCTTAAGCCGGTACAAAGGTAACATGGGTTCTGCACATAACCTTGTTGAGTTGAACATTTGAGTAAAGTTTGAAGAAAATTCTTCCATTAGTATAGGATTCATAGAGCGGACACGACATATTGTCTAATACTTGATTGTTTGTAAAATTGAAGACTTAAAAGGGGCATAACTTTGTCTAAATGCAATACAGAGTTATCAAACTTGACCTGCGTATCCTTATTGTGACACTTCATATATATTTTAAGTTTCAAGCAAATACTTTTATTACTTTCAGAAATATTCAAATATATGTTAAAATTTAAGAATATTTTCAAGTCAATTTTTTACCTTTAAGTGTGACCTTGAACTTAAGCCAGCAAAAGAGTAACATGGGTTCTGCACATCCCCTTGTTGAGGTGAACATTTGAGCCAAGATTAAAGAAAATCTTTCAATTAGTGTAGGACTTACAGAGCGGAAACGACATAATGTCTAATATTTGATTGTTTGATATTTGACCTTCAATTGTGACCTTGACCTTGAGCTGACACATGGGCAACATGGGTTCTGCACATCCCCTTGTTGAGGTGAACATTTCAGCCAAGTTTGAAGAAAATCCTTCAATTGGTATAGGATTTACAGAGCGGACATGATAATGGAGACGGACGGACGGACCGACAGATGGACGGTCGCGACAAAGCGAATCTATTATAGCCCCCGCCACATTATGTGGTGGGGGTATAATAACTGACTACAAGTTTACACAGGGTTATAGTTTCCTTTAAAATAATATGTAAAGTATTATTGTCAGAAAATGTATAATCTGTTGATGGCTTGTTTTGTACAAATTTATTTTCTTTACTTATTACGGCTCAATATTTTTTGGTTATTAAACACTTTAGTAAATTGACAATTACACAAATGTTATAAAGCTTCACCAATGAGGCTTATCTTTTTTTACGATACTTCTTTTTTTTCTTCTTCAAACCAATAAAAAGTAATTGACTTCCTTTTGCATATGATCGCAATGTGTAAGAGAATATGTAAAAAAAAATGTCACAATCAATGCAATCAATAATTTTTTCAAGAAAATATACCAATTCTTTGTTTCTATCTTATCAAAGAAGGTAATGACAATATTGCATTCTGTAAGAAGAAACATCTATTACACCAGCAAGCATAATAAAAAAGCCACAAATATTCTACATGTACAATCCTTTATACAGTATAAATGTGAGAATATGAGATCCGGTATGCCAAATAATGCTGAAGGTTTTATTATGCACAAAACTATAAATGTTGTTGGTATTTTAATATTATCAAGCCCTTTCAATTTTTCTAAAATTGTATTTACAAACAACTGCAAGACTAACAGAAGAAAAGAAACTATTACTTTAATGTAGTATATGTTACATTCATTTTAGTTACACAGTACAGAACATTTATTTTATTCTTGCATGCAAGAACTTTGCATATTTTGGATATAAATGTAAACTACGATTTGTACATTTTCCCACTCCCTACTCACAAACATGAATTGACTGCCAATATTCAGTTGAGGAGAACTTTTACTGTCTTGTGTTTTATTTAATTTCATTGTTCAGTGGTGTAGTTAAACCCCTAAGGCTCTGCTTCCATTTATTTGGTGCAGCAAAACATGTCTGGGATAGAAACAAGATGGAATGTGCCACTTAATTATGTGGCTTGCTCATACTCCACTGTTTTATCTAGATACTGATAGAAACTGCACATCAAGGGAAACCAGAAATTGTAGAAGGTTTTTGTAAAAAAGATACAAGTCAAAACTTAATCGCTTTCTTTCAATTTAGTCCTTTCATAGATTCTTTTCATTGAATCACTTTATCGATTAAGTATAATGCTTATTAAAATTAGCAATAGAAAACAAACTGTCAATCAGTTTGACTTCTTCGTTAAATTATCTAACTCAAACCCACCCTCGTTTTAATTTTACATATTTGATTTAATATACATGAAAAAACCTACATATAATGAGAAAGTTTTAAGTTTTTATAGTAAGAAGTAAAATACATGATAAAAAAATGTAATTCTAATTTTAGAAGAACAACAACATTTGCATATATTATTTATGAACATTTTTTAATTTGCTAAAAGTGTGTGATCTGGCTGACTTATTAAACAAGTTTACAACATAAATTATAATCTGACAAAGCAGTAGATACAGGTATATATATCCATGCTAGTTGAATGCAAAAATGACAAACACTTGAGATGATACAGACAAGAGGACCAGGATTGCCCTATACTGTTTTCCTGTGTGCAGCAGACACTTAGTAACAGTGTGCAAGGAATATCAGCAATGTTTAGACAGACCAGAATAATTGTAATATATGTACACAAGCAACATTTGTTCAATCAGTTTCATTTTTTTTTTATTACATAGCCATTTTTGGAAAATGCCCCTGGCAGCCATGATAGATGGCCACCCAAGGCACATGTATACCAGTTATTAGGGCTCTAGCAGTTTTCGACAAGAAGACTGTCAAAGTTTTCCTATATAACCATAGAGAGAAAATGGCTGCATGGCTGGCAGTCATATTTATGACATGTCAAAATTCTTCGGACAATCTTAATAGAAGGCTATACTGTAGTATTATTGTATACAAACTTTTTATACAGTTACTCTATATGATTTAGATGTGATACACACAAAATTTCCAGCTAAACTAGAGAAAACGTTTTGGCCCATCTACCGTTTGAACATAAAACCCTGAATGTTAATGCAGTATACAGTTTTTCCAGTTTATTGAGAGGTCATGTATTAGGTTCTGACTTCATTAAATTGTAATTAAACTGTAACAATCAAGCATAAAAGAAGTTAAACTTACAATCTGGTTGGTAGATAGCTGGGAGAATCATCCTTGCTACGGACAATCTCGTTACACTTGTTGATGACATCAAACATAGCAAAGGAGTCTCCTACACTGAAAAGTGTTGCAAGACATCGTGCCAGCAGCTTGCGTGTCGGAGGGCCGGGCGATTCACTGATCTGACTAGTCAACTGCACAACTAATCGACTGTGTTTCTCTTTAATGTCCGACTGAAATCAGGTAGTTAAAGATTATTAAGCTCTATTTTTTTATGAGACAAAAGTTAATAATCATTATTGTGATGGCCAACTATTAATAGCAAAAGCAAAGGACAATCACTCATTGGAGTTTCTGCTTGAACTGATTGGAACTTGAACCTATGCTGTGAGGGACTGAGATATTATGAAGCAACAATCTAACCACTGAGCCAGAAAAATATGGAATCTTTAGATTATAGTGTGGAGTATAGTGGCATAGATATCAATACTATGTAATAGTCATGACCTTCTTAAATGTTGAACCTTTAAATCATGGCACTTACTCCAATGTGTTAATCAGACATCCTAAAGCCATGTTTTACTTTGGAAGCAGATGGAACTCACCCTCTGTGCTGCAGATAGCACTTTGTCAAGAAAGCGTAGCCATTCGAAGACGAAGACTGGCTTCTTATTATCTGGTATCTTCTGTAAGGCCTCTTCATTGAGAAGGAGGCTATGGGCCAGTTCCATCATCTAGCTGGCTTTATTGGAACATGGCTTTCTGAAATGAACAATATAAAAAATGTTCATAATCTTTCTTGCTGTTTTTTGACATGGTTAAGTTTATTCGAACAGTTTTTCAAGCAAGTTGCTTGTCAGATATTGGTGTTGCAAATATATGTATGACAACGCCAAAGATTGGGGTCTGGTTAAGTAGAAACATGTTTATTACAGCTTTGAATGGTTGCCTATTGCATTGCTGTAAACACCCTGCTATTGGCTGTTCACCATCGTGATTTGGTTTAATTTTTGGGGAACTTGTACATGATGTTATCTCTCACTAACAATACTTTGAACTTCTGGTTTCTGGGTTCGCTTCAAGCAGAGTGCTGCCTAAATTATAATAATAATCCATGAAAACATAACATACTACCAGACCCAGTCATTTTACCTTGACACATGACCAGTAGAGCTTCTGGCTTATAACCCATCAGCACTTAAACCCTCTCACATTTTTAAAGGGTCAGCATAACCCAGGTCAGTGTAACCCAACCATGGCTAATATTGTTAATTGCTAACACTTATGTGTATAATTGAACAATAAAGGTGTCCATCAATGTTTACAAAGCAGATTTTTTCACATGTCACTACTTTCTCAAACTGACAACATTTATATGCCTTATTATACACAACTGTACACAATAAATAGTGATGAGTTGATGCAGAAATCTATATTCAATAATCCTTTATTTGGAGTTAATCATATCAATTGCTAAATCGCCAGATAATCAGATAATATGATAATCTGAATGCTACAACTTATAAACAATACAAGCAATGTATGTTTCCATAGCTGCAACCAGCATCTACATAAACACTCTCATAAACTTGTCAATATGGTGTGTACTTTTATCTTATCAATAAGGAATATAAACCTAACAGATGTCATCAAAACACATCTTTCATCTGCCTAGTAATTAAAGCTGAGAATACCTCCCATCAATACAGGCACCAACTACATTCATTGTCCACCGATGCTGCTTTCATTTTCATTTGATGAAAAACACTAGCAGCCAATAAAGGATGGTGTAAAAATATTAATCAGAAATGTGTATGCCAGACAACACCTTCACAAACAGTCATTTGAATCATTATTAGGAGAAACAGTTATACAAGTCTGCATCATCAATTAGGAGTAAATGTTATACAATTCAGATTACCAACTGGGAGAAAATGCTATACATGTCTGATCATCAATACAGGAGAAACAGTTACACAGCTCTGAATCAACATAACTAGGGGAAAGGGTTATACAAAGGTGTATTTTTAACTGAAAGCAAAAGTTGTACAACTCTGATCATCAATTTGGAGAATGGTACTTAGCTCTGAAACATCAACTTGAGGTTAAGGTTTAACAAATGAAACATTGATTGGGAGTAATAATTACACAACTTTGAAACATCAATATGGGGTAAATGTTACACAACCCTTAATCATCAATTCAGGAGTAAAGGTTTTAACAAATGAAACATCAATTTCACAAGTACAACTATGAATCATCTATTGAAAGTGAAAGTTGCACAAATGTACAATGTAGATCATTAATCGGCAGTAAAGGTTATAAATATAACATTAAGCTGGTGTAAGAGTCCAACTAAGCCACTGGTCAGATATAAACAGTTTTTTGTTCTGACAGATCAGATACTTTAAAGTAGTTCCTTGAGTTACACTGAATTTAGGTTATTTAAAACAAGTCTCATGGAAATGACCCAAAACAAGGCCAAGGACAGGATACAAGGAACAAGGACATAACTCTCTAACACTAAAACACTCTTCTCATAAGCAACCTTTATGTCAAGTTTCTCCCCAATTCCTCAATCCTGGCTTGAATTACTTACTGGACTGGAAACTGACAGCATGTGTTTGTGCACTGTGATGACAATAATCCTGAACTATGATGGTTTGGTCTAATTCGCCTGAGAGGATATAGAAACTCTTGGATTTGAAGCTGTTTTGATTGGGTCATGTATGCTATAAAATAAAACTGATACAAAATAATAAAAGAAGAGTTACAAAATAAAATGATAAAATAAAAATATAAAATGCAATAAACTGATATGCATCTTCTTTCAAGGAAGAACTATATAATGAGATGAGCTCTTCTGATTAAAATAAGAGGCCTTAATTTTGACAAAAGTGATTGAATCACATGGACAGTTTCCAACTGGGCACTTGATAAAAGTCCTGTGTCAAGTTTTTGTCAAATTCTGCTGAAAATGAAGGAGTTTTCAAAATAAATTGTCTGATGCCCCCCAGCTGCTGGCATTCATAATTACCAACTTTTCTTTTGACTTCATAAAATTAACAATGTAATATACAACATCTTTATAAAAACGTGTATGGAATAACAAATGTTATAGCCTGAATTTCCTTACTACATGGGGAACATTTTGGAATTTCCAAGTGGAGAGCAAAACATCCTTTGCTATAGTTTTGGCTATGTAACTGACAACAATACACATAATGACTAAGCCCTTTATATAAATAAGTTACCGTATATTGTTTTTAGCAGAGCACAGGGCCAATCAATTAGTAACAACAAATTACCTAACAGTACAGCATCATAGGGTGGTTTGAGCGTAAGAACAAATAGGAAATAATTTCAAAATCAAAGTATTGTTTTGTATGCTGTTGTTAGATCATAAAGGGAAAGTAAGCCAGTGACTAAAAATATTATTCCATGTCTGTCATTGGTATAAAATCTACAATTTAATCCCCAGGTTGAAACTGTGATGTTCATTATTGCACTTTTCTTTATAAACTCTTATCTTTAAAGTGAATTTCCAACAATCTAGATGATCCTGAATGAAAATTAACAATTAGGCCTCCTAGTTATGTATTTAATATATTCTGACAACCTGACCATGTACATAACATACTCTCACTATTTAGATCATCTAACCATGTACATAACATATTCTCACTATTCAGATCACCTGGCCATGTACATAACATACTATCTCACTATTTAGATCATCAAACCATGTACATAACATATTCTCACTATTCAGATCACCTGACCATGTCGATAACGTATTCTCACTATTTAGACCACCTGACCATGTACATAACATATTCTCACTATCTAGATCACCTGACTATGTACATAACATATTCTCACTATTTAGATAACCTGACCATGTACATAACATATTCTCACTATCTAGATCACCTGACTATGTACATAACATATTCTCACTATTTAGATCACCTGCCCATGTGCAAAACATATTATCACTATTGTGATCACATGACCATGTACTTAACATATTCTCACTATTTAGATAACCTGACCATGTACATAACATACTATCTCACTATTTAGACCACCTGACTATGTACAAAACATAGTCTCACTATTAAGATAACCTAGCCATGTACATAACATATTCTGGCTATTTAGATCGCCTGACCATGAACATAGCATAGTCTGACCTATTTCATCACATTTCTTTTTAAAAGACACGTTCTTAAAAATTGTTATAATCATATTTCTTTAAAGATAATGAGTTCACTTATAAAATAGGGAAATACATATAGTAGGGAAAGAACATTAAGTATCAGTAACTAGCAAATTAACATGTGTTCCCAACCAAAGCTGACCTGGTTACAATAGATTGTGTAACACATGAAATAATTAATTTCAGATGTCAGCTTCTGCCAAACCATCTCCTGTTTCCAGCCGTGACCTAATTTTGAGAGATTTCTGGTGAACAATTACAGATGTCATGAATTCTACCACATACACCAACAGTAAAGAGATCCAACTTCAAATGTTATGAGAACTGTTAAGTTTCTGTATCCAATAAACATAATGTCTGCTACATTAACATAAATATTCTTTCACAATAATTATTTAGCTTCAACTCTCTTGTTGTTTTTTTTTATTATATTTTACATGAGGATGTATTTTTCAGAATGCATAGAAAAGCATTTACATTTTCCAAAGGTGAAAGTTCATCAAGTATTGCAACTTTTTTTTTAATGTTTAGACCTCATTTGATTGAATTACGTGTGTATATCTTATTTCAAATAAATGATAATTTTACAGTTTGGTCTCCTAGTTTCGACTTGTATTTAAAAGTCATAAAAATTAAACAAAGAAACTTGGAAATGACAAAAAATTGTCTATGTTAAAATGTTAAAAAACAAAAAACATATGATATACAAATAAATACTAATGTTGAGGTCGATATGTAGGTTTGCTGACCTGGTTAATGATATCACACTACTAAGGTCCGCAAAACTACATATCGACCTCAACATAAGTATTTACTTGTTATATTATATACCCTTTGAATTTGAAGCATTCTGATGGTTTGATAATATTGACCTCAACTTAACACTGACTTGCTTATGCAAAAGGTACTCTTTAAATGCACTCAAGGTACCTGGGGTCACTTTTTTGGTCTGTTTTGATTCAATATTTTCCTTCAAGGCTTCCAAATCGTCAACATGGTTTGAAATATTCTCGCCTGCTTGCTATGTGATGCCATCTTGGTTTACAATATGCATGAAAAAAACAACATGTGAGAATAGCAATGGTCAATATTAATTCTCAGAGTAATTATCACTTTTTTCAGACTCGCGTGTGCTCTCAACCAATTAAAATGCTTCAAGTTCATAGGGTATATAATATTACAAAATAAATACCACTGTAACATATTACTAACCATCTCCAAAGTAAAATAAAGCACATGTGTTTATTTATTGATTCTATAATCTCATGTACCATCCAAGCAACAAGCATAAAATGAATGATAATCCTACAATTCAAGCACAATCATTAGACGATAATCCTACAATATGTATTGAATTTAAATCTGTTCTTATATGATTGATCGATGGCATCGATTTGTTCCATATAGTTATGCCACTTGGAACAATATTTCTTCACTGAAAAATTTAGCATCAAATAATTGGAGATTCCTACATGGTATGTGCCACCGCCAAATACCTACAGAACCACTGAATGAATATTTCTGTCACCACATCTCCACAGCAGACAAATGTGTTCTAGTATACAGTGAGCATGAACCAAACTAGAACTGATTCCTCCCAATCTGTAACAGATGCCAAGCAAAGCCTATCCC
Organism: Sinonovacula constricta; assembly: GCA_007844125.1. Lineage (NCBI taxonomy): Eukaryota > Metazoa > Mollusca > Bivalvia > Cardiida > Solecurtidae > Sinonovacula > Sinonovacula constricta. Next base: position 55,294,850 of record CM017557.1, read on the forward strand.
TTAACATGCCGGAGTTATGAAGTATAAAATCTTAGTAATTTTCTAACCACTAAAGGAAATGAAATATATTGCTAGAGACTTAGCAAATAAAGCTGTTCCTGATTAGGAAGTTCCCAACTGGAGCTTAATGATCTGAATCTACACCATTTTCCTAAGCTTGATCAATCAGTGCTTAGCAGGCTAAGGGTTAGAGAGACCAGCAATATTCCTCACAGTGCAGCATTCTTTAACTCTGATCTTGCTCAAAATGTGTAGATCCAGATCAGACCATTGCTTCTGAGTCTCTGGCATAGAAATATTGTGTTGTTTTTTTCCGTATTGATTAGTAATAAATGTAGAAAGATAAAGGTCATGCATTTAAGTTGTAAGTGATGTTGCTTGTGAGAACATTTTATATTGTTATAGATTAATCCTTAATAGTATTGCGATAATATGCTCTTATGAAGGATAACACACACTCCAATACTGTTGTCAGCGTAGGCTCTTATGAAGGATCATTCACACTCTTGTTATTGTAGGCTCTTATGAAGGATAACACATACTCTAGTATTCTTGTAATTGTAGGCTCTTATAAAGGATAATAAACACTCTAACATTTTTGTTATTGTAGGCTCTTATGACGGATAACACACACTCAAACACTGTTGTCATTATAGGCTCTTATGAAGGATAATACACACTCTAACACTGTTGTCATTGTAGGCTCTTATGAAGGATAACACATACTCTAACACTGCTGTCATTGTAGGCTCTTATGAAGGATAACACACACTCTAACACTGTTGTCACTTTGTAAGCTCTTATAAAGGATAGTACACACTCTAACATTCTTGTTATTGTAGGCTCTTATGAAGGAAAACACACACTCTAACACTGTTGTCATTATAGGCTCTTATGAAGGATAACACATACTTTAACATTGCTGTCAGTCTAGGCTCTTATAACAGATAACACACGTTCTAACACTGCTGTCATTGGAGGCTCTTATGAAGGATAACACACATTCTAATACTGTTGTCATTGGAGGCTCTTATGAAGGATAATACACACTCAAACACTGTTGTCATTATAGGCTCTTATGAAGGATAATACACACTCTAACACTGTTGTCATTATAGGCTCTTATGAAGGATAACACATACTCTGACATTCTTGTCATTGTAGGCTCTTATGAAGGATAACACACACTATAACACTGTTGTCATTATAGGCTCTTATGAAGGATAACACACACTCTAACATTCTTGTTATTGTAGGCTCTTATGAAGGATAACACACACTCTAACATTGCTGTCAGTGTAGGCTCTTATGAAGGATAACACACACTCAAACATTGCTGTCAGTCTAGGCTCTTATGATAACACACAGTCTAACACTGCTGTCAGTGTATGCTCTTATGAAGGGTAACACATATTCTAACATTGCTGTCAGTCTAGGCTCTTACAACGGATAACACACACTCTAACATTCTTGTCATTGTAGGCTCGTATGATAACACACAGTCTAACACTGCTGTCAGTGTATGCTCTTATGAAGGGTAACACATATTCTAACATTGCTGTCAGTGTATGCTCTTATGAAGGATAACACATACTCTAACATTCTTGTCATTGTAGGCTCTTATAAAGCTTAACACACACTCTAACATTGCTGTCAGTGTAGGCTCTTATAACGGATAACACACGTTCTAACACTGCTGTCATTGGAGGCTCTTATGAAGAATAACACACATTCTAACACTGTTGTCATTGGAGGCTCTCATGAAGGATAACACATACTCTAACATTGCTGTCAGTATAGGCTCTTATAACGGATAACACACACTCTTAACATTGCTGTCAGTCTAGGCTCTTATAACGGATAACACACACTCTAACACTGCTGTCATTGGAGGCTCTCATGAAGGATAACACATACTCTAACATTGCTGTCAGTATAGGCTCTTATAACGGATAACACACACTCTTAACATTGCTGTCAGTCTAGGCTCTTATAACGGATAACACACTCTAACACTGCTGTCATTGGAGGCTCTTATGAAGGATAACACACATTCTAACACTGTTGTCATTGTAGGCTCTTATGAAGGATAACACACACTCTTAACATTGCTGTCAGTCTAGGCTCTTATAACGGATAACACACACTCTAACACTGCTGTCATTGGAGGCTCTTATGAAGGATAACACACATTCTAACACTGTTGTCATTGTAGGCTCTTATGAAGGATAACACACACTCTAACACTGCTGTCATTGGAGGCTCTTATGAAGGATAACACACACTCTAACACTGCTGTCAGTGTAGGCTCTTATGAAGGATAACACACACTCTAACACTGCTGTCAGTGTAGGCTATTATGAAGGATAACACACATTCTAACACTGTTGACATTGGAGGCTCTCATGAAGGATAACACACACTCTAACACTGTTGTCATTGGAGGCTCTTATGAAGGATAATACACACTCTAACACTGTTGTCATTGGAGGCTCTTATGAAGGATAACACACACTCTAGCACTGTTGTCATTGGAGGCTCTCATTAAGGATAACACACATTCTAACACTGTTGTCATTGGAGGCTCTTATGAAGGATAACACACATTCTAACATTCTTGTCATTGGAGGCTCTTATGAAGGATAACACATGTTCTAACACTGCTGTCATTTGAGGCTCTTATGAAGGATAACACAAGTTCTAACACTGCTGTCATTTGAGGCTCTTATAAAGGATAACACACACTCTAACATTGTTGTCATTGGAGGCTCTCATTAAGGATAACACACATTCTAACACTGTTGTCATTGGAGGCTCTTATGAAGGATAACACACACTCTAACATTGTTGTCATTGGAGGCTCTCATGAAGGATAACACACACTCTAACATTGTTGTCATTGTAGGCTCTTATGAAGGATAACACACATTCTAATACTGTTGTCATTGGAGGCTCTCATGAAGGACAACACACACTCTAACACTGTTGTCATTGTAGGCTCTTATGAAGGATAACACACATTCTAACACTGTTGTCATTGTAGGCTCTCATGAAGGATAACACACACTCTAACACTGTTGTCATTGGAGGCTCTTATGAAGGATAACACACACTCTAACACTGTTGTCATTGTAGGCTCTTATGAAGGATAACACACACTCTAACATTGTTGTCATTGGAGGCTCTCATGAAGGATAACACACACTCTAACATTGTTGTCATTGGAGGCTCTCATGAAGGATAACACACACTCTAACATTGTTGTCATTGTAGGCTCTTATGAAGGATAACACACATTCTAATACTGTTGTCATTGGAGGCTCTCATTAAGGACAACACACACTCTTTATGAAGGATAACACACACTCTAACATTGTTGTCATTGTAGGCTCTTATGAAGGATAACACATGTTCTTACACTGCTGTCATGTGAGGCTCTTATGAAGGATAACACACATTCTAACACTGTTGTGATTGGAGGCTATCATGAAGGATAACACACATTCTTACACTGCTGTCATTATAGGCTCTAATGAAGGATAACACACACTCTAACATTCTTGTCATTGGAGGCTCTTATGAAGGATAACACAAGTTCTAACACTGCTGTCATTTGAGGCTCTTATAAAGGATAACACACACTCTAACATTGTTGTCATTGGAGGCTCTCATTAAGAATAACACACATTCTAACACTGTTGTCATTGGAGGCTCTTATGAAGGATAACACACACTCTAACATTGTTGTCATTGGAGGCTCTCATGAAGGATAACACACACTCTAACATTGTTGTCATTGTAGGCTCTTATGAAGGATAACACACATTCTAACACTGTTGTCATTGTAGGCTCTCATGAAGGATAACACACACTCTAACACTGTTGTCATTGGAGGCTCTTATGAAGGATAACACACACTCTAACACTGTTGTCATTGTAGGCTCTTATGAAGGATAACACACACTCTAACATTGTTGTCATTGGAGGCTCCCATGAAGGATAACACAAACTCTAACACTGTTGTCATTGGAGGCTCTCATGAAGGATAACACATGTTCTAACACTGTTGTCATTGGAGGCTCTTATGAAGGATAACACACACTCTAACATTGCTGTCATTGGAGGCTCTCATGAAGGATAACATTCTAACACTGTTGTCATTGGAGGCTCTTATGAAGGATACCACACATTCTAACACTGTTGTCATTGGAGGCTCTTATGAAGGATAACACACATTCTAACCTTGTTGTCAATATATATTCTTATGAAAGATAACATGTCATTATAAGCTATTATGATGGATAACATAAATTCATTATTTTTAGCTCTAATGACAAATATTACATGTCCTAACATTACTATCATTATAAGCTATTATGACAGATAAAATGTATTGTAACATTGGTGTCATTATAAGCTATTATGAATGATAACACACATTTTAACATAGCTGTAATTATAGGTACATTCTTATGTTGCTGTCAATATAAGTTCTTATGAAAGATAACACAAATTCTAACCTTGTTGTCAATATATATTCTTATGAAGGATAACATGTCATTGTCTTGTAAATGTTCCCTTACTCTATAAACTTCTACATGTGCTAGCAGTGTGCACAGCATCTTAACTTATTTTTTTATGAATAGACACATTGGAAGAGGCAGCAAACAGTGTGGATCCTGATCAGACAAAGGGATCTGTATTCATACAATTTGCTCAATCAATATGTGACTAGCAGGCAGAGAATAAATCTACATCCTCCACACACACTTTTGTGTGGTTTTGTTCTTCTAACTGTTGTAGCAGCAATGACTGTTATAAAGGTGTTATAACATGTGTTACATTGATTTAATCAGTTATCTTAGTGTTCTCAGCTGTATTCTGTATTTATATAGCAGTCTTTATTGTGATGTCCTCAATAGATTACTCCTTGGAAAGCACACCTCTATACAAAAGTGTTATTTTGTAACAGATAGTCTTAGTTCTTTAAAATCTATAAGCACTTATAGACAGTATTAATTGAAATGACATTATACTTTCCAATAAAACCACTATAGGACATGGACCAGTTGACAGGTCAAATTAAGTTACTTTCAGCATAAATTACTCAATTTGTCAATTTGTGACAAGCAAACTAATTCATCTTGCATTATATTATAAAAAGCACTGAAAATGATGCTAATGTCAACAGTAAAAATGTGCAGTCAATATATTTAAAATAGCAATAGGCTGGAACTGTTTCTTTCTTCTTGCTGCATACATCAATTTTAAGAGAAACTTGTATTCTTCTTGTGCTGTGAGAATAATTTCTTTTTATTATTGTCATAATATGCTTAATTTTAAACAATATTAATTCAATAATAATGCCATATGACTTTAAACTAAGCAGGCTATGATGGCCCTACATCGCTCATGTGAGTGCCCTTGATATTACAAGTGTAAGAAATATCAGCAATGTGTCAAAAGACCAGTATAATTGTAATGCAGGTACACAAGCAGCATTTGAACAATCAGTTTCAATATTTTTTACAACAAAGCCATATAAGGAAAAATGGCAAAACTCCTAGCAGCCAGGTTTTTTGATGGATCAAAATCCTATGAACAATCTCAATATAAGGCCATCCAAGGAACATGTATACTAAATATCAAGGCCCTAGCTCTAGTATTTTTTTAAAACAGATTTTTAAAGTCTTGATACATAACATGTGATGCCAGATGGTTTATGATGCTCATGTGAGCTAAAAACAAATGTAATTGTGTTGACCTTCGATTTAATGCTGAATATCAAATCATTTTTTGCAGGTGCCATTACAATGACTGACCCTTTCTCAATTCACATTGAAATTTCATTCAAAACTATGACTGATAAATCTTCTATTAAGTGTTTTCAAAACTAATACCCCCAAGAAACTTTTGGCCCATAAATGTGACATCAATGTAGCTGGTGACATCTCTGTAGCTGGTGATATCACTGTAACTTGTGACATCACTGTAGCTGGTGATATCACTGTAGCTGGTGACATCTCGGTAGCTGGTGATATCACTGAAGCTGGTGACATCACTGTAGCAGGTGACATCACTGTTGCTGGTGATATCACTACATGGTGACATCACTATCACTGTAGCTGGTGACATCACTGTAGCTGGTGCCATCACTGTATAACATCTCTGTAGCAAGTGACATCACTGTAGTTGGTGACATCACAGTAGCTGGTGATATCACTGTAGCTGGTGACATCACTATCACTGTAGCTGGTGACATCACTGTAGCAGGTGATATCACTGTAGCAGGTGATATCACTGTAGCTGGTGATATCACTGTATGACATCACTGTAGCTGGTGATATCACTGTAGCTGGTGATATCACTGTAGCTGGTGATATCACTGTATGACATCACTGTAGCTGGTGATATCACTGTAGCTGGTGACATCACTGTATGACATCACTGTAGCTGGTGACATCACTGTAGTTGGTGACATCACAGTAGCTGGTGACATCACTGTAGCTGGTGACATCACTGTATGACATCACTGTAGCTGGTGACATCACTGTAGCTATTGATATCACTGTAGCTGGTGATATCACTATATCACTGTAGCTGGTGAAATCACTGTAGCTGGTAACATCATTGTAGCTGGTGACATCACTGTATGACATCACTGTAGCTGGTGACATCTCTGTAGCTGGTGACAACACTGTAGCTGGTGACATCACTATAGCTGGTGACATCACTGTCGCTGGTGATATCACTATCACTGTAGCTGGTGACATCACTATCACTGTAGCAGTTGACATCACTGTAGCTGGTGACATCACTATAGCTGGTGACATCACTGTAGCTGGTGATATCATTGTAGCTCTAAAATGACTTTTCTGGTCTTTTGGGGTTACAACAGAAATAAACACTGCTAACAAGTTAGATTAATGAAATTTCATTAAAATACAAGAATATACAAATCAGTCTCTATTATCTTCAGTTTTTAAACATCTTTCTGAATATACTTATCTCTGACAAACACTGAACTGTTTTATTGCAAATAAACATCAGACAATGCATAATGTGTAAAATCTCTTAAAACACAAGCATATACAAATAACTCCTGCTACCCTGTACTTGTCAAACCTCAAATCTGTCATTTTACGAAAACCAGAAAGTCAATGAGAGAAAAAGCATAGTGAAAAAAGCCAAGTGTAACCAGGTTTAAGGCCCTGCTGCGGAAACTTCTTTTCTTCTCAATCATCATATACTTAACAAGCCCCATTGACTTGTATAAACATTTTTATGCCAGCATTTCCTCCTGGATATATTTTCTCTCAAAATAGAAGAAAATGATAACAAAACATCATATAACTTGTAAACTGTTATGAGAACATGATACAGAACATGTATCATAATAAGGTCTTCAATTGTAGAAGAGAACTGGAAACAAGAGGGCCAAGATGTCCCTTAATCACTCACCTGACAACACAGGCTTTTAGTAGGCTCATTCCTGGCATCAAGTGATTGAGTCATTTACTGTGGAAATCTTTGGTGAAGATTAGGCCATAAATGTGGCCTCTAGCGTGACCTAGATTTTGACCCCATGGGACAAAGTTACGAACCCATTAAAGATTTCATGCAGGCATCTTTCGGGCTAAATTTGGTGAAGATTGGGCCACAAATTTAGCCTCTACCATGTTTAGTGAAGATTGGATAAAAACTGTAGCCTTTAGTATGTTCAAAAACAAATTGTTGATGAAACAATACACAACGGATATTATGACCAACGGTTTTTCATACAAATTTTGTAAAATGTCTCTAAAAACTTTATAAATTTAAGCAAATTAATTCATTATCATTAGGGCTATCATAGACAATTTGACAACTTAAGTTTTACACCCACAACTGTACATATGTAAACTTATAAAAGTAATATAGTTGTTTTGTCAACCTTAAGCTTTCCATACACCAATGTCTCTAAATATTCCCTGACTGGCTAGAAAAAATCACCATAGGGCATATTATAAGTGGTTTTCATTTATACAAGTCAGTTTTGAGAATAAGCAGAACATTATTCCTGCTACAGTACTAATTCTACATGAGTGCACATTGAGCTTGCCTGGATCTCAGTTGGCTTCAATCCAGCCAAAAGCTGGGCTGTTAATTGCTCTTGCATTCTTGTGACAGATGGAAAGTCTCAAATAATCTAAAATAGCTGTGACCTAATGTTTCACAGAGCAGACAATAGAATTGTTGTTTTTAGTTTCTGATAGTCCAACAGCTATAAAGAGCACAGGAAAAAAAGTCTAGGTATACTGAAACATGGTATGTGGCACTAATGCAGTACATCATTCATGTCAATCCATAAAAGCAGAAAGAAAAACAAACAACCAGAATCTACACGTAATTTAAGTGTATCAACAATTAAATTTAAATTTATTATGTTCATCCAGCCCATTCAAAGAATAAGGTTGTTGGCAATAATATTGTAACATAAAATTGAGAAATTTTAAAAAATAAAAAAAGAATTTAGCTGCCCAAACATGCCACTTAACATGATCTATAGATTTTTAGTTACAAGTGCTATAATTTGTTTCCCCCCCCACACCCCACACACACACACCCCGGGCACACACTAATTCTCACCTTAAGTCTAAGCCAATTTTAGAGAAAAAAAGTAATTACTGACAAAATCTAAGTGTGGTCATCTGATGGGGCAGTATATAAATATGAAATAGCTGTGAGATACCTGATGGTATATTGTAAGCCTGGACTATTTAAGTACCTGATAGTATGTTGTAAGCCTGGACTATTTAAGTACCTGATAGTTTGTTGTAAGCCTGGACTATTTAAGTACCTGATAGTATATTGTAAGCCTGGACTATTTAAGTACCTGATAGTATGTTGTAAGCCTAGACTATTTAAGTACCTGATAGTATGTTGTAAGCCTAGACTATTTAAGTACCTGATAGTATGTTGTAAGCCTGGACTATTTAAGCACCTGATGGTATGTTGTAAGCCTTGACTATTTAAGTACCTGATAGTATGTTGTAAGCCTAGACTATTTAAGTACCTGATAGTATGTTGTAAGCCTAGACTATTTAAGTACCTGATAGTATGTTGTAAGCCTGGACTATTTAAGCACCTGATGGTATGTTGTAAGCCTTGACTATTTAAGTACCTGATAGTATGTTGTAAGCCTAGACTATTTAAGTACCTGATAGTATGTTGTAAGCCATGACTATTTAAGTACCTGATAGTATGTTGTAAGCCTGGACTATTTAAGCACCTGATAGTATGTTGTAAGCCTTGACTATTTAAGTACCTGATACTGTGAAAGCATTTTATTTCGTGGGGCATTTAATTTCGTGGAATTCGTGGGCAAGTCAATCCACGAATTTAAGTACCAACGAAGTAAAATTCCCTCGGTTAGACTTTCAAATGCTAGATTTACTTGTAAATCATGTCAACATATTTTTACTAAACAGGACATAATGCTCAAACAAACAGACGATTTCACCACACTTTATTTACATTGTATTGACATAGAACGATAAAACATGTTTCAGTAAAACATGTTTACGAACATAAGCCATTTAATAATAAAAAACGATCTATGCTAAGTAATTTTATACTGTAATATATACACGTGCACTATAAACTAAAGCACATCGTACAGGTAATTTTACAACATTTTGTCACAACACAACACAATGACACTAGCACAGGCCTGCCTTCCGGAACCCCGCGACGATCAACTAGGTCTTCCCTTCTACATGAGCGTGGGCTTCGATCAGGGTCTGTTTTGTGTCAGTTTGCATAGTACGCTAATTAGCGTTAATTGACAGTAAATGGCTTCGTTAAATTAGAACCTTAAAAGAACCCGCGCCCCTAACATCTTTATGAATATAATCCCTTAAATGACACGCTAATTGACAGGTGTCATAAAACTCGTCTGATGAGACGTGGCTGTGAAAACATTGACCGGCTGCCGTGGATCAATATCACCAGGCGTGACGTAAGACAATAGGCATGTCATTCGCTAATCCGTAGTTTCGTAATTGACCCTGTTGTAAGCCTGGACTATTTAAGTACTTGATAGTAGGCTGTAAGCCTGGACTATTTAAGTACTTGATAGTAGGCTGTAAGCCTGGACTATTTAAGTACCTGACAATATGTGTAAGTCTGGAGTATTTAAGTACTTGATCGTATTTTGTTGAGATTACTTATGATCAGTACATTATTGTGCATAGGAGTAAAGTGAATATCATAACTCTGCAATATTTCAGATCGGTTATAAACCAAATTGACATTATCTTTAAAGTAGCAAATACATTTACAAAACAAATTCACTTTAAAATTTATAAGAAAAATAGTCTTCTTTTGTCATACATTAAAGCTTACCACCTCTACAACCCCTAGCCATCGATATTATTGCTATTTCGATATTATTGCGGTCTGTGCATGAACTTCTTTCAATTTGCATTATTTTACTGATTGTTCAAACAGAACTAAGAATAAATGACACAATAAATGCAGCTTTATATCACATAACCACCACTTACTACATTTTATGTGCATATTGCTACATTTTGTTAGTTTAGGGCAGAATCTATGGCCTGTAGAACTGTCCTATGAACTATTTAAAAGATATCTGCTTTGTTTGGAAAATGCATCAACTGCTGCATAAAATGATGAAGGTTCCCACTCCTGTTCCTGGAATTTCCTCTTGTATACAATGTACCTGGATCCCCTCCTCAGCATACCTGGGAGGAGCACCTGTCCCCACCTGAGTCTGGCAGCAGATACTGTCAGAGGGCCTGTCAATCATGCAACAACCCTATTAAATGAACAGTGAAACAAGGGTCTGACAAATAATCATCTCTTTCTTGCCATTAACATCTTAAGCATTATAAAGGCAGTCCCATTTTACATTATTTCAGTTGGGAAAATAGTAAGATTAACTGTGCAGCTGGCAAAAGTTTAAACCCATGACAGGGCCACTTTTAGTTTCGACAGATTTTTGTACTTGGAAAGATTTCTGTTCATGTACTTGCCAACTGCAGCTTGTCATATAATGAGAATTTTTTTGAACAAGAGGATCCTGAGTATCGCAGATATTTTTAGGTTTTTATTTCTTGGGTTAATCATCCCACCAAATCATCCCATCCTATCAGTTTTTTGGAGACAGTGGCTCCTTGCAGCAGATATAGTTCTAGGTCAGGTCTGGTATTTTGTAAATTAAAGAAATAGATTTTAAGCCGATCAGAACAATTGAAACATTGTTAATGGAGAAAACAATAAGAGTCATTTGGACAAAATGTATTAATATGAATCACGAATATCAGTCTGACATGAAACTGTTCAACGTTTACTATACACATCTAGCTATACATGAAAAATGGCACTGTGATATTCAAGTTGATGTTATATTCAGAATAAACATATTTTAAACAACTGGCAAGTCATTCTGCTATTATCCCGCATCTGACTAGTGACTCTAGATAATAATTCACCTTAACAGCTTGAACTTGAACATAAAAAATACCAGCAAAGTGGGGACATAACTATAAACAAGGGTAATAGATAATTCTGAGAAAATTGGTCTTTACTTGAAAACAAGAACAACTTAGATCACTTATGTGTGTGCTGTGTTCATGGTCTGCAATAACAGTGAAGGCATAGATCTATTTCTTTATAAGATGAATGGTTTTTACATTTCACCCAACAGGTACATGATTGTCTCAATGCAATTCTGAATCAAAGAAACACATACACAATATGGTTTTTAGCTTGGGACACTCAGACCTAGCCAACACAACAGCTCCAACATCCCAAGAATTTCTTTAGTTTACATTCATGCATGTTTCTCTAAACCAGATTGAAACCAAGATATTGCAATGATTGGCCAATCATGATTAGACTGCTTTTTTAAACCCATGGTTTCCACCCTGATAACTTACATTTGCTGCTATCTGTAAACTGTATCTACTTTAAGTGTTTGCACCAGAAAGCTTAAGACAATTTGTTTCTTCTTTTGCTGGGGATGTTTTTCATTGTTTTGTTTTGGGATTCAATGTCCAAAAAGTAAGAACCTATCAGACATAAAGATATTGAGTGCCTTTGACCAAGATGAAATAGGGTGATTTCGTACCTTTGACACATCCTACATGGAGACATTTACAATACCTTTTATCCCCTAGATGTACCAGGAAAGTTCATACCTTGTAATGTTGTCATCAACTGTGAAGGGTGAAGGGAGCAGTTACTGTTGCCAAATTGTTCTCAGCCCCTCAAGATGGAGTCCTGGTCGGGGCAAAACTTTCATGTGGAGAGCTTTTCTAGCTAACCTGTGGTGTGCCAGTGGTTTTACCCAGAAATAAGTCTGGGGTGTTCCTTCACCAATAACATGCTAGACCTCAACAATATGACCATAACTGTGACAGTCTAAGGTATCAAGAAATAAAAACAACACAATCAAATGAGATAGTGACATTTTGTAAACATTTATAATTTACAAAATATAACAAATAAATCACTTAAAGATATGTATTCACAAATATAGGAGTAAGTCTTTGCTGTTGTTACTATCCTTCAGGGATATATAACATAAAATTTATTGAATATTTATTATTACATAATTGTAAAAAAAATACCTCTGCCTTGATTTTATCATACTCAAAGAAACTAAAACTTTGTAAACTTTTAAATTATAATGTTACTTAAAATTTGTTTGTCATTAACAAGATAAATTATGTTCATTATAGTGCAACTAATTACAGAACTAAAGAATGTCCTTGACAATTTTCAAACAACATGATTTGATCAAAGTGCCTGGACTTTTTGTGGTATGACATCATGTATATATTCAAAAGAACTTTTCAAGGCATTCAGTCAGCTAAAGACAGCATACAGTGCTAGACAATAACTTTCAAAACCACTTGCCCAGTTGGGCAAGTTGCAGTAAAATCTACCTGAATCCTCAACCCACTTGCCCGAACACACAAAATGAAAAATATAAGATGAAAGTACAGGAGTAATATATAACTGTTATTTCAAGTGTTATTGATTGTAACTAATTAAAAGCAGCACCAATGAAACAAAATGTATAAAAAGTAAACATAGACTAATTAGTCTTGATTAGTAGTAGTGTCAATAAACTTAATAAAATCATAACCTGGGTTAACTTTAATCTGAGTTACCTCATAGAGTTGTCTAAAAGGGTCTGGTGGTAAGCAGAACAGATTCAGATCCAACTGCTCCCTGGTCTGGGTCTTCTTGTTTGGTCAAAAGGAACATGTTGTTAATCATTGTCAAACTCTAACCACAGAAACTTATTATTCCATTTAGTTTGGTGAAGAAAGTTTGTTTGTGTTTAATCTCATACACCTTATTTTGTTTTTAAATTTCCCTTCTGAAGCCTTCAGTTGCAGAGAGGCCAATTTAACTTAGCAATTTTATTTGGGTCAAAGAAAAGGCATTTTCTGAATGTGTCAATTATAAATTTATTGCATCAAAAATGCTGAAAATACACAATTGCTGAAACACTGCAAGGCCATGTCAATGGTCATTACAACAATTTCCAGGTAAATCGATTCAGAAGCATCTTTACCAGCATTACAACAGGTGCACACTCACCATGAAGACCAGAACTGGCCATTTACTTCTTTGGTACTGTAATGAGCATTAATTGTAGTGAACTTGATGCTAGTGTTGAGTAACCAGTGAAGTAATTACCAGATCTGGCTCCCTGAGAATAGTGTGACCATCAGACATAAAGAGACATGATGGTGTAACGAGATCCAGGTAATGAACTGTTCAGATCCCCAATCAATCTCACCTGTACACCATCTTCTCACTCCCCACAGTTGAAGGGTGCCAGCGATTCTTGTAACTAACAAGTGCCTTACTGTAAGATTCAACAGAGTCAGTCTGTCCATCAAGTATACTGAGCATGATTTACAAATGAAGGCAGAAACTATCTGGTCTTGTTTTGAGGTTGAGGTAAGGTTGTTTTAGGGTAAGGCGAGGTGCACCACCTAAGTCTCATGGGGAAAGGAAGACAGAAAAGCTTGAGCAAAATTATCAACTAGAAAGAAATATCTTTAGAAAAGACACATTTTATTGGTTGGTTATTTTGAAAGAAAATAAGCTTGTATGAACCAATTAACATTACGCCGAAATTTGATTGACAGGACAAGACGCCTAGCGTTAGCGAATTTGGTCACGTGATTCTTTTGTTTTCGGTCGCCATTTTCCTTGGACAAGCTGAGTGCATTTCGTTGACCAAGAAACGTAGGAATAATTCTGATTTTAGTAACAAAGCGAGAAGAAAATGGTTAAAAGATGTCAGTGGGGTCTCTGTGATTCAGATAGTTGATATCCGGAACGTTTGACAGGCGGCATCGTTTTTATTCCATTTCCAAAGCCGAAACGTAACTTGGACAAATGTAAAAGATGGATAAAATCGTGTAATCGTAAACACCACCAGTTGAATGTTGAAAAATTCGACGGAAATTACAACTTTTATCGTCTAACGCATTCTCGTTTTAATATATATGTATATATTCCATCTTTGTTATGACCTACTGCAGTAACTTCTACTCAGATCAAAGAAATAGATCCCCTTTAACTTGAGTAACATCGGACGATTTCGTTGTGATATATGGTAACAAAAATAATAAACACATTATCAAAGGTTAACTGCATTTATAAATTGTGGATTTAATGTAATAATGAAAATTACCCGGATTTACACGAACAGTATGCGTCTGTAACGGAATCTAGGCCGATCATCATGTGCACACTGTGTGGCTTCTCGCTCTTTCGTTGTGATCGGAAAACACTAGAATTAACGTCAATTTCTTCCTTCGATCTAAAAGTCAACCTGACTGATTAAATGTAAGATTCATTTGCGTATCGTCTGGCTTGCATTCTTTGCCGAAGTGACGATTTTCTTAGCATAAAATGCTCACCAAAGTTCGCTGGTAGATCGCTTAAACAAGCAGCCATGTTTGTTGACAATGGGTCCTACGAGGATTAACATCCGATTAAAATATGGTGCAGAGTATACTTTAACATTACATTTAATAGCATTTCAAATCTGGTGTTAATTGCAATAATTATTGAAGTTTGCTCCACTTACCTTTCAACAAGGAAGATGCCGCATAGGTGCGAAATGTATTACTTTAATTTTTAAACCTCCCGCTTTTGTTATTATGGATATTCCACATTAGGTGTTAATTATATGTTTTGATCAAGACAAATAATAGCCACTTCAATTTTCAACACATTCTTTTCAACTGCACCTGTTTTATTTTCTTACCGACAAAACATAGAAAACATTTATCGCTTTAATTGTGTTTATTTTCAAAACACTCATAATTATTTGACATATCTCGCTCACAAACGATAATACATTGGTCATGCTTTGTAATTTATGTTTTAATGTTCATATCTTACATTTAATATTTCATACAAGTAACGCACACAATATTTAGTACATACAATAATATTTTCATTGGAGATGATGTGAATTGTATTGACACATGTTTATTGTTATTTATGCCCCTATATCTACGAATTGTTGATATATATTATGTAATATATGAATACATATATACATTAAAATCGTTTTTTTTATGTCTTCGTGGTGTCTTTGTATGTCTTTGTTGTGTCTTTGCATGTCTCTGTGTGTCTTTGCATGACTTTTGCAGTGTTTAGTAGGACCGTTGACAATAGAGTATTGACCCGATCGACGATAAGATGTCCAAGGTTATCAGATAGTGGGTCACGTGACTCGGTGGGCGGAGCAATCTACCCGCGAGCGTAATGTTAATTCAACAAAAGATGCAGGGTTCGACGTTAACTTTTTTGAGAGCCGGACCAGTGGTCCAGTAACTTAGAAAACTTACTAGACATGACCTAAACTGGACTAGACCAAAACGTAAAAGGCATAATGTACATACAAGTCATACTTAAATCAAATTGTTATATAAGTTCCAACATTGTGTTGCAATAACATATCAATATAACTAAGTATGAGACATTTATGACTAGAAAATTAGTATGAAACTTAATATTCTATTAATGCAACTTAGGTATGATTATACTTAATTTTCTAATATAGGTATCATACATAGGTACATGTACTTATATGACTAGAAAGTTAAGTATGGCCATGCCTACATGACTAGACGTTTTCACACAACTGAACAGGTTAGACTCATATGACTGATTGTCAACCTGCTTTATTTACCCAGTATAGGATGCAACAAAAGGAGTGAGCGGTGAGCTGTACTTAAGATCATATTTTCGTTGGTGAGATCTATGGGATTCAGATTCATAATGCCCCTTTATATTATCGATTCTGAAATTGTCCGTACCGACAACAAATCCTCCACACTGTTCATACTCTCTGCATGTCTTACAAAACATAACATTGCTCTTCAAAATCTAGCCAACTAAACTCATCTGTTCATTTTGAACAAAACGATTTAATCCGCTTTGTTTTGTCATACAGTTTTTTAAGCATCCTTCCTCGTTTCGTATTGTCATGTTTTTTTTTGTAGGACGAAAACCCGAACTTAAATAAATTGCTTGACATTTTTGTTTCGTCTGTGCATAGTGCGTTATGAACAAACCGTATAATAGTCTGTTATTGTAATACTTGGGATCCCAACATTACAGATAGTATTCATGCTTTTGTATCCCTCGTATTTTTATTTAAATAGTATAAAAAATAATAGGACTGTTCCGTAAACTTTAGAAAATAAGAAGTAAGATGAAGAAATAGGCATTCGTATCCTGCTTAACAATAAGTATTACGACATTGGATATTTGACATGTCCGTGGGGACAAAGCATCGTTCTGAAAACACCAGCCAATGAGTAAATGCATGTCAAGGTTGTTACTAAATATACCGCTAAATATAGCATACACGGGTTTCCCAAGAAATTGTATCAACAAGCATCAATAATTTGACCGAGTTTAACCACTATAAATATTATTTTAACTTTTTATTCATTCATAGGCGGATTTTCGGTGAACTTTGTCCGATTTAGAACTCGACCAGTCGGTCCAGCTAGCCTAGGACTTAGCTAGACTGGACCGCCGATCTACTAGTAAATGTCGTTCGGTCGGGCCTTAATGTCGAACCCTTAGATTATACATTCTCTTACAGAAATGATATTTTACACTGTATAAATACAGCTAACTTACCAAAACAAGAGACCGTCTAAGACGGGTGATGCTCCCAGAATGGGTATTTTGTCACAAAAACAGTTTGTTGTATAATAATAACTATGAAGGTGAATTTTGTAAAGGGAGTAGTGCTATAAAATCAGACATAATCAGACCTGTTTCATGTGTGACAATTCGTCTTAATATTACCATCATTTCTGTGAAATAATTTTAAAATGTGAATTTACATCTTGTTACTTTGCACAGTTTCACAAAAGCTAAGAATTTGCGATTTGTTTTGTAAAGGAAACCAAGCATGAATGTTAAATCATTAATCATTGGTTTTGTAAGCTGTTTGTGTAAGTCAATAGAAGAGGCATCTAAAGTGCAGACAAAATAGGCAAATAAGATTAGTTTTTACAATAATAAATTTATAGCTATACCAGAAGTAAGATAGTTTAAATACCACTTGGTAAAATAACTTACTAAAACAAGCAGAATAACTGAGATAAAAAGAATGAGAAAAAAACCTTCTTCTGTTATAATTTTGGTGTCCTTATTGGTCAATATTGTTGTTTACTATTATGTGTTCCTTTATTTTGTAAAAATAACATGTTTAACAAATATATCTGCTACCAAAGCTGTCTGCTTTCTCCCAACATAATTTGACAAAAAATTACTTAATAAAAAGTTTCCAAGACAAGATGAAACTGTAAAGTTATCAATGGATAACTTTTAATATTGCCAACAGCCAAAGAACAATATTTGCACCCAAATTTACAACTTTTTTTTTCATATCATCTTCAGCCTTAGAACATTATTTTACAAGCAAATAATGCAAATGTACAGAAATATCTATGATAGTGAGTTGAGGAATGCTGGGATACTGAAGGAAGTGCATTCACAAGTGCTATAAATTCTGGGATATTTCTGACTTGGCAATCTACCAGGACCAGTTACTTTCATCTAACTATGCTGAAATAGTCCACACCGACTTCAGTCCAACATGTAAACATCACAATGTTTTGTTGTTTTTGTTTTCATAAAATGTGAATGCTACTTCTGGCTTAAACTTTTTTGCTGGTAATTCAATTAAACTTCAAATGTCAAAATCTGGGGAAAATGAGTCATAAATTTCAAAAGAAAACATTGCCTCCTGAATAAAATAACGTTGGCCATCATTGGACGTCAGGTTGGGATGTGCCTAGCCGCCAGTCTGTAGTCTCCATTTCATTGTTATGTATGTCCTTTTATATGGTTTATTTAGTTCCTTTTTTTGGGGTTTGTCTAAACAATTACACCAATATGAAGTTATAGAGTGTACATATACTTGTACTTAGTTAAACTTTCGTGCAAATTGTAATAATACTACAAAAAGTTATTTCAAAATGATACCTATCTATTTGATGTTGATTTTAATTCTGAACAATTTCAGGTACATACGGTTTACAGTTTCATCTTGTCTTGGAAACTAATGAGTGGCGCCAATTAATAATAGATCCACCATGGGCGTGCCAATTTAGGTCAATCGTCCGTCTCTGTCATTTGACATTATACACTTTTGTAAATGTGGACTTGTAAGGTTGAAAAGGTTTGTGTACTTGTAGTTTTATGATGTTGCTTTTACAGCGTGTCACAGGAAAAATACTAATGTGTATTTGTTTCCCTTGTTCAAATCTGATTCTTTTCACATGTACTCTTGTGATAATAAGCAATAAATGGTAAAGTAACTGTTCATTATAAATCAGAAATCATGTCTTATTAAAGATTGTATGGTTTACAATACACTTTCCTTTTAAAACCTAAACAAATTAAAGTAATTTTAAGTATTATTTTTTCCAGTTTTCAGATTTTAACTGATCACATATGAGAAAGGTTAATAAAAAAATATTTAACAATTGGAAAAATGTTGTATAGACTTATTATCTTACTTACTGCATTTATTCTTTTGCAGATTAGGATTCTCACTTGTTCATATCAAGGAGTCACCTTGAGCTTTGTTCAAAAGTGACATCTGCCACAAAGGAATATCACTCACTTACAAAAGGGGCAAAAGGAGGAATGCTTGCTGTTCGAAATTAGATTGCAGGTATGTCTGAATCTATAATCAGGGTCATTGGGGCATCTGATTTCATGTTAAAGTGACCTCAGGTTATTCTAAAATGCCCCAGCCAATCTACAACATATACTAATCTGTTACTAAGAAACCGTGCATTTGACATATGCAAGACAGTGTTACTGATTTTCATTTATCAACGTCATAAAGAACAATACAGTAGTAAATACCTAATCACCACGAAGTTTAAAAGCACACAGGTGGCATTTTGCTTCTTTTATAGATTATTACAATCATGCTTCTTTTTTGTAATTCTGCCGATTCTGTAAGGAAAAATTCCTCACTAAAAGAATTGCAGTTTATAAAAGACTTCTTTTTACCTCTCTTTTAATATTCTTAATAAATCCACTTTCCAACAGAACCGAAACATGTTACAAATATATTCTTTATTTGTTTCATAACACAACATAATGCCTAGAGTTGGTTCTATCTTTTTGCTAGAGAATTTGATCAACATAAATCATCTCAAATAAAAAATCAAAAGCCTCAACAGCCACAGTGGCATCACGCAAATAGAGCTATTTAAATGGGTGTTGAAAGCTAAACATGATGATATATGTTGATTTATGTTGATCAAAAAATCAGACACTACAATGAATACAAAAATATAAACTGTACTCTTAAAGATGTTGTTTATTGCCACTGACAATGTAGACAGTTTTACAAAGAAAAGAAGGTAGCAGAGCATTTATTGCTACATTAGTTCTGCTAAATTATTAAGATGTTCTTGGCGTCAAATTCTATTTTCGTTAAATGCCTCAAAGTTTCAACATCGGCAACTTGTAATTTACTGAAATGTCAACAGAATAAATCTACGACAAGCTCAGACACTAATTGAATTACAACTGTTTATACTTTAAACTGAATACTTTTACATTTTCAGTCTTCTCCAGAAAAAATTAACAGTTCACTGAATGACAAAATAGACATGATAGTAACTGTTTAAAGTAATAATGAAACAAAAGTCATTTTGGCAATAGATTAAACAATAAATTGGATCAAAAAAGTGCATCGCTTTATGTTAAATGTTAAATTGGATGAGCCTTATGTTGTAGTCATTAGGAAAGATAATTAGCTAGTTGTTTACCAACTTGTGACTGATTCTAGTACAAACTTGTGCAATTTAAGTCACTGAAAGGATGAGACCACCATGCAAGTGACTCAATAACTTTCAATACAAATAGCCAGACTTAAAACAGTTTTCTTATAGACTTAGTATTGTGACGAGCCAACTTTGGAGCATGACAATAGGGTGGGTGGGGTAAAATCGGTCAAAGTTATCAATACGATATTTGTATTGATACAAAATGATTGATAATTTGGATTATGTCATATGAAATATTTAAAACTACATTTTTTTTTCTTGTATTTACAAATTAATGAACTATTGCAAATACTTTAATATGGACAGTTCTTCTACTAAAACATATGTTTAGAATGGCATTAGTCAAGTTTACACAAATGTTAAAACTATTAAGGTGTTACTGATGTTACAAATGTTAAAACTATTAATGTGTTACTGATGTAGCCAGAGCATTCAGATATATTATTCTGCTTTCCAGAAAAAAAACACAATCATCATGATTTCGCATGATTTCAATTTCATCATCACCCAGAAAATTTCCAGGAAGGTCTTAGTTTTATTAATTTGTATCAGAAAATTAGAAAATAAGGATAATGTATTTATATTTCTTTTTTTTAAAATGTAAAATATAATATAAATATAATCTCCCCAAATTACAATTTCTTAACTAAAAAATATTATATATTATAATATACCACAATATGCGGATTTCTCATCATTGCATCACCATTTCATGATGGCGGCCACAGAATCGATTGGCCATAGTCTCAATACCCAAAGATTTTGATTATCATAAGTAGTTCATATCTGAAGAAATGTCGCTGCCAAAATCTATGATGGTTTTCTTTTTCCAATATACATTGTCTGACTTCATCTGTACTTCCGTGAAAAGGGATTAAAAGTTTTCAAGCTGCTATTTTTAATGCTAATAAGCTTTACCCAAAACACTTTATGGATCTGAGATATATGGTATTGTTTACTAATCTGACTTTCTTGTGATAATAATAACTGCAAAGAATTTGAAGGTGCTGTTCCGAACGATCAACTGCTCGAACTTAGGATGCCTTACATCTTAATAGTACAGACGAATGTAACCGAATTAATCCAGTCATTTCACAACTTCCAGTCATCGGAAAATGAAAGTAGAATTAAATTGTTCTTCCTCTATCTGAATATTTCGAACAGTCTTTTTTGTATTCATGAAAAATTTTCAGAAAAAAGATGATAGTTGTTTTAATAATTATAATTATTCATTAGAGATATATCTATTAAAACTAAAATACCAGTATTTGATATATATTGCTTACCAGTAAGAAGCCCTAAGGAGATGGGGTAAATATAAGTAAGTACAAACTTCTTAACATTTTGGCTGCTGGGGGCAAGGGCTCATGAACAAAATCCTGTGGAAGGCCCTGTTATTTACATAACTTTAATCCCTTACAGGGTAAAACTGAAATCAAACAGTGCCTTTCAGCACTTTGGTTGTTTAATTGTGTGGTTAGTGACTGTTAAAGACACCATACATACTGGAACTATTATACAGATGGTTCATAAAAATGTTTAAAGAGACTCGTCAACATGTATACATATACATATTTGCATAACATATGTCTTTTCAGTAGAACCTGTGACTGCAGTCCACTTTTTTTATAAAAAAATACCATGCCCTTTTAGAATTCTAAGGGAAACAGATTTGACTGTTGTCTTCAATAAACAAATGTACTCTCATATGGCAACTCTTAACTAAGAATTTATTTGGTTATACAATGGCATTAACATAATTATTATAGACCTACAACACTGGTTTGTATGATCACAATGTTTACAGTTTCTGTAAGTTAGGCTGGCAAATGAACCTTATCACAACCCATGACACCAGCACTTCCCCTAAGAATTTTTTTTTGGAAGTTCGAACTTCCAGGTATTAATTTTTGGACGTCCCAACAAATTTTTCTTGAAAGTACCAGAACGTGTATACCACTATGAATGACGAAACACCATTTCATGTACACGTGTGTATGTCTTATGTTTACCCCTGTTATTTACATATTTATATAAAGTCCTTGGAGGTGTCTATTGATGTTTTGTATATTTGAAACGCTTAAAGGTAAAGGTAACTTACATTCATTATACCGTAAAGTTTTATAGATAAGACATGGTTTTTTGTCCCAAATTATAACAAGAGGGCCATGATGGCCCTTAATCGCTCACCTGATGACACAGGCTTTATGTAGGCTCAAATCTGGCATTAAGTAATTAAGAATTATTTACTTTAGAAATCTTTGGTGAAGATTGGACCATTAGTGTGGCCACTGGGTTGATAACATTTTCTAGAATTTTACCAAGTAACCTACTGAATCCACATGACTCACTTCAAAACATATGTAAGATTTCATACTGGCAAACATGATGGTCAAGTTTGGTGAAGACTGGGCCATCAATGTAGCCTCTTAAGTGTTTTCACAAGCTTTTTCTAAAATTTAACCTAGTGACCTACTTTATGACCCCACGAGACCCAATAACGAACTCATCCAAGATTTCATGTAGACAAACATACTGACAAAGTTTGGTGAAGATTGGGCCATAAATGTGGCCTCTAGTGTGTTCACAAGCTTTTTCTAAGATTTGACCTAGTGACCTACTTTTTGACCCCAAGTGACCCAGTTACGAACTCATCTAAGATTTCATGCAGACAAACATTCTGACCAAGTATGGTGAAGATTGGGCCATAAATGTGGCCTCTAGTGTGTTCACAAGCTTTTCATAAGATTTGACCTAGTGACCTACTTTTTGACCCAACGTGACCCAGTTACGAACTCATCCAAGATTTCATGCAGACAAACATTCTGACCAAGTTTGGTGAAGATTGGGCCATAAATGTGGCCTCTAGTGTGTTCACAAGCTTTTTCTAAGATTTGACCTAGTGACCTACTTTTTGAACCCACGTGACCCAGTTACGAACTCATCCAAGATTTCATGCAGACAAACATTCTGACCAAGTTTGGTGAAGATTGGGCCATAAATGTGGCCTCTAGTGTGTTCACAAGCTTTTTCTAAGATTTGACCTAGTGACCTACTTTTTGAACCCAAGTGACCCAGTTACGAACTCATCCAATATTTCATGCAGACAAACATTCTGACCAAGTTTGGTGAAGATTGGGCCATAAATGTGGCCTCTAGTGTGTTCACAAGCTTTTTCTAAGATTTGACCTAGTGACCTACTTTTTGACCCCACGTGACCCAGTTATGAACTCATCCAATATTTCATGCAGACAAACATTCTGACCAAGTTTGGTGAAGATTGGGCCATAAATGTGGCCTCTAGTGTGTTCACAAGCTTTTTCTAAGATTTGACCTAGTGACCTACTTTTTGACCTAACGTGACCCAGTTACGAACTCATCCAAGATTTCATGCAGACAAACTTTCTGACCAAGTTTGGTGAAGATTGGGCTATAAATGTGGCCTCTAGTGTGTTCACAAGCTTTTTCTAAGATTTGACCTAGTGACCTACTTTTTGACCCCACGTGACCCAGTTACGAACTCATCCAAGATTTCATGCAGACAAACATTCTGACCAAGTTTGATGAAGATTGGATAAAAATTGTGGCCTCTAGTGTGTTCACAAGGTAAATGTTGACGCCGGACGCCAACGACGGACGCCGGACGCCGGACAAAGCGGTATCACAAAAGCTCCCCTTGAGCACGTTGTGCTCAGGTGAGCTAATAATAAAAAAGTGGGGGGTGCATCTTATCCATGCGAAATAAAGTTTTCCCCGTTTTTCCCCAAGACCAAAATTGACCCTTAGACTAATCCGACCGCAGAGACTATCGCCGATAGTATCGGCCATAGACAACTGTATTGTGCTATTTTAAGGGAAAACTTACATTCTTTTTACCTAAAACTTGACATTTAACATAAAGAGACATTTAAATTCATTTCTGTATAAAAAAACAAAACAATATGCAATACATTTTTGCATAAATATCACTTTATTCTAACAAAATCGGCGAAGTTTCATAATCCGAAAATTTTTAACGACTTTGGTATGTCTTGGCCCGGGATCTAACTCGGGGCCTCCCGTACCTGGAGCCAATGCCGGTAAAGTTGAAATTAAAAATCCGCTTAACAACAACAATAAAATGTGCATTGGCTTTTTGTGCCGATGAATTTTAACACCTCTTTGATCTTCTATCATCCGTAAGTAATTACACAGGTGCATAGAACTAACTGATTGTAAGCGGTCACTTCAATACCCTGGTGTGAAAATGAACATTTAAAAGCCTTTAGTTGTTATTTTAATTGTCATTTGTGTGTTTGTCCCATGTGTCAAGAACTTAATTACAGGCAAAGAACTAATTTTTTTTATGACATGCTGCCGCCTGAAACAGGATGTTCTCTCATCTCTCAATTGTGTAGGGTTTGGATAATCGTGAGAATATCCTGTCTGGCGTGTAAACAATATACTGGGGTAGAGTGTCATAATGTAACACAATACACACGGTCTTGCTAGGCAAACAGTCACAACGTATTATTCAAGACACTTAGAGAATAATAAGAACTCGCCGCAAACACAGATTTAACGGAACAATTGGAACATGTTCCCTTGAGTCAAATCAAGCGATGCGGCGATGCGGGAATTGCTAAATGACAGCCAGATGGATTAGTGAATAGGGGATGCGTCTTGTCTTTGAGAATTTGCTTTTTTCCTTGACTTTAGACCTTGAAGAGGGGGTGCGTCTTATCTTTGTGTGCGTCTTATCAATAAAACTTTATGGCATATATATATGTATATACATATATATAATTAGTTTTGTTTGTTTTTATTGTCATTTTTAAGAGTATTTTACCAGAAAATATCTGCTCAAACAAGTAAATTCAATTCAGATTAATTTACTGTTAGTTCAAGTGTTATATGTACCTGTACATTCCTTTGTGAAGGAGATTTGCTTGTTGAATGCTCTGCTTATTTTAACAAAACAATTGTAGTGTCAGCAATACACTGTAGCCATAGAACTGATTTAGCTAAACAGATCAGAAAGATCAAGCTTTTCGGCTCTAAAGCTAATTTCTTAATAGGCTGGTGCGGTGGGTCATCCAGCTTGGACTCGCTACTTGAACTTGAGCATCATAGAAATACAACAATCTAGAAGTGAATACGGTGGCATTTTGCAAAAGGATTTACTTATATACTTATATAAAAAAAGGATATCAATTTCAGTTCCCATGATAAGCATATATTGAAGTGAATTGAATTATGATGACATTAAGAGAAGTTGAACATGTAAGCAATAATATTTTGATACACTTCACCTCTATCAAAACCACTTGCTGAATGGGCGACAACCATACAGCTACTTTCAGCATTATGTCCATGCATAGGCAAATACTGTCCATTCAGATCTGGCAGCTCGGGTCTGGGATCTGTCTGCCGACAACTTGTGCACTTTTTGCTGCTTAGTATATTTAACTACCTCTTATGACCTAAGCATGAAGGCAGATAACTATTGGGCAGTCCGATAACTCGGTTACTTCCCTTGAATTCAAAGGGAGGCTACTCGCAGCCGAGCCTCTGGGGACTAAGTGAAAAAAAAAAGATGGCGGACACGGACAAAGAAATCAACGAAGCTTGTGTAAACAACTAAGAATTAGACCATTTCAAGCTAACAGATTTAAGGAAGGACCTGGCGAATCGTCGTTTGACTGGATCCTGAAGGGAATATCAGCTAATCGAGCGAATTATCGGCATTTACAAGCTAGATATTACTGGCAATTATGAATTGAAAAGGAGAGACCAACTCGAGAAGAATTAGTAACACTTCACCCTCCCTTAACTGGTAACAGGTCGACCTTGATCGGTAACATTTCGCCCTTGATCAGTAACATGTCGCCGTCGTATATAATGTGTATACGTCAAGCAAAAATGTATACTTGTTAACTTATTATTTCGACACAATTCACATCAATTTGTATTTGTTTCCATCGGCTTCATATGCATTATGAGTACTTCGGATATAAGTGTACCATTTCCACGCGTTAGATGAAGGGGGAAAATGATGTCAAGTAAAGTTTATACTTGATTTAATTTGTTATGTAGTGTATCATATATATAATATTTATAAGATATGCATACAAATACAATTAGTTGGTTGCCGTCTTAGTCGACTTCTTCATACTGTATTGTGATAAGCTAGCGTACGTTGCGAGATTGAATCACTGACTAGTCTATTTATTGCAAGCACTTATATACGTCTATGACGGCAAGCATCAGTTCAGATCATGGTGACTAATTATCAATCAAGATTAGTGCTGACGCTATCATCACAATAATGACTAGGCAAAAATCAATTAACAATCACACACTGACCCATTTATTAATTTTAATTTTTATATACGCCTATGTCGGTAAACATTAATCAAGATCACACTGACTAATTATCAATCAAGATTAGTGCGAATGGTATCATCACAATAATGTCTGTAGGCAAACACCAATTAACGTTCACGCTTTTATGTGCAATTATAAGATAACTGCATACTCAAGTCATCTTGAGTATGACAACCTTATTAAAGTATTTGCAACAAAATATGTATGCAACTAAGTAACATTAAAATCCTTGCAACAGCGGAATTTTATTTAAATATAAAATATGAAATTAATAAACCACGTACACAGTATAATTATTATATTTTAGGTCGCAACATTGCGTTTAAATCAAGGAACAGCGACAGTTCGTATACTGTACTGGGAGGATCAGATTTTTTTATTTGGTTAAAACAATTTTAAAATATGAAAAATAAAAATATAATAATTTACGATGCTAATAATACGATGTTTATAATAATAAAGCTGATAAGGAGACAAAAGAAGCATAAATTTAATGTGAATGGTGTCAAAATAATAAAAAAATTAATAAGTTTACATTCTTTTTACTTAATTTCTTAAAGATTTTTAAGGGCGAAGGGTGGCGTATACACTTATATCAGAAGAGCTCATAATATATATTAAGATGAAGAAAACAAATACAATGTGAATGGTTATAAATAAATTAACCAATTTACTTTTTTTCTCGATGTATACACTTATATCCGAAGGCGACATGTTATAAAGCAAGGGCGAACTGTTACCTATCTAGGGCGAGCTGTTACCAATCAAGGGCGAACTATTACCAGTTAAAGGAGGGTGAAGTGTTATAATACCATCGAAATGCGTCGCAGTCGCTTGTTTTGAGGAAATCGATGCAATGAAACTGTTCTGTTTTTGACCACCTTCCCGCTATAAACACCTTTACATATTCAGCAATATTTTGGCGATTTCCATTTTGGTTTTGTTTCTTTAATTAACTTTCCATGTCACTCGATGTTTGTGTTATACACGCTGATAAAATTTCTACTTACACCCCGGAAGTTTTAATGCGCATGCGCATTCGGAGAGTACTCAAGGGCAGACAACTTAGTTATCGGACTGCCCAATGAACAGAATCCAATTTGGATGATAACTAATATAACAGATAAAGCATGATAGTGGGTTCAGTTTCAGATGCTCAGTGTCATGTACACATCCTGGTGTAATGCAAACAACCCCAGAATGTTTCCTGGGAAACCCAGCAACAGACAGGCTCAATGCCAACTTGGCATCTCATCATATTTACTACATTCTGCACATAAAAGTATGTCTGCATTGCAAGTCTAATTAGTTTCAGATCTCACATCCAATAAATGGCTGTTGAAGGATTAGATGATCTACAGAAATTGACTATTGTAAATTGTCTGATAACAATAGGAAGAAAGGGCACAAATAGGCAGATTACAATGTGGATTCTACCAAAAGAATAAAAACAACTTAGTTGAACCAACCATTTTAATTTTAATCTAATTTCCAAAAGATTTCACAAATAACCTTTTTTATTGTTTAAATTCAACAATTACAGACTGATTTCCCTATGAAGCATACATAATTCTCAACAGGAAACATTGTTCAAAAATATTCATTCTAGACTGTATTTGCAATTACCAGCAGGGATCACAAAATTTTGTAATAAGTACTCGTCCTGCAGGACATGTGACCTATGAAAGTAACTTGTCCTGCAATGATATTACTCGTCCTTAAATTTATTTGGTATAAATATTACAGTTGTATTATAATAATAAGATGAGATGAAATTGTTTATTTTATAACTTGTCTTAACATAAACAGTTAACATCATCATGTTAAGTACACTTTACCATTACTCAGACTCTACATCTCCATTGCCTTTCAGAAATTTTCGTATATCCATTTGCTTTAATATGTGTAGCGAAAAGGAAAACAGGCGAAACGATGATGCAATTAGGCGCTTCAGACTGGTTTGTGACTTGTAATAGATAGCGGACATTGAATCAACCTGATAATTGCAACATTATTCACCGATGCCTAGACACGGTTTTATTTTCGGCAGTTCTTGTTGCCAGGCAGTATCAAGTAAAACAGAATAAAGTTGATTAATTCGAGCAACATTTGATCTTCATTATTGACCATATCACTAATACTTTTATAATTTTATCATTGACTTAATTTATTTTTAATTGATATAATTATGAATGATTTTTTGGAAACTTTTTAAAGATAAGTCTTGTATGTAGTTTAAATCAGGTTCTTATAAATTTGAAATGCCTTGGATATTTCCATTTTATATAAAAACTCAACAACAAGTGCCGTGCAATTCATCCTTGAACAATAAATGATCCCTGTTTAGTGGTATCAAACATAGATGCTGGGATATTCCGATATAATTCTGTGTTTTAGCTCATCTGTTGCATTTCCTGTTCCGATTTATACTGAATTCAGCGGTAAATTAAACACATTTTCTACCACGGACAAACTCAAAAAAACATGATGCAAAGATTTGTCTCAGTGAGGGCTAAGGCAGATTTTGCACTCTTGTCTGCATCCTCGTTTCTTCGGATGCCTGCATGACTAGGAAGCCAACAGAAGATTTTGTTAGCATCATATAAACTTTGAAGTTTGACAAGAACAGTGCGAACATGTGGATTTGAATAATTCAGTGAATTTATGCTCTGCAATACAGATGATGAGTCTGAAAATATAACATATTTTTCAGCAGAATTTTCTGAAGTGTAATCAAGGCTTAGATTTATAGCCTGGATTTCAGTGGTGAAGATGGACGAGTTGTTAGGAAATCTTTGTTTAATGCAGTGTCTATAAGGGATTAGTTTGTGGCGGTTGCATTTTAACACCAGGAGGCAGGGCACGAAATTATTGTCGCGACCAATAAACACTTGGTAGGCTCAATGATTGGCAGTGATCTGTTTCGATTAGCTGCACACATAGACACGCAGATGCTAGTCGCTTGCAGGAGGATATTTTGCGTACTTAAATGATCGGCTGGTAGCTACTGTCTTGGGCAGTCTTTAGGAGGAATGAGATTAAATCTGTCGGGAACATCAAAGTGGGAGAATTGATGTGCTCAGCGTGAGGTGTGAGACAGACCCCTGATATCGGGAGTCTCCCAGCGAAATCGGGAAACATCACATGTCTGAGTTTGAATGACAGTTAGATCAAGTTAGATCCAAACAAGTTCGAAGGAAGGTCAAATAACCTTCATTATTTGATTGTTGCTTTTAGAATACATTTTATTATAACTTTGTATTTCAGAATCTAATTCTCACTGCTAAATAAACAGAAAGATGTTTTTAATTCTGAATTCATTAACTGATAGTAACAAAATGCAGCCCAACAACCTATTGCTAGCACCAACATGTTGGATAAAATTGTGATCCATATGGCAAAGAAATACAATTATCACCCAATTAAATGTGATAAGTACTCGCTGCTTAAATTGTTTGTGAAATAAAACACTTTGACCTTTAAAAATATGCAGACAGTCAACCACACATGCACTCTTTAGCCAGTTGATAGGAGACAGTCGGCACGGCAATAATCAGGTCAGGTGTTCTAGACTATTACTATCAAGGCTTTTTAAAAACGGCCATAAATGAAGCATTTATAGGCCAAACTTGTAATACACAGTACATCAACTGCACTGTGAACAGGTCTAAAGCCAAAAAACAGCATGTCCCATGGACTTCCTGTTCTATGCTAGGAATTTAAGGATTAAATTTAAACCCATTTATAAAGCTGCTATATAAACTAAAAAAATATACGGCTTGCAAGTTATATATATGTTGATCCGATTACCTGTGATATCCAAATACCTGTGGCTGTGGTTTCTGAGTTTATACATGGATACATTTGTAATTCTTTAAAAAATCCTTATAAAACAGCTCCAAGAGGCCTAAAATTTAAAATTATGGCTAGATTTGTAAATAATAATTAATACAGAGCTATGTTGTATACATTCACACACACAATAACTGACTATGCTTTCATATATCATGTAGGTGTTGTGTTTAAGTTCACATTAACTTTATTCATGTGACTTTTACCCAAATATTTAAACGCTTATAATAATCAAAGGACAATAAATATACATAGCGTATCCAAAAAACAGAAGTGCAGTACCCCACCCATACCTTGCATAAGCGTTTCACGCGATAAAGAGTACCTGGCGATCGTGTATTGATCCCATCGAGACTATATAATACAAACAATATATCAAATGAAAACTTACAAATGGAAGTGGTTTAAAGTCCAAACAGTGTTGAAAAATCACAATAGTATGGTCTCAACCGCATCAAATGTCAATTTTTACAGACGATAAAAGCCGAACCATCCTAAGCATAATCACAGTGTGTGACGTCATCAGGCAATTTATCTACAGGGTTGCTCGAAAGTCTTTAACGAATCAGGCGGGCAGCAAAACAACACGATGTCACAGTTAAAATGCTTTGCCGATGTCCGGTTAATAAAGGTGACAATTAATAGCATAATAAATGAAAGAATTGTTAAGGTCTTTGTACTTGTAAGAATATTGTGCTTTGCAGGGGCGCATCCAGAAATTTTTATTTATTTATTTTATTTATTTATGCGATTGGGGGTGGGGTGTGAAGGAATCAAGATCCGCTCAACTTTATCACAGTTAATACACACACACACACACACTCACACACACTCACACACACAATCTCCTCACAGCGATTACGTCACGCGTTGCTACTTAAATAATATATAATGTACTGTCAAGGGAAGTAATCACTGCGGGGAGTTTGTCACACACACACACAGAGCAAGGGATCCTAACTTTTACCCGGATGGTGTAGCGGGGGTGCATCCCCCATCCTCCGACCTGGATTCATCCCTGGCGCTTTTTGTAATTCAAGGGCGGATTTAACAGGGGGCGGGTCAACCTCTACCCTCTACCTCCCGAAAATTGTCTGACAAAATGCCAAAATGTCACCGTTGACGCTAGAATGAAGAATGCAGACATTGGAATGTACTAACAAGCATACAAATTTCCTTGTTCCTTAATTATTGCTGGATAGCTAAGTTCTTATATAGCCCGAGTCCCCTGTTGAAAATTGTGTAAAATAATTTGTCTGATGAAGTTTTTATATTTTTTAATTCACCTTAACATACATTGCTGACCTAACAGGTGTATAAAGCTGAATATCAAACACACGTGTAGTATTATTCGTCTGCTCTTTAGAATATTGTCAACTGAAAAGTTTTAATTCTTTAAATGTATATGGTCATTTTTGTTTGCTCTTTAGTGCAATTTAAAATATTAGTTTTAAAGTTGTTTATTGTATGGTGCCAGTTTTGTCTGCCTTTTAGTACATTTTAAAATATATTTTTTTAAGTAGATAACCGTGTATGACAAGTTTTGTCTGTGCTGTATGATATTTTAAAATATATATTGAAGTCGATTAATCTGTGCGATTCGGTTTGTCTGCTTTTAAAATTATTATTTTAAACTTTTTTATTTATATGGCAAAATTTGTCCTCTTTTTAATGTGAAAAAGTCGTTTATTGAATACAAACAGGTTGGTCTATAGTGACATTGAAGTCTGCATCTGAGTATTTACTTGGTTGTGCGGCAGCAGCAGTGGTGGTTACTATGGGGGAATTTCAGTGGTAAGCTGGGTTCTCTGCTGTTTGCGGCTCTTCCTTTCCACGCGCTGGATCTCTCCCTTCTTCTCAGGCTGCTCGACGCCGGTTACGATATTTGTACGCCTGCTAGAGCAATCGGAGGTTGCTGTTTCGAGATCTGCTGGGTTGATGTTGCATGACTTCTGAGCGTTCTTGCGGACATCCTTGTAACGCAGGGCGGGTCCGGTTGGCTGTGTTCTGGTGGCGAGCTCACCATAGATGGTGTCCTTTGGGATGTAGCAATCGTCCAGCCTGCATACGTGTTCGAGCCAACGCAGGCGCCTCTGCTTGACATGCCTGCCTGGGCCAAAACATCTGCGCTGGAAACGCGATCCTACCAGGTGATGCCGAGGAGTAATCTGGATTGCGCATGTGGAAGGTGTTCAGCCTTCGTTCTTGGAGCGTGTACAGGGTCCAATCATCACTGCCAGTACAGAAGGGTGCTCAGCACGCATGCTTGGTATACCTTCATCTTTGTGTCGAGGATCAGCATGAGGGGTGTATCCTCATTCCGGACCGTCTGCACTTCGGACCATCATTCCGGACCATGTTATATTCATCCCGGACCAGTGTGATCGTCATCCCGGATCATAAAATAATTATTCCGGACCATATTTATTTGATTTATGTAATAATAATTAGAACTCAGGAAAGAAGTCTAGATGATGTAAGATCAAACTTATATTACCTAGGTCAATGCAAAACCCTCTTTTATTGTCGTAAAAACTCTTTAAAACTTGAGGTTATAAACACCTATCCTTAATAAAACATAGTGTTTGTTTTAACAATTAGGTCAGTTTATAATTGTGTATATTGATTTGGACAAAATATATAGGTAACAAACTGTTTTGTTTATTTTGACATGGCAATGACATCTAATAATCGTGTCCGTAAATCAAAGAACACATTATGCAAAATAAACACAGGCGTATTGGCAGTACACTTTTTTCAATAACACTCGGCGGTTGTTCACACCTCTTTTTATTACTGTCGGTAGCTGATTAGTGTATTAGGTCGGTATTTTATGTGTCAATTTCTCACCTCATGTATATTGTTGAGATGCCTGAATATTCATAGGGTTATACTTTTTAAGAGAATAATAATAAAAAAGATTAGGGTCCACAAGTGAGAAAAAATACATATACAATATGTTATATATTTTATTAACAAATTTATTCAAACAATAGTACGTTCTTACACGTACATCAATTACATAGCAACGGAACAAAATGTAAACATTTTAGAAACGTTATGGTGATCCCAGTCAAATACAACACAAAATCAATACACACAACAAAAACAAGTAAATGGGCAGCTTGTATATATACACGAGTATGACACACATACTTAAGCAAGCACATTTAACAAGCACACTGAACAAGCAAAGACACGTGTAAAAACTCAATCACACAAGTCAATAATTCACTCTTACACTGGTTCATACAGCGCGGCGCATGCATCCAGCAGACTCTTCACCTGGTGGGCCATGGCGGTTGCTGCTTTGCCTATCATAGTGTTGAGCTCAGCATCCAGGGATAGGATGCTGGAGATATGTTTAGTCGAGGTATGTTAACTTGTCCACCACCTCCAGTGTGTAATTGCCGATAGTAATTGTGGGAATGGTGCTGACATCCTGACCCATGATGTTGGTCTTCTTGAGGCTGATGGTCCAAACTCTGTGCATGCCTTTGCAAAGAGGGTGATGAGTTACTGAAGGGCGGCTTCCATGCAAGCATTGAGGGTGGCATCATCGGCAAAGAGCATCGGATGAGGATCTTGTGCACCTTGGTCTGGTGCAGGCAAAGTTGAATAGGTTTCCGTCTCTCCGTGTGTGGAGAAAGATGCCATTTTCAGACTCTCTGAATGCGTAGCGCAGGAGCAGGGAGAAAAATATACTGAAAAGTGTCGGGACCAGAATACACCCTTGTTTCACTCCGCTCTTGATTGAGAAGGGGTCCGATGACGCTCTGTACTGAACAGTGCCAGACATGTTGTCATGGAATGACTCGACCATCTTCAGAAGCTAGTGGGGGCATCCAATCTTGAGGAACAGGCCGAAGAGGCCAGACCGACTGACCAAGTCAAATGCCTTTGTTAGGTCGACGAAGACGAGGTATAGGGAACGTTGCTGTTGACGGTACTGTTCCTACAGCTGCCTGAGGGAGAACGCCATGTTGATGGTTGATAACTTGACTCGGAACCCATACTGCTACTTAGAATACACGCGGTCAGCAAGTATCTGTAGGTGGTTGACGACTTCCCAGGCAAAGGCTTTTCCCACGATGCTGAGGAGAGAGATTCCGCGATAGTTGTTGCAGTTGCTGCGACTGCCCTTGTTCTTGTAGAGCATGACGATCTTCGCATCCCGCATGTCCTTGGGTATGTTTCCGTCTTCCCAGCTCTGTAGCAAAAGCTCATCCAAGGAGGGAGCTCTCATTTGCGGCCTTTACAACCTCTGGTTGGATTCCGTCACTGCCTGGTGCTTTCCCACAGGACAGCGAGTCAATGGAATTTCTGAGCTCCTCCATGGTGGGTGGCGAATTGAGTTCTTGGTGGACAGTGGGGTGGTGTTCTCAATGGCTGTGTCAGTAACGACATTGTCTCTAAAGTACAGCTCCCTGTGGTGCTCAACACACCTCTCCATCTGTTCGCCACGGCCCTTGATGATGTTGCTAGAGGTGGACTTAAGAGGTGAGACACTTGTGACACTTGGTCCAAATGTTTTCTGCATCCCCTCGTACATGGCACGGGCATTTCCACAGTCTGCAGGGGTCTAGATGTCACCGCAAAGCTTCAGCCAGTAGGCGTTGGCACACCTAGGGCGACCCTCTTAGCGTTGTTGCGGGCTCCTTTGTAGGCGGCCAGTGTTTTATCATAGGGCTTCCTCTTGTAATTAAGAAGCGCAGCACCTTTGGCGGCAAAGGCAGGCTCCAGCACTTCGATCCGAGCCTCAAACTATTCCGCGTTCTTCCTTGCTGTCTTCCCGAATGTGTCTGCGGCTACCTGGTATATGACATCACGGTTAAAGTCCCACCGTGCTGTGGCGCTGTCTGTGGGGCAGTCTTCGAGGGTGTTGTCGATGGCCTTGGCAAAGGGTTCTTGCCGTGCCGCTGCAAGATCGACTCTTCTGCTTGGAGTGGTGGATCCCTCTGGGTTGGAGACACACCATGCTGACCGGGGAGTGATCGGTGCCGCAGTCGGCACTATGGTAACTGCGCATGCAAGTGCTTTGACCTGAGATGTAGTCAAGACACTCTGTGGTGGGGTTTGGTTATGGTGAGGTCATGGAAGGAGCAGAGCTCAAGAAGCCACTGTCTGTTCTCACTGAGCTTGCAAGCGCCGAATTGTCCGATGCAACGTGACCAGGAGCACACTCGTCTGACTCGTCGGTGTCTGTATAATGGACAGGCTGGGTTCAGTCCCTGGGCACCTCATAAGTGCCCATGTGGTATAATGATAGAAATGTCGCTGCACAGTATCGGCAAAATGCCGGCAAATCCCATCCCAACCCTAAAATATAAATAATGTATTATAATAATATTTTAATAATGCGCTAAAAAGCAGACACAACTATTCAGGTAGGTTAAAGGGCCTTGAAAACTCTGTACAACCAAGTTACTATGAACTAAAAGAATATTGAATTAATATTCAACTTAATGAGAAACATCATGTGAGACACATTATTAGACTTAAAACTATAAACATATATTTTAATTCTAAAAAGCAGACAGGTATAATAAATAGATTATACAATTTTTATTTTAAAAAAGCTTTCAAAAGCTGACAAAAGCTAGATAAGTACATTAAGGATTATACAATTTATTATATAGTTAAAAGCCATTTAACAGACAAAACTAGCCAGGCTAATTAAATCGAGGATTATACAATTTATTATATAGTTAAAAGCCATTGAAACGACAAAACTAGCTAGGTTAATTTAAGGGCTGTAAAGTTTATATTTAAAAACGCACTTAACAGCAGTCGGGACTATTCATGTGAATTAACGGGCTGCAAATTTATATTTAAAAAAGCAAAGCTAAGTTTAAAAGCTACCAGGCCATCATTTTACCGAACCCGCGTTATGCTCGATTCAATGTGACCAGGAGCACACCAGCCCACACGGCTGCGCCTATTTTTCCGGGGGAAAATTTTTTTTTACTACGTAACGCCGTAGGTGCATTCTGGGGCGTTTTTAAACATAAACAAATTGCCAATAACTATCATTTGAAATAGAAAATACGTCATACTTTTTCAGGTGTCTTTATAACGCTTCATAATGTATACAAAACATTTTTTCCTGAAAACAAGTAATAGTAGTAAAATTAAGACTATATATGTATATAGTCAAACAAGAAAAAGATGGGTGTAAGTTAGACATTTGTAATTATGAATGATGAAAACCACTAGATCTTACAGGTAGTGCCTAACCCGGGTTAGGCGACGATTTTTATTCGCTTTTTGGCGTTTTTATTTTTTCAATTTCTGGAAGCCACTGTACGCACGTGCGTAAGTGCGTAACGGCAGGCACGCCCCTGATAATATTAGTTAAATAAAGTAGAAACAAAAAAGACAAAAGAGGTTGATTTAAATTATAATAAAATAATAAATTATAAAATCTGATCACTAGATTAAAATTATGTGAAGATGTTATTTTTCAAAAGATTGCATTTAATTAAGGTAGGGAGAATATAAACCATTGATATTGTTTTCAATTAATGTACTTTCTATTGTAAGCCATATGAAGCCCAGAAGTAAAGAATAGGACTAAACTATGCAAAAGTACAAGTACATGTAATGTGGTTCTATGCCTGTAAGAAGAGAAATGCATGCCAGTGTCTGTAAAAGACTTTAAATCTTTAAATTGCTAAATTATGTTTACTCATGAAATGATTATTTTTATCTTTACAGCTAATTGAGGCTATTTATACTTTGCGGAACGGAACGAAACGGAACGGAACAAACATTGAGGCACCACACGGGGCACAGCAATTTTTTTACTAATATGTAAATATATTAAATAAAAATAATGAAATATTGAAACTGCCTAGCGAACAGCCGATCTAGGGCTTTTTCGAACTGAACCATCTGAATACCTACTTCTAAATGGACATTATTTATATAAAATCTTCGGGACTGCAGACAGTTGTTCCGTTTCGTTCCGCAAAGTATAAATATCCCCTAGGATAATGATATTTAGCGGAACGGAACGGAACAAGATTTAATAATTGTTATTTATGATTAATTTCCTCCTTTATAATGCTTGTATAAACTTCACTTATAAATAATCATTCATGATGCATAAACGAAATAGCAGGCTACCTATCCTGCTAATGAAGACTCGTCACTTTGTTTATGAAATGACAACATATAAATCAAATACAGAAATGTGGAAACTATCTTATTATTATACACAAATTAAATTTGAGAACATGTATATATATATATATATATATATATATATATATATATATATATATATATATATATATATATATATATATATATATATATATATATATATATATATATATATATATATATAATTTATATATATTATTTGTAATTACATGCACTAATAAAGCTGAAATATCACTATTACAGTCAGAGTTGTGTACAAACCTTGTCTTCAACTCTTATTTATTGTGATTCCGTTTCGTTCCGCAAAGTATAAATATCCCCTAGGATAATGATATTTAGCGGAACGGAACGGAACAAGATTTGTAGCTGCCAACTTCCCTACATGAATCAGAGGTGGAGGACTAATGATGTCAGACTAAATGTCTTATCAAATCGGCACGGAGAACATTGCCCGCCCAAGGATCGAACTTAGACACCGACGCTCAAACCTATTGATCTAAGCGGGTGGGTTGGAAAGCTTTATCATTATCGTAAACAAATTCAATTTAAAAACATGTTTGCCATATAATTTGAATGTGCATGCACTAATAAAGCTGAAATATTACTATTACAGTCAGCATTGTGTACAAACCATGTCTTCAACTCTATTTATTGTGATTCCGTTTCGTTCCGCAAAGTATAAATATCCCCTAGGATAATGATATTTAGCGGAACGGAACGGAACAAGATTTGTTATTCAATATCCATTTCCTCCTTTATATTGCTTGTATAAACTTCACATATAAATAATCATTCATGATGCATAAACAAAATCGCAGGCTACCTATCCTGCTAATGAAGACTCGTCACTTTTAGAAATCACAACATATAAATAAAATACAGAAATGTGGAAACTATAACACCGTTTTCAACAGTATTTCAGTTATGTCACGATGGGCAGTTAACCTAAACAGTGTTCCTGGATTCTGTACCCGTACTTACCTGTTCTCCACAAGTAACTGCCAACTTCCCCACATGAATCAGAGGTGGAGGACGAATGATGTCACACACAATGTGTTATCAAATCGGCGCGGAGAACATTGCCCGCCCAAGGATCGAACTTAGACACCGACGCTCCTTTCTACTGATTTAAGCGGGCGAGTTGGAAACTTATATAATTATCGTAAACAAATTAAATTTAAAACATGTTTGCCATACATAATTTGATTGTGCATGTACTAATAAAGCTGAAATATCACTATTACAGTCAGAGTTGTGTACAAACCTTGTCTTCAACTCTTATTTATTGTGATTCCGTTTCGTTCCGCAAAGTATAAATATCCCCTAGGATAATGATATTTAGCGGAACGGAACGGAACGGAACAAGATTTGTAACTGCCAACTTTTCCACATGAATCAGAGGCGGAGGACAAATGATGTCAGACTAAATGTCTTATCAAATCGGCACGGAGAACATTGCCCGCCCAAGGATCGAACTTAGACACCGACGCTCTCTTAAAACTCTTAATCCCCTGCCCAACCCACTTGTTCATCCTGATTTACTTATAACATTTGTGTCTATTTACTATCTGATTCAGGGGTGTACCCAACACACAATTTATCCTAAAAGAATGCAAGCATCCATTTACTAAGCCTAAATATATTTCATAGCACTGAAAAAGAAATATAGCTTTTAAGTATCAATTATATCATTTATACATAATTGCCTCAAGTTTCTTTTTTTTCTGCGGAGATATGAGACAGCATCAGTGTCGCGAGTTCGATCCTTGGGTGGGCAATGTTCTCCGTGAAGATGATAAGTCATTTAGTCTGACATCATTTGTACTCCACCTCTGATTTATGTGGGGAAGTTGGCAGTCACAAATCTTGTTCGGTTCCGTAAGCTAAATATCATTATCCTAGGGGAAATCTTGTTCCGTTCCGTTCCGCTAAATATCATTATCCTAGAGGATATTTATACTTTGCGAAACGAAACGGAATCACAATTTATAGAGTTGAAGACAATAATTGTACACAATGTTGACAGTAATGGTGATATTTCAGCTTTATTAGTGCATGCACATTAAAATTATATGGCAAACATTTTTTTAAATTTAATTTCTTTACGATAATAATATAGTTTCCAACACACACACTTAGGTCTGTAGGTAAGAGCGTCGGTTTTCGGATCGCAGAGTCGCAAGTTCGATCCGGGAAGTTAGCAGTTACTTGTGGAGAACAGGTAAGTACGGGTACAGAATCCAGGAACACCGTTTAGGTTAACTGCCCATCGTGACATAACTGAAATACTGTTGAAAACGGTGTTATAGTTTCCACATTTCTGTATTTTATTTATATGTTGTGATTTCTAAAAGTGACGAGTCTTCATTAGCAGGATAGGTAGCCTGCGATTTTGTTTATGCATCATGAATGATTATTTATATGTGAAGTTTATACAAGCATTATAAAGGAGGAAATGGATATTGAATAACAAATCTTGTTCCGTTCCGTTCCGCTAAATATCATTATCCTAGGGGATATTTATACTTTGCGGAACGAAACGGAATCACAATTTATAGAGTTGACGACGTGGTTTGTACACAACGCTGACTTTAATAGTGATATTTCAGCTTTATTAGTGCATGCACAATCAAATTATGTATGGCAAACATGTTTTAAATTTAATTTGTTTATAATAATTATATAAGTTTCCAACTCGCCCGCTTAAATCAGTAGAAAGGAGCGTCGGTGTCTAAGTTCGATCCTTGGGCGGGCAATGTTCTCCGTGCCGATTTGATAAGACATTTAGTCTGACATCATTTGTCCTCCGCCTCTGATTCATGTGGAAAAGTTGGCAGTTACAAATCTTGTTCCGTTCCGTTCCGTTCCGCTAAATATCATTATCCTAGGGGATATTTATACTTTGCGGAACGAAACGGAATCACAATTTATAGAGTTGACGACGTGGTTTGTACACAACGCTGACTTTAATAGTGATATTTCAGCTTTATTAGTGCATGCACAATCAAATTATGTATGGCAAACATGTTTTAAATTTAATTTGTTTACGATAATTATATAAGTTTCCAACTCGCCCGCTTAAATCAGTAGAAAGGAGCGTCGGTGTCTAAGTTCGATCCTTGGGCGGGCAATGTTCTCCGTGCCGATTTGATAAGACATTTAGTCTGACATCATTTGTCCTCCGCCTCTGATTCATGTGGAAAAGTTGGCAGCTACAAATCTTATTCCGTTCCGTTCCGCTAAATATCATTATCCTAGGGGATATTTATACTTTGCGGAACGAAACGGAATCACAATAAATAAGAGTTGAAGACAAGGTTTGTACACAACTCTGACTGTAATAGTGATATTTCAGCTTTATTAGTGCATGCACAATCAAATTATGTATGGCAAACATGTTTTAAATTTAATTTGTTTACGATAATTATATAAGTTTCCAACTCGCCCGCTTAAATCAGTAGAAAGGAGCGTCGGTGTCTAAGTTCGATCCTTGGGCGGGCAATGTTCTCCGTGCCGATTTGATAACACATTGTGTGTGACATCATTCGTCCTCCACCTCTGATTCATGTGGGGAAGTTGGCAGTTACTTGTGGAGAACAGGTAAGTACGGGTACAGAATCCAGGAACACTGTTTAGGTTAACTGCCCATCGTGACATAACTGAAATACTGTTGAAAACGGTGTTATAGTTTCCACATTTCTGTATTTTATTTATATGTTGTGATTTCTAAAAGTGACGAGTCTTCATTAGCAGGATAGGTAGCCTGCGATTTTGTTTATGCATCATGAATGATTATTTATATGTGAAGTTTATACAAGCATTATAAAGGAGGAAATGGATATTGAATAACAAATCTTGTTCCGTTCCGTTCCGCTAAATATCATTATCCTAGGGGATATTTATACTTTGCGGAACGAAACGGAATCACAATAAATAGAGTTGAAGATATGGTTTGTACACAATGCTGACTGTAATAGTAATATTTCAGCTTTATTAGTGCATGCACATTCAAATTATATGGCAAACATGTTTTTAAATTGAATTTGTTTACGATAATGATAAAGCTTTCCAACCCACCCGCTTAGATCAATAGGTTTGAGCGTCGGTGTCTAAGTTCGATCCTTGGGCGGGCAATGTTCTCCGTGCCGATTTGATAGGACATTTAGTCTGACATCATTAGTCCTCCACCTCTGATTCATGTAGGGAAGTTGGCAGCTACAAATCTTGTTCCGTTCCGCTAAATATCATTATCCTAGGGGATATTTATACTTTGCGGAACGAAACGGAATCACAATAAATAAGAGTTGAAGACAAGGTTTGTACACAACTCTGACTGTAATAGTGATATTTCAGCTTTATTAGTGCATGTAATTACAAATTATATATATAAAAAAATTTTATATATATATATATATATATATATATATATATATATATATATATATATATATATATATATATATATATATATATATATATATATACATGTTCTCAAATTTAATTTGTGTATAATAATAAGATAGTTTCCACATTTCTGTATTTGATTTATATGTTGTCATTTCATAAACAAAGTGACGAGTCTTCATTAGCAGGATAGGTAGCCTGCTATTTCGTTTATGCATCATGAATGATTATTTATAAGTGAAGTTTATACAAGCATTATAAGGGAGGAAATTAATCATAAATAACAATTATTAAATCTTGTTCCGTTCCGTTCCGCTAAATATCATTATCCTAGGGGATATTTATACTTTGCGGAACGAAACGGAACAACTGTTTGCAGTCCCGAAGATATAAATAATGTCCATTTAGAAGTAGGTATTCAGATGGTTCAGTTCGAAAAAGCCCTAGATCGGCTGTTCGCTAGGCAGTTTCAATATTTCATTACTTTTATTTAATACATTTACATATTAGTAAAAAAATTGCTGTGCCCCGTGTGGTGCCTCAATGTTTGTTCCGTTCCGTTCCGCAAAGTATAAATAGCCCTAATTGAAGACAAACCTAGTAAGTAACATTAAAACATCTCAAAAATATTTTTCTGAAAAAAAAAAGATAATAGATCTAGCAGAAAATGCCAAAAAGAAAACATAACCCAAACTCAACAGGATATATTTATGGTTATCAAACAAACATACAAAATGATACCTCAAATTATTTATTTCTTAACATAGAAGTTTTGAACATTTTCTTTAAAAAATGTACTTAAAGGCAAGCAAAACTAAACAGGCATGGAAAGAAATTCAACTTTCTATTGCATGAAAGAGCAAATACAACTTGCCAGAGATGGTTAATGAGGTTAAACATTGAAATACAAAATATAAATAGCCAATCGCAATAGCTCAGGTGGTAGAGCGTCGGCTTGCGGATCGGGAGGTCGTGGGTTCAAACCCCGGTCGGGTCAAACCAAAGACTTTAAAGTTGGTAGTAGTGGCTTCCCTCCTTACTCTCGGGGCTAAGGGGACAGCATTACGTCTGACTTGTCGGTGTCAGTATAATGGACAGGCCGGGTTCAGTCCCTGGGCACCTCATAAGTGCCCATGTGCTATAATGATAGAAATGTCGCTGCACAGTATCGGCAAAATGCCGGCAAATCCCATCCCAACCCTTAAATATAAATAATGTATAATAATAATATTTTAATAATGCGCTAAAAAGCAGACACAACTATTCAGGTAGATTGAAGGACTTTAAAAACTCTGTACAACCAAGTTACTATGAACTAAAAGAATATTGAATTAAACTAGTTCAACTTAATGAGAAACATCATGTGAGACACATTATTAAACTTAAAACTCAAAACATATATTTAATTCTAAAAAGCAGACAGGTATAATAAATGGATTATACAATTTTTATTTTAAAAAAAGCTTTCAAAAGCTGACAAAAGCTTGATAAGTACATTAAGGATTATATCATTTATTATATAGTTAAAAGCCATTTAACAGACAAAACTGGCCAGGCTAATTTAATCGAGGATTATACAATTTATTATATAGTTAAAAACAATTGGAACGACAAAACTAGCCAGGTAAATTTAATTGAGGATTATACAATTTATTATATAGTTAAGTCATTGAAACGACAAAACTAGCTAGGTTAATTTAAGGGCAGTGAAGTTTATATTTAAAAACGCACTAAACAGCAGTCGGGCCTATTCATGTGAATTAACGGGCTGCAAATTTATATTTAAAAAAGCCAAGCCAAGTTTAAAAGC
Organism: Sinonovacula constricta; assembly: GCA_007844125.1. Classification (NCBI taxonomy): domain Eukaryota; kingdom Metazoa; phylum Mollusca; class Bivalvia; order Cardiida; family Solecurtidae; genus Sinonovacula; species Sinonovacula constricta. The sequence continues at coordinate 55,338,833 of CM017557.1, forward strand.
TACCCGGCAATCATTTTACCGAACCCGCGTTATGCCAACGTATAGGTCTTTACTAAAATAGATTATGTGCGTTTTAAAAGCGAAACTGCATGAAATATATGTACAGTAGTAATTCAACAACAGACAGTATCTATATTTCCCTAAAATGTGCATTTTATGCGTTAAATGTGTGTGTGTGTGTGTGTGTGTGTGTGTGTGTGTGTGTGTGTGTGTGTGTGTGTGTGTGTGTGTGTGTGTGTGTGTGTGTGTGTGTGTGTGTGTGTGTGTGTGTGTGGTTCAATATCAAAGGAAACGCATAATTAACTATTAAACTCACAAGGAGGGAACAATCCTTATAACCATAGTCTCTCTCTCTCTCTCTCTCTTTCTCTCTCTCTCTCTCTCTCTCTCTCTCTCTCTCTCTCTCTCTCTCTCTCTCACACACACACACACACACACACACACACATGATTGGTTTCAAGCTATCGGCAAGCGAAAAGCGAAACTGCATGAAATATATGTACAGTAGTAATTCAACAACAGACAGTATCTATATTTCCCTAAAATGTGCATTTTATGCGTTAAATGTGTGTGTGTGTGTGTGTGTGTGTGTGTGTGTGTGTGTGTGTGTGTGTGTGTGTGTGTGTGTGTGAGAGAGAGAGAGAGAGCGAACTAACATTTAATTCTGTGTTTTCAGTAACAGATTGATTGGTTCAATATCAAAGGAAACGCATAATTAACTATTAAACTCACAAGGAGGGGACGGGGAACATGGCGATACAATCCTTATAACCATAGTCTATCTCTCTCGCTCTCTCTCTCTCTCTCTCTCTCTCACACACACACACACACACACTCACACACACACACATGATTGGTTTCAAGCTATCGACACGATATATTTTTAAGGTAATATTCGACAGTTTGGACCAAATTTGTGTTGAATTAAGTTGTGAACGAAAAATATTATGAAATATTTAACTTAATGGAACTCAATTATAAATCTATACCCATATAACTTATAAGGATCAAGTATAAATTGAACCGAATTTCCCTAAACTATCATTTCAAATAAATAAAGCCTTTTATTTTTCATAGTTCGCGAATATTGTTTGCTTAGTTACTCAAGCAAGGACATTCAACTGTAGATTGTGTAATGAGTAAGCCCTCATCATGTTGATGCTGAGATTGCTGTCAAACTTTATCAGCCACCGCACTTTGCTTTTGATAAGACCCTGTAGTTATCGACCAATCGGATTTGTAGCCTAGGCACTGACGTCAGTTCGGTGTACCATATGTAGTTTTGATACAAGTTGGTCAGCTGTCTATTTGTGATCGGCATTGTGTTGAAATAAAAGTGGGTTTGAGATGCCAGAAATGAAAGACAACACGACTAAAACGTTTAAACAGAGGAAGAGCTTTGGTAAGTACTGTTATTGACTATTATACGTTTAGTTAATTACAATCTTACCTGTGTTTACACATACATTACAGGTGCGGGTGGGGTACACCTTTGTTTTGGAATCAAATTATGAAATTAAAACAACATAATAATTAAAATACATTCTTTACAAGGGGCACATGCATTGATATATTTTGGAGTTACTCGCTTCCGTTTATGTATATGCTTGCCATGTAAGATGAATAATCTTTCAATACACATTTCTGTGATCTCCACTACCTTGTAATAACTACTCTGTAATCAAGTCATCATTTCTAGAAAATGACATGTAGGAGTCTTGTGCATTGATTCAGAGAAGGACTGATATTGTCAATAGAATTTTGAGATTGGACTTAAAATGGAGAAAGTTAACTAAATATTTGTTGAATTTACAGTATATATGCACATATGATAAAAGCATAAAAGTCGCATGGCTTATTTTATTTAAAAAAATGAAAGTTGCATCTACAGATCAAGTTAAATGACAAGTTATTGATTATTTCTTACAGAGAAACCATAAGAACAATGATAGTCACTATCAGTTGTTAGGCAGTTGTGTTTGATAGTCTTCTTTGCTTGCTAATAATTCCTCTATGCCAACATTATTTTGAAAATTGACAAGTGATCTAAACTTTCAGGGATTATTATTTAAAAAAAATGCAATTGTGGAATCAATATTTCACTTTCCAAGCACAATTCATTTTCTTGTTGTAAGAATTCAGTATATAAACTGGTAAATGTTTAAGGGTACTTATAGCCTTATACATTAGACAATATGCGTGGCAATATGCATATTGTGCAGAAAAACAGAATGCAAAATAAAAGGCAGAGTCACACAGTTTAACTCATGTAGCAGAACCATCAATGTTTTCGTTAACATGTTCAGCTTATTTAAGCTCAATTTGATTAAAAATGAAATACTAAATGGACATTGTTTTGATAAAAAAACACCCTCCAGAGCACGTAGAAGTATAACACTATGGTATGTGTGATGTAAGCAGTGACCATCTGATGATTTCTTGTCACTCTCCTCCCATTGGTTACATTTCAATGTTCTACTGTGATCTGACCATTAACCTTCTGCTTATGTCAAAACATTGAAGGTGAAGATAAGTTATTTACAAAAAAATAATATACAACCCTTTATCTACCCTGGTTCTAATGGTCTGAAAATGTGACTACATTTCTAAAGCACTGACTACACCAATGTTTGCAGTGCTTTCATTTAATACTGTTAGTATATATGTAAAATTCCAAACAAACACCATGCAGCTGTAATTTACATGGGCTTTCTGTTCAGTTTTCTCTCATTTACAAGTCACTCTGACCTGCAAATCTCTGAGACAATTTTTGTGAATCTGTTTTCGATCAGAGCAGAGAGAGTGTTAACATTATGTTTTTACTACATATATTATGTGTCAATAACATTCTATAACACGATCAACAAGATGAAACCATTTTGTAAATATTAGGTAGGACTTCCCTTTGGGTCTTTCTATTAAAGCAGTAACATGTCTTTCAACATCAAGCATATGAGATGGTGTAAGGGTTAAATACTTGCTAGGTGCATGTTTGATTTCTGCTTTAAAATTGACATTTTTTGTCTTATTGTTTTAATTTGTTTATATAAATTAAAGCATGTCATGAGTTTTCAGCAGACTACCATGTGAAAATCATGACTTTATACACTTTCAATTGAAATATGGACACTGTAATATGTCACCTGTTTCAATCTTAGACAGACCTATTGAACACCTTACGGGCCACATTTGTTATCCAATCTTCACCATATTTGGCCAGAATCTTTGTCTGCTTGTAATCTTAGATGATTTTGTAATTGGGTCATGTGAGTTCAGAAAAGAAGGTATATCAGAGATATACATCATGGTACAAGGTATACATATGTGTATAGAAGTATATACAGCATACAATGCTGATAAGGATTTTACATACAAGTATGCATATACATATAACAAGGTTTTATTCTTTCAAGACTTACAGTAGGTTCTTTTTGTATCTATTTTCTTATATAGGTCAAATTTTGTCAGAAAAGGACCCTTTTAATTTGACTTCCTCTGATATCTCATTAGTTGAGCTTCTTTATGAGTATTCAGCAGTGTTTAACATATTTTTAATTAATTAAACTTATGACAAAGTCCATTTGTCTAGTACATATATATAAAGGCATTTCTTTGCAAAAGACAAAACAAAGAGAAATTTACAGATGCATAGTAGATATAATGATGTATCTAGTTTTTTAATCTGATGTAAACTTTTATTTGTTGATTCCAAAATTTGGTGACTGAATTATTGTTATGCAGCAGTTATTACTTTTCAGAAAACCACGATAATGATACTATATTGACATCAATGTGTTTGTGGCATGGTGGTTTTTGACCCCTGGTGACTGGTACTAATCAAAGTGTTGAAAAGTGCTGTTTGGGCTGTGTAAATTTTACTGTGTAAGTGATGCAAAGTACACAAATAATGGTTACTTAAATTTTTCTGTGGAAAATCAATTGTGCAAAATATTGGAAAGCAAAGTAAAGCTACAAAGTAACCAACTCTTCTAAACAAAGATTATAAATTGGAAAAAAGCTACAACACAGTCACAAGCATCAGATTATAGAAGAATTAAGTAACAGTTCATAGAAGCTACCGGATTCGACCTAAATACATGGAGTGTAAAATTAACTCCCAGTTATAAGTTGGTAGGTAGACCATCTGTAGTAAATGACTCTGTGACACTCGCTTTGATTTATTTTATCCTTGTGATCTGAATCTAAATTTAGCCCAACTGCAGAAGGCAATGAAGCTCCAAACTGAATATCACAAATATCTTAGCCTAGAATACACTGCACAGCCTGTGGAAAACTCACAACACTAAACAATATATCCAGTTGAACATCTAGGCACAATACATGTACATGTATATTCATTTGAACATCTCGCTCAAACAGATTATTACTCTTTGTATGTTAAAACATTTGAAGCATGCCTGGACACAATTGCATCTCGTCTCATTTGACATACAGTGTTTCTGTATACGCACTACTTTTTCCCAGGTGTTTACTGACCCAGGGTAGTCAAGGTTACACAGGGTCAGTCTTACTGCTTCCCAATTCCAGGTGTCTCATAACCCAGCATGCAGTAGCAAGTGACACTACCAAAAATAACCAAGTATAGCTGCATGTGCATGGACTTAGAGGACTGAAATCATGACTGGGGTCTTATATTGTTACTTCCACTCATATATAGGACAATAACAAGTAGCTTGTAGCATGACCTTTGAAGTTTCACATAATCATGTTCTTGTCATTTTGTGCAGTTTTATTGCTGGCCCAAAGTGCTGGATCCCACCTTTTAATGTACATGGAACATGCTTAGAAGGAAAATGCATTTAACAATGATGATAGTGTTACACATGTTCTAGTATATACTTTGTATGTTCCCCTTTTAGTAGAACATTGGAATAGAGAACAGTTGTTTTTTTCAAGTGGGTATAGTGTATTTGTAAATCCCTTCAATTAAATAATGGATTGAATGAAGTGCTTAATTCACAACAAAATAATTAAAGTTTTCAATTGGTACATTTTTCAGCCACTAGGAAGGAAGAAGTGGCAGGGATTAGATCAAAGTTTCCAACCAAAGTTCCGGTGAGTAAATCTTATTCTTCTTTTGCAATTATGTAATTTTCGTTAAACTTTAATGTATTCAGCGCCGTATGACCTATCAAGTGTTGGTGTGCCGTAAAACCCAAAATACAAATACAATTATGTAATGATCTGTTGTTGTATTGGAAAACAGTCGAATATCTGTTTTTCAAACATGGGTTGTCTGAAGCCGATGCATTACTTGAAGTCTATGATCAGTCCCAAATTTTTTTTTCCAGTGTAATTTATATAATTTAATGTAAGAAACCGCATGATTATTCATTTGCATTAATCAAAGTTCAGGCATAATTCAGAGTCAGCTTTGTCCCAATGTACAGTTTTAAGTTTGCTATCTTCTCGCATCTTATCAAAAAAATTATCATGTTATCGGTCATTGTGTATTGTCACCAGTCAAACTGCAAAGGAAGGTTACTACAGTAACACTGATGGTTGGATTTGTTTATTGGATTTGACTTGTTGATTAGTTTGGCAATCAATGATTGACTTGTATTCACTTTATCTCAAAGCAGTAATACAAACTATCAGCATGGGAAGGTATAAATGCTGACCAATAGTTATGAGTATACCTTGTGCAAGAATGTGTTGTTAGAAATGAGTTGCCATTGTGCCAAATATGTAATTAGTTAAGAGTTGTCCTTGTGATAAATTTGTTATTAGAAATGAGTAATATTAAAAAATGTAATAAGTAATGATTTGTTCTTGTGCTTTTAAATGTAATTAATAATAATTTGTCCTTGTGCTAAAATATGTATAAAGGAAATATTTTTTGTGCTTAAATATGTAATTAATAAGGAGTTGTTCTTGTGCTAATATATATCCATCAAGAAACAATATTCTAATAAATGTTGAATCATATACCTAAAAAAATAGAATTCATAACAATGCTTTAATATTGTGTAATTTTAAACTTAAGGATTTCCTTCAGCACTGTTACACTCTAAATTGATGTTACCAACGCTTCTTACCAAGAATGTTATACATGCCTTTTCGGTGTGATAGTATAAAATGACTTAATTGGCCTATCAATATATTAACTAGGGTTTGGTGTGTCGAGATATTTTTATCAGTTATCACTTTTTCATTAGCTAGAGCCACTAGACTCTAAGTGGTCAAATTTGCTACGTTTTTCAACTCATAGACGTGAATGCCCGTGGTTAAAATAGGTTTAAGACAGTTATTTAACAGAAAAAAATCCTTATGCACTACTTCACAACTAGTAAATATGTTTGTCAGGAGTGACCTATTGGTTGCTGTCATTATGTGTTCAGTATGCTGTGTAGTAGGGAGCATGTTACTATGGTAAAACATGTTGCCACTTTATTGACGTCATCTCAAGATTTTAACATGCTTTAATCATTGAGACATTATGTGACTGGTTAATGTATGCAGTTATGTAAGGAAATAGTAGGTGGCAGGAAATTGATTTAAAGCTGGCTGGATAATAATTGTCAACATGCTATATAATGATACAATATATAATGATATTACAAGCTACAGACTTTGTCATTGTTTGGTGGATTTAACAGTCTTGTAGAGAAACAATTACAAAGTTCTCTTGTATCAAATATATATCGCTTCCATCACTGTAAATACATGTCCTGAAACTTTGAATAACTGTTGATTCATTATGATTCATTTTATGCTAGTTTCTAACCAACTAGTTGTGAATGAAATAAGGGTCAGAAAGTTTACTGTTGAGAAAGTCAATATTCTAGGTTTAACTACTACTGTCAGAGCATTGTCCTGGTTGGAACACACAAGATAGATGGGTAAACTCCTCATGAACCATTTTGTTTGTTGTTTTTTTCATAGACGTTTGGGTATTTGTCCTCCATACTTATTTAAGATGAAATTTTTAAGGGTCAATAAAGTTTGTCACATAAAAATGTTGATAAGAGAAATAGTTAAACATTATAGGTCATTCCCTATTGTTTACGTCAGAAGGGAAGGGTTTTAAGTAGGAGTACTTTAATGACATAGAAAAACACATACAAGTTGTTCAAGTATTTGCCAACTGCTCTCAAGTAAGTTGCTGACAATAGTTACCATATAACATTATAATATGGGGCACTGACCTAGCAGTTAGTGTCCCTGAGTAAATCCACATGACCCTGTCCATGGGTCTAGGGTCTTTAACCACTACTAATAGTAGCCGAATATCACAGAATCTTAATTTTGTGGGTGTAATATATATTTATATGATCCAGAATTCTTTGTCCAGGAATTTCTGTTACATCTCACAATTTTTTTTGTGTTCTATAATTTAATGAGATGTTGCACAGAAAATACCTATGCATAATGATGTACCCACATTAAATTATTATGGAAATTTTTTAGACCATTCTCGAAGAACTTGACACAAAAATGATTCATTTTTTGTTTGCTTGGATCTTTGAGATGTTACATGGATTCCATTACATTAAAGGATTTAACTTAAAAATGGTCCTTTATTTTTAATTTTTCTGGTATTTTTTCATGTTAGTAATCTTTCAGTTTCTGTTTTAACTTTAATTAAACTTTCTTTTAAGAAACAAACTTGAATATGCAGAGATGTAACAGGACACAAAACCATATTTTGTTTTTGAAGAATTTTGACTGAAACAATACACTTCAAGGCTAATATTTTACAATAAAGGAATAAGTAATTTATAAAGTATATCTTTTTAACACTGCAACAGAGCCTAAATGTTAAATCCATAACAAATATTTACTTGCACAAAATGTACAGATCGACACCAAATTTTTATTACATTCTTACTAATCAAAACCTTCTAACTAAACAACTTGAAATTGTTTATTGAGACATATCAACATATTCTTGTCATTTCCAAGTAAAAGTGCACTTAAACACTAGATAGAAACTACTTAACTTTGACATGAAATGTAAAGAATCAGAACTCTGTATTCTTTTTATATGGACTTGACATAAGCTCTAAACTAAAAGTCAAATTGCATTCAGATGTAACTTGGAACACATACAAAATTCCATGTTACATCTCATATAAATGTAAACATTTTTTAACCTCTGTCTCAGAAATTCATTGAACACAGCATTTTCTTTGATTGGTGTGATAATGATGAAAGTTATATAACATCTCAACAGTACTTGTCTTCATAAGTCAAGGATAAAACAAAAATTAAGACCGGCCACAAAAGCTCAGGTGATAGAGCATTGGCTTGCATATCGAGAGGTTGTAGGTTCAAACCCGGCCAGGTCAGACCAAAGACTTTAAAGTTGGCTGTAGTGCATTCCCTCTATTATGAAGCTGCTTTTCCATGTGGAAATGCAGCATTATAATAATCTTAAGTTTTTGTATACAAATTCCTATTATTTTATATCTCAAAAATGAGTTATAATGTACTTATACTGTTTTATATCAAAATGAAGGTATTTTCATGTAGATTTCAAGTATTTAACTATTACTCACCTATTTTAGAAGTTAAGTCAAAAGTTACTAAAATTGAATATTAACTCTAATTTGGATAATATAATATTTTGTTCAGCTACAAAGGTACCTTCAGTAAAGAGGCCATCCCTAGTAGGATTATTAGGTTATAATCCTGTCAGATAATCATAAGTCTTTTACTTAACTTTCATACTAGCTTAAGTGTGGATGAAACCATCCTATGACAGATACAGTGGTCATCCCTAAGATTATACGAGGGGTGATCCAGAATTAACCAGATTATGTTTGCAGCTTGAATAATTATGCATATTTTATAATGAGATTTTCACTAGTTGTTGCTTATTCATATTGCAATAACAAATCAATACGATTTTAATAACGTATATTTTCTTTAACGATCAATGCGTTGCTATAGTAACCCATCAACGCTAATGCGGGGACGGTGTCACAACTTTCGTCTATGGCATTGATTTGGTTTAAAAATTGTGAGTTTTCAACACGTTATTTTGGCGCTAATTGTACCATGACGTCGATGACATCATTCAGCATCATTTGTAAAAAATTTGACGTCATTGAAGCAACGGCTGAAAAACAACTTCATTTCTATGTAACTTCGTATTTTCTACAATGTTGTCATTTTATGCAACAGAAACGCGCGCCGTAATGAAGTTTTGTTGTGAACTTGGATATTCGCCTACTAAGACCTACGAAATGATCCAACAGACATCAGCGGGCAAAAGTGTTTCACGTACACAAGTATTTGAATGGCACAGGCGGTTTCGGGAGGGTCGTGTTTCTCTAGAAGACGATGGAGGTAGAGGCCGAAAACCCTCTATTGACTTAACGTTTGTAAGCTCCGTAAAAGACGTCGTTGAAAGGGATAGGCGCGTCACCATTCGGGATATCTGTACCGTAACTGGATTTAGTTTTGGGACTGTTCAGTGCATTTTAACTGAACATCTGAACATGAAGAAGGTTAGTGCGCGATGGGTACCACGGTTGTTGACAGATACAAATAAAGAGAACCGAGTAATGGCGTCAAGGAAATTTATCAAGCATTATCGACGGGATGGAGTGACCTTTCTTGACCACATTGTTACAGCAGATGAGACGTGGTTGAACTTGTTCGATCCGGAGACGAAGGAGCAAACAAGACAGTGGAAGACGCCCGGATCGCCGACCCCAAAGAAGGCACGAGTAACAAAGACTTGTGGCAAGCAGATGTACATCTTCTTCGCCGATCGGCATGGGATGATTCTCATGCACGCTGTTCCGATAGGTCAGAATGTGAATGCCGCCTACTACGGTAAGGTAACTGAATTTTATTATAAAATGATTTATAAATTTTAATTTTATTTATTCTTACTTAAATACAATAAATACTTTAGATTTGTTAATGCGCAATTGTATAACCTGATAAGTGCAATTGTTTGCTTTTAAGTCACCATGCACTTACCGGTTTCTGTTGCAGGTTTTAAGGAAAGACTTGGTGCGTGCGTATCAGAAGAAGAGGCCAGGAATGGACGTGGGTGACATAATTCTCTATCACGACAACGCACCGTCCCATACAGCAGACACAACCAGGCCCGAAATCGGACTTCTAGGATTCGACCTTGTTGACCATCCCCCGTATTCGCCGGACCTCGCGCCTATGGATTTTCGTGTGTTTCCTGTCGTAAAGTCGGCATTGAAGGGCACGAGGTTTGAGACATTTGAACATTTATCTAATGCAACTAAGCGTGTAGTATCACAGCTGGACGAAGAGTGGTATATTGACATGTTTTAGCAGTGGTTAGCCCGTCATGAAAAATGTATAACGTGCGGCGGAGATTATTTGGAAAAGTGACCTGAAGTTGAAGTGCGACGAGATTTATGACGTACGTCATTTATGACGTCGAGCGTCCCCGGTCGCCAGTTACAGACATTATGTTTTGAAGTGTAACTCAATTGTTCTATGTACAAAAGTCATGAAACTTTCAGATATTGTAGATTAAATATTCATGTTATTACCATCTTCATTTTATACAGGTAACAGTAACCGTTTCAAAACGGTGATAGTAGTCCGGTTAATTTTGGATCACCCCTCGTACCTTCAACCTGCAAGATAAACAGCAACTCTTCTTGATTAGTAACTTAAGTTACTAATTTAAGTTACTTAAGAAGGATGAAGCCATCCTTTGGTCTCTTTCACATCTTATAGATAGTGACTGATTTGATGGCCATCTCTAGGATTATAACTAGATTTCCACCATTGGGTAGTAATCCCTTTTGTCTTAATGTGCAACACAGAACCTGAGCATAAAAGAGCTGTTTGACTCTGTCCAAGTATCATTAGAAACTTGGACAGTAAAGAATAAACGTCATAGTCAACAACAGCTTGCCTTCTGTGTTTGCAGGTATGTTACTATACTTAATTTTTATAATATATGTTACATACAGATTCTAATTCTTTCTTGTTAAATATTATTGTTTTTTTACTTGGTAATGTTTTTTTTGTAGGTTTCACTTATGTTTAATGTTTCTTAGTTTCACCTTAGACAATAGAAAGTAAATTGCTGAATATAGCATTATTCTGAAATCATACCATGCATCCTATTTCTATGTTAAGTAATGTAAAAATGTGTATATTTTATATTGATGAATTATATGAATGCTTAATTGTCAAATGGTTACTAGAGTTAATCACATTTGGTACTTCTCACCAGCCAAGCGAGTCTCCCCTTATTATTTTTATTTGTGATTGCTTTAACCATGCTTTGATAATTATTATATTTTTATATATATTCATACAATGTATCATTAGAAACTTGGACAGTAAAGAATAAACATCATAGTCAACAACAGCTTGTCTTCTGTGTTTGTAGACAAAACATATTCAGGGTTAACTTGCGACACAGTCCCACAACCGTCTCGAGATATAGGATCGCCCGGGTTAACAGATTGACTCGTTCTGAGTGTGTGAAGTGTTGTGAAAGTTGTGTGTCGGCATAACTAAAACTGCCACACCATCAAAAGCTCCATAACAGAGCGAAAAGTTTCATAACACCTCTAAACACTTGGGGCTAAGGGGACAGCATTACGCCTGACTCGTCAGTGTTAGTATCATGGACTGGCCAGATTCAGTCCCTGGGCATCTTATAAGCGCCCTGTGCTATATTGATAGAAATGTCGCTGCACAGTATCGGCAAAAATGCCAGCTAATCCCAATCCCAAAAATAAAGAAAAGTTCAGATACACACAATGAACCACATTGTGGTCCTACTCTTATGAAGCATTTGTTGCTGTTACACACATTTGACATCGTTCCATTTGTCATGTCAGTGAACACAGTATAATATTCTTCAAATAATGGCACAGAGTGTGGTCATAGAACTTCTCTTAAAATCAATTGACAAAATCTTGGTTGTGCCATTGTTTTGCAGGAGGCATCTGAACATGTTGATCATATTATGTAGTGAAACATTTTATAGGTAGCTCTACTGATGTTCTCAAATCATCATATGACACAATGTCATTATGACGGGTCAGTGCATGGTAAGGTGATTGCTAGCAAAGCAAGAAGGTGGTCTGAATAAAACTAGCTGTGACCAGTTATCTGTAGATGTACACATGCATTGTGGGATTTTCAAATAATTCATTTGACTTTTTCTTCTTCGTCTTTTTTCGTGTAACATTGCAACATCAAAATGTTACATATAGACACCCTGTATCAAACTTCCTGCCCATAATTATATACGACAGATCATGTGTCAGTCATTGTAGATGTACAGCAAAATACATTGATTATTGATCAAGGACACAAGTGTTAGAAATATAGGTGACACTGATCTGGTATTCTACAGGAATGCAATGGATAAATGTTGGACAAAAAGCCTCCCAGACAAAAAGCCTCCCATGATTTTTATACACACAGACAAAAAGCCTCCCACCACAAGAACAGTGCCAACAAAAAACCTCCCATCACAAAATTAAAGGCGGACAAAAAACCTTCTGTGCATGTACTATACTTGTAACTCCTCTGACCGCTTAATTTCAAGTCACGTTTGGGCTGAGGGACATAATTTCAAGCTGACCTGCGATGAGCCGGTGGTTCTACCCAGACATTCCTCCAATAAAATAGCTGGAGGTTGCTATAATGATCATATATTTCTGATATTTCAAAAACAAACAAAAACTATTTAATTCATTTGTAAGAAATTAGTGTGCTAAAATGTACTCTGTGACACAAAAGGGCTGTGTTAAATTAATTAAAATCAATCAACTGTTTCTTCATTTACATTAACTGAATTTCAGTTATCAACAATTGGTATTTTATTTTACATTTTCTTTGAAGGTCATATTGATATTCACAGTTTGTGATAAAGTACTAAGTATTGTTTTTATACGATGAGTGTTGTTATAAATTTTCATGCTGCTGAATTGTTTATCCTTTATGATCTATTATGACTAATGTATTAAGTGGTGGTTTTCGCAATGACACTCTTAACAACACTAACAAAATAACATACAGTTGATCCCACTTATTTGCATATATAACTTCCAAGATAAATTGATGCACATAACCAGAATACAATAAACAGAAATCAGTACAGGAGTACAATTTCTATGGGTGCATTTTGGTTTTCACTTGCGCAGAGTTGATTTATTATTATTAAGTCTCAACTACTGTGTTTCCTTAAAAAATGTCAGTCATATACCTATAATTTTCATTATAAGATAATTACTTGAAATAAATCTACATTTAATATGTTAACGTTTGTTTTGGTCTGTTCTTTCATCAAAAAATGCACTTAAGTTAAACAAAAAAATATGCCTTAGTGCCACACTTTTTTTGCCAAGGGAGAGTAATAGGCTATTTAAACTTCAAGAATTATTGATCATGTCATACACCATTGACACTTGGTAACTTTCGTGAAAACTCGTGAAATTTATCTAGGAGATGCAAGAGAAAGCGGGTCATTGGCAGTAGTCTGTAACCGAGTAAGCCAAACAGTTGAAGTTGACACAGATCAGCGACCATGTTGCTAATACCCTAGAAAAGTTGCAAAAATTGCCCCTGTGATAAGGAGCTAAGTAGCGAGATTCAGCAGTCATGTGAGCAGTCATGGATTATGCTTATAAGCGAAATCAGGCTGACCCCTTATGCATGCATATCTTTCGAGGAGGGTTTTTGTTCGCACTGTGCTTTTGATGGGAGGTTTTTTGTCTGCATGTACAAAGATCATTGGAGATTTATTGTCAGTGTGTACAAAAGTCATGGAAAGTTTTTTGTCCAGATAATGGAATTGACAAAGTGGCTATGTACACATGAATCAAGCTCTTTGATTGGTCCAGTCTTGGAAAATAATTATTTCAGGGTGTCGCAGAATTGAAATCGAAGTTAGCTTTGTTTATTTTTAATAGGGTGTCAGGTTGTGAGTTTGTGTGTGTAGTGTGAGTTTGACAAGGATTTGTTTCTGTGTTGGCAGAATGAAAAGTTTATCAAAACAAATTAGTGGGGCAAAGAGGGGTCAGATCTTGGAATGGGAGTGTCTGGTTTGTGTCTGGGTCAGAGTATGTCAATGTGCATGTGAGAAGTGCGAGTCAGTTCAGCTCAGTTCCTGGTGAGAGTTACATCGGTGACGGGTGTGTGTTGGAGTTTTGTTGTCGACCACATTGCTGGTTAGTGGATTGTAGAAATATAAAAAATGTGAGAGTTTTTATGAAATAGTCACATCGGGACTAAATAAGCCAACATATAGCAGAGAGAGGAGGTCACTTTGTTGACACGGTTGTATGATTCCTTTTTCATTTGCGTAACCCTTTTTAAAATTAATTGTCATCGCTCCATTGGAAGCGATAAAAACTGCAATTTGTAGAAAAGGTACGCTCTGTGACACAGGGCATTGCCATTAGTCTGTCAGTTGTAGTGGGCTTTGTTTTTTACCTGTTTATGTCACAGTATTATTTATCAGACTGCAGCGAACTGCCTACCAGTAGATCCAGATCAGCAATCATAAGCTTGGAGTTATCTCATCAGAAGTCTGCACATTATCCTGACAAGTATTTAGCAATATAGTGTACATCTATTGGTAGTTAGAAGGCACCTGTGCTAATAAATAACTGTCAGTTCTTGTTTATACAAATTTGCTTCATTTAAATGTTGTTTTTAATTTTAATTTGTCAAAAACAAATAAACATACATATACAAGTAAACAGGGTTACTATTGTGCTATATTTTGTATTCAAAATAAACTGTCAGGCCCTTTAGTTGACTGCAGTATAGGTTATTAGTTTATGTAGCAGATGAATGGTTAAATAACCGTACTCATGGACATACTGTGATTAATTCAGGTGATAGTTGAGAGGTTCTACAAGGAGCAGCATCTGCCTGTGTTAGACAAGACCAAGTTTCTGGTGCCGCAAGAGCTCACCATGTCACAGTTTGCCACCATCATCAGGTAGGAATAGTTTTTCCTAAATACACCACAGTGACACAGTTTGGTTATTCTAGTGACATCCAGCCATAATTGGAGTAGGATCCTAGATAACTGTCTGGATAGAACCACCAATACTTGGTAGGTCAGCTGTGTCGGTACATCACTGCATTAGTTAGGACCAGGAACTGATCATTCATAAAATCATAACTGTAGTAAAAGTGAAAAGAAACTTGCTGACCAAAAACAGATCAGTCAACTTAAGTTAAAGCTAGGTTGAAATCAGATCAGTTATTAGGATACCTTTGGAAACTGTCTTCTATCCATGATTGTTAGATTCTCACTTAGCTGTCTTCACTGTCTCTAGGCACTTGACTGTACCCTTCCCCCCATTGTAATGCTTTATTATTCACCCTGATAACATGTGATAATAATGAGACAAAACAGTGTGAGATTTTGTCATATGTATGCTTGCCCTTTATCATGTTATATCAGTCTTGCTCTGGTTTATGTCATAGTCTCAGTGTCCTCACTCCACTAGTAATTGGACTTGGTTGGTCTCACATCAGTCTTGAAATGAGGCCAAATAGCATGTTGATTGTTAGTAATTTAGAATCAGATCCATTTCTTATACAGATACAAACTTTACTTGGTTGAGGTAAACCCTTTATTGTAACCAGGTTTGCTAGCTGATATTCACTGCACTGGTGGTTCTACCCAGACATTTGTCTTGGGGTCTTCCTACATGTTTTTGATAGCTGGACTTATTATGATCATTATTGGGTTGATTTATTAACAAGAAATGTCTTTAAAAGGACAAACGGCGTCGGATTAAAAAAAAGAAAAAAAAAAGAAATTTCTTTTAAAAGGCTATGCGGCGTTTGTGAATCATTAACTTACACATTTTTATTGTGTTTATGTTTCTATTGAATATAAATTTGTGAGAAGAATGGCATGAAAATGGTGTACATTTTTAAACTAGTCGCTCACTCCATCTGCGCCTCATAATTCTCACGTAATAGGCACTTAAAGTTAAAAAGTAGTTAGATCGTGCCGGAAGTGAACGGTCTGCTTTGCTGCATATGACAAAGATGATGTTTAAACAAATGTAGGATCAAGTGACATTTTATACACTATATACAATTATACTGTAGGAAATGGGGTACATTGGTAAACTGGAAATTATCTCCCTTGTTTGTTAATAGCCGAGGTATTCCAAAGAGTAGGTAGGTCCTTTATAGTCGGAATTCTTGGACTTTATCGCCCGTTCTTTTGTAGATTTTGCAGTTACAAACGGTGAAATTTCTTTTGCACAAATATAAGCTTAAAATCTATTTAAATACTTATAAAGATTTGTTATTTAAAAAAGAAAATGGAAGTGTTTGTTGATGATGGTTAACTTGAAAGTCAAAGAAGTCAACATACACTCCAAAAAGAACAAGCATAAAAACCGAGTAAAACAAATGAAAGGACCTACTTGCATTTAGGGGTTATTCAGGGGAGACTATTCATTAATGTCACTCATTGATATAGACTTGTTTATGACTCAAATACCTGTATAAATAACTATTGGGCAGTCCGATAACTCGGTTACTTCCCTTGAATTCAAAGGGAGGCTACTCCCCTGGGGACTAAGTGAAAAAAAAAGATGGCGGACAAGGACAAAGAAATCAACGAAGCTTGTGTAAACAACTAAGAATTGGACCATTTCAAGCTAACAGATTTGAAGAAGTACCTGCCGAATTGTCGTTTGACTAGATCCTGAAGGGAATATCAGCTAATCGAGCAAATTATCGGCGCTCACAAGCTAGATATTACTGACAATTATGAATTGAAAAGGAGACACCAACTCGAGAAGAATTAGTAACACTCCACCCTCCCTTAACTGGTAACAGGTCGGCCTTGATCGGTAACAGTTCGCCCTTGATCGGTAACATGTCGCCGTCGGATATTAGTGTATATGTCAAGCAGAAATGTATGCTTGTTAACTTATCTATAATTATTTCGACACCTTTCACATCAAATTGTATTTGTTTCCATCGGCTTCATATGCATTATGAGTACTTCGGATATAAGTGTACCATTTCCACGCGTTAAATGTAGGGGGAAAATGACGTCAAGTAAAGTTTATACTTGATTTAATTTGTCATATAGTGTATCATATATAATATTTTATAAGATATGCATACAAATACAATTAGTTGGTTGCCGTCTTAGTCGACTTCTTCATACTGTATTGTGATAAAGCTAGCGTACGTTGCGAGATTGAATCACTGACTAGTCTATTAATTGCAAGCACTTATATACGTCTATGACGGCAAGCATCAGTTAAGATCATGGTGACTAATTATCAATCAAAATTAGTGCTGACGCTATCATCACAATAATGACTAGGCAAAAATCAATTAACAATCACACACTAACCAATTTATTAATTTTAAATTTTATATACGCCTATGTCGGTTAACATTAATCAAGATCACACTGACTAAATATCAATCAAGATTAGTGCGAATGGTAACATCACAATAATGTCTGTAGGCAAACACCAATTAACGTTCACGCTTTTATGTGCAATTATAAGATAACTGCATACTCAAGTCATCTTGAGTATGACAACCTTATTAAAGTATTTGCAACAAAATATGTATGCAACTAAGTAACATTAAAATCCTTGCAACAGCGGAATTTTATTTAAATATACAATTTGAAATAAATAAACCACGTACACAGTATAATTATTATTTTTTAGGTCGCAACATTGCATTTAAATCATGGAACAGTGACAGTTCGTATATTGTACTGGGAGGATCAGATTTTTTTTCTTTGGTTAAAACAATTTTAAAATATGAAAAATAAAAATATAATAATTTACGATGCTAATAATACGATGTTTATAATAATAAAGAAGGAGAATAAAGAAGCATAAATTTAATGTGAATGGTGTCAAAATAATAAAAAATTAATAAGTTTACATTCTTTTTACTTAATTTCTTAAAGATTTTTAAGGGCGAAGGGTGGCGTATACACTTATATCAGAAGAGCTCGTAATGTATATTAAGACGAAGAAAACAAATACAATGTGAATGGTTATAAATAAATTAACCAATTTACTTTTTTTCTCGATGTATACACTTATATCCGAAGGCGACATGTAGCAAGGGCGAACTGTTACCTATCTTGGGCGAGCTGTTACCAATCAAGGGCGAACTATTACCAGTTAAGGGAGGGCGAAGTGTTATAATACCATCAAAATGCGTCGCAGCCGCTTGTTTTGAGGAAATCGATGCAATGAAACAGTTCTGTTTTCGACCACCTTCCCGCTATAAACAACACCTTTACATAATTAGCAATATTTCGGCGATTTCCATTTTGGTTTTGTTTCTTTCTTTAATCAACTTTCCATATCACTTGATGTGTGTGTTATACACGCTGATAAAATTTCTACTTATACCCCGGAAGTTTTAATGCGCATGCGCATTCGGAGAGTACTCAAGGGAAGACAACTTAGTTATCGGACTGCCCAATATATCGCCACCCCGAGGACGTTTATTAGAAACACTACGGTATATGATGCTATTAGGAATTTCTACCAATGGGAATCGCTCTGATATTCATTTAGGCTAACCTTGAGTCAGCATTTGTAAGTAGGTCAAAAGTGAGGTTAGACAGCTACGCCGAAAAAAAAGAAGATTTCAACTGATGTTATACTGATCCTGTAAGGGCTCCCAGGGCAGAGCAATAAGATTCACTGAATTATAACTAATGATGCTGCATTCTCATTACCTAGTTTCAGTCCAAGTCTAGGCCAAGACACTCAAGTAGGGCAGTTTTTCATCTGACCTATGCTACATCATTGGTTCTGCATAGACATTTGTCTAGAGCCTGTCACATTAAGAAAACAACACCAGTAGTACAGTCAGGGTTCACAGAGCCTGACCTTGAATCATGGACCCATCATGGTTACGGTGTCAGGGTCTATCGCCTCAGTGATAGTTACTACAGTGATGTGAGATATCAGTGAGATATCAGTGCAATAGGCTGGTACAAAGGTGTCAAAGTATTGTTTTCATATTCACTGCTGTGAATATAATGTTACCAATAAGAGAAATACAGTTGACCTAACAGAGTTCAACTATTTCTTTTGTGACGAGAGTTGTTCAGCATGTTCTCATTATAGGGTGTGAAATAAGAGAGAGAAACACAGTTAAAATAACATAGCAACACAAAACCATCAAATGTTCACAATAATTAGTAAGGCTTGTTTAACCCTTTAGCATTCACATTACCCCTGGGTAGATAACCCTTATCTGTTCACATTTCTTCACCTAAATTAGGAGTTATTGTGGGTACCTTATGTTTTACTTCATAACTTTTTTATCTAAAGAGATATTTTTCTGAAATTTTCAACATGTATGAATGTATGTTTTTTACATTTATGTCTTTTGTTTTGATGTTTTTTATTATTTAATGGTTTTTATTTTATGTAAAAGTTAATTTACAGGTAAATTTTGTAGTATTTTTTAAAACCTTCATATATTTAAATCTATCTATGTTAGTCATTTTTTATTTTTAATGATAAATTTTATAATAATGATTTAAGAAGACAAAACTAAAGTTTTCAAGTTGTTATGAGTACTAATAAAGGTAGGGATGTCAATGAAACACAGGTTGAATTTTCAGTATCAAATAAAACATGTTACATAATACATGAAAATATATATATAACATTGAAATTCAGTGGTAAAATATATCTAGTGTTCAACTTAATTTACTTATAAAGGTCCTAAAATTCATTCAATTAAAAAAAACAGTTTGTTGATTGAAAACCGCATCCCGTATAGTTCTGGCATCTCGTCCATTCACATGAAGTTAAAAGTTCATTGTCACTTTCAGTGTCGGAAGTTTCATCCTCGTCCAATGACAACTCCGAAACGTCAATGTCAGATTCACTTAATGACAATTCCCCCATTAATTCCTGCTTTTCTTCTGCTATTACTGCATCCCGGGGCAAAAAAACCTTCTAAATCAGTGTCACTATCGTCTGACTCCATTGTTGCGTAACTTGTATTCTCTTAACTAACTTCAAAATAGATTTAAACAATGAGCGCAATGTTTTCTTCTTTGTTTAAATTCATAAAATGGCGGAAAAATGTGTTTTCTCGGCATTTCTCGCAACCTGCGAGATTTTGATGATGCAACAGTTATTTTTAGAACTATAACAAAAGGATTGAAAAATCGGCCGGATTTGGCCGGATTGAACGCAAATGACCAGAAATTTCGCGGCCGTCTACGGCCGGTTTGAAAGCTAAAGGGTTAAATGTACATGTGACTTTAATATGCAACACAAAATGAACACAACGGCCACAATAGCTCAATTGGTATAGCGTCGGCTTGCAGATCGGGATGTCGTGGGTTCAAACCCCAACCAGGTCAAACCAAAGACTTTAAAGGTGGTAGTAGTGGCTTCCCTCCTAACTCTCGGGGCTAAGGGGACAGCATTACGCCTGACTCGTCGGTGTCAGTATAATGGACCAGCCGGGTTCAGTCCCTGGGTACCTCATAAGTGCCCCTGTTCTATAATGATAAAATGTCACTGCACAGTATTGGCAGTTCCTTGTAACAAGTTCCTTGTAACAAAATTAACAATTTTATACATAAAACACCATCTAGAGCACATGGAGGTACAGCATCCTGTGACATGTGGTGCGTTTTATGTAACCAGCACAGGGCATTCATTTCTCCCAGTTTTGGTTCTCGACCATTAATCTTCTACTAATCATATTTCTAGTACAGTGAACATGGAGTTGTATGGTTTAAGAAGGGTCAGTTTATCACCAATACTATGTACAACAATATATTGATACCTGTTTGCAGTGTCTCAATATGGGACTATGTTTCCCGAAGCAAAGAATATCTTATGCATGCAGCACTTTCTTTACTTATGAGCTGGAAAGGTGTATTGTAGTTTGTGAATTAATATTGAGAAGATATTTCAGATGGAGAGTTATGTAGCTGCACATAATGTTTTATACAAAACATTTGAATGAAAAAACAACAACTACTTCAGTTTCTTCTTCAGAAATTGTTTCCCAAGTAAGCTCAATTTAGATCCTAAAATCGACATGTAGGAAAATAGGCAAAAATGCAAGGTTGACCATATAAAACTCTACAGTATACACGTTAAAAGGTGATAAAAGAAATCCTAGGACTGATTAAGGTGAACATAACATTATTTGTTTCGAAAGTGGCCATGTATTGTGCCCATTTGAAGAAGAATGTAATATAAGTGTTTTGGTCAGTTGGTCAGTCAGTAGCTACTTTATTCTCTAGCAATAAGCTCCCTTGCCTGAATCCACAACACTTTCGTGTCTAGAACAAAGCCTGAACAATATGACATGGGTTTATGTCAGACTAAGGAACATAGGTACTTTATGAAGTGCCAGGAACCATAACTTTAGTTCATTTAACTGGAATGTTGTTTGTTGTAATGTCACTGAACATTGTTTGTTTTCAGAAATTGTAATGTCACTGAACATTGTTTGTTTTTAGAAATTGTAATGTCACTGAATGTTGTTTGTTTTCAGAAATTGTTAGTCACTGAACGCTGTTTGCTTTCAGAAATAGTAAGTCACTGAACGTTGTTTGTTTTCAGAAATTGTAATGTCACTGAACGTTGTTTGTTTCCATCACTGAACGTTGTTTGCTTTCAGAAATAGTAAGTCACTGAACATTGTTTGTTTTCAGAAATTGTAATGTTACCGAACGTTGTTTGTTTCCATCACTGAACGTTGTTTGCTTTCAGAAATAGTAAGTCACTGAACGTTGTTTGTTTTCAGAAATTGTAATGTTACTGAACATTTGTTTTTAGCCATTGTATGTTACTGAATGTGTTTTTTTTTTTTTTTTTTTTTTTTTTTTTTTCAGAAATCGAATGTCACTGAATGCTAACCAAGCATTTTACCTGATTATCAACAACAAGAGCATATCTAGTATGTCTATGACCCTATCAGAAGTGTACCGGGATGAGAAGGATGAGGATGGTTTCCTGTATATGACATACGCTTCACAAGAAATGTTTGGTTGAAACACTTCTATAATGCCATGACAATACACAGTCTGGGGTTGTAATTATCAGCATGAGGCTGTGAATATTTTGAAGATGATATTTTGTACTGTTTATAGATACTATATTTTATGAATAATCTCCTAATTAAAATACTGATCTGACTAAATGTGATTATGTTTAAAACAGAAAATAAATCTTTACTGTGTGTTTAGAAAACATGTGTTTAGTACCAATTAAATTATCCCAGTAAGTTTCTAGAAGAAATAAAATATTCAGAACAAGGCCTACACCAGTGTACATCTAGAAGTCTAAGTGGCATAACCTCAGACTGTGTTGTCAAGAGAACCCTGATGAACATTGATCTTCTATGTGCTTGGAAAAGGTTGGACAATAATGAATGGTTCTAGTGTTTGGGTGTTGGCATGAACATGGCAAAAACTGTGATCTGAAATCTTTATGTGCTGTTCCAAACTGTAAGCTTGCCTTAATGTGCTGTGTATATAAATTGTGGTCATTTTCTGTATATTTCGTGTCTTTTCATTGGTTCATTTCACACATTATTGTTAAACAAATTTGATGATGTTTTATAAGCCTTCTATATTTTTTGAGCATGTATAATTTGAAAATTTTTCATAAATAACATAAGTATATTTCTTATTTACTTAGTACACCTTGCATTCATACATTTATCCACTACATTAGATTTTTGTTGTTTTAAGAATTTTTCTGTTGTATTAAATTATATGACCAATATACATTAATTACTAATTATTTACTGGAATATTTTGTAGTTTTACATAGATAAAGATAAGACTTCAAATACATGAAAATAAACAAGGGACCAGTAATTTAGAATTGTAAGTATTGGGCAGTCCGATAACTGAGTTGTCTCCCCTTGAGTACTCTCCGAATGCGCACTCGCGCTGATTAAAACATCCAGGGTATAAGTAGAAATTTTATCGGCGTGTTTAACACAAACATTGAGTGACATGGAAAGTCAATTAAAGAAAGAAACAAAACCGAAATGGAAAACGCCGAAATATTGCTGAATATGTAAAGGTGTTAATAGCGGGAAGGTGGTCGAAAACAAAACTGTTTCATTGCATCGATTTCCTCAAAACAAACCACTGAGACACATTTGGATCATTTCGCCCTCCCTTAACTGGTTACAGCTCGCCCTTGATCAGTAACAGCTTGCCCTAGATAGGTAATTGTTCGCCCTTGCTTTATAACATGTTGCTTTCGGATAGTCTATACATTAAGCAAAAAATAGTAAATTTGTTAATTTATTTATAACCATTCACATTGTATTTGTTTTCTTTGTCTTCACATACATTATGAGCACTGCTGATATAAGTGTATACGCCACCCTTTGCCTACAGTCATTATTATGATGATGATTGATAATTAGTCAGTGTGATCGTAATTAATGTTTTCCGACATAGACGTATTTAAAAATTAAAATTAATAAATTTGTCAGTGTGTGATTGTTAATTGATGTTTGCCTACAGTCATTATTGTGATGATAGCGTTAGCACTAATCTTAATTGATAATTAGTCACTGTGATCTTAACTGTTGTTTGCCGTCATAGAAGTATATAAGTGCAGCTTTATTAGAATACAGTATGAAGAAGTCGACTAAGACAGCAACCAACTAATTGTGTTTTATGCATATCTTATAAAATAATATATATATTTTACACCATATAACAAATTAAATCAAGTATATACTTTACTTGACATCATTTTTCCCCTTCATTTAACGCATGGAAATGGTACACTTATATCCGAAGTACTCATAATGCATATGAAGTCGATGAAAACAAATACAAATTGATGTGAATGGTGTCAAAATAATTATAAATAAGTTAACAAATATACATTTTTGCTTGAAGTATACACTTATATCCGACGGCGATATGTTACCGATCAAGGGCGACCTGTTACCAGTTAAGGGAGTGCGAAGTGTTACTAATTCTTCTCGAGTTGGTCTCTCCTTTTCAATTCATAATTGCCAGTAATATCTAGTTTGTGAGCACCAATAATTCACTCGATTAGCTGATATTTTCTTCAGGATTCATTCAAACGACGATTCGCCAGGTACTTTTTCAAATCTGTTAGCTTGAAATGGTCCAATTCTTAGTTGTTTACACAAGCTTCCTCGATTTCTTTGTCCTTGTCCGCCATCTTTTTTTTTTACTTAGTCCCCAGAGGCTCAGCGGCGAGTAGCCTCCCTTTGAAATCAAGGGAAGTAACCCAGTTATCGGAGTGCCCAATTTGAATGATATTGATCTGCAAGTTTTGTTTGCTGCAGAAGTTTATTAGATTAACATGGCAAATGGAATAATAATTTGCATATTTCTGATTATTTATCTATATTTTGGACCCCAGTATGATACATTTTTATTTTCAAAATACTAAATTGTAAAAATTGCCACCTTTCAAGCAATATCTGTATTTTAACTGCTCAGATGTCATCTGCTACAGAGGGTATATTGTCTCAGCAAATAATAAGGGAATTCTGCATAATTTGTTTTTAAATCTGCATCTTGACTGATTATAATACATGTATTATGTATACAATATGATTATGAAAGTAGTTAATAGGCTACTGGGAGATTTAATTAGTCCTAGGGCTGTCAGTGTCATTGACATTCAAATACCTACACGGAATGGTCCAGGCTACTGGGAGATTTAATTTGTCCTAGGGCTGTCAAGTGTCATTGACATTCAAACACATATATGGAATGGTCCAGGCTACTTGGAGATTTAGTTAGTCCTAGGGCTGTAAAGTGTCATTGACATTCAAATACCTACACGGAATGGTCCAGGCTACTAGGAGATTTAATTAGTCCTAGGGCTGTCAGTGTCATTGACATTCAAACACCTATATGGAATGGTCCAGGCTACTGGGAGATTTAATTAGTCCTAGGGCTGTCAAGTGTCATTGACATTCAAACACCTATATGGAATGGTCCAGGCTATTTGGAGATTTAATTTGTCCTAGGGCTGTCAGTGTCATTGACATTCAAACACCTATATGGAATGGTCCAGGCTACTGGGAGATTTAATTAGTCCTAGGGCTGTCAGTGTCATTGACAATCAAATACCTACACGGAATGGTCCAGGCTACTGGGAGATTTAATTAGTCCTAGGGCTGTCAAGTGTCATTGACATTCAAATACCTACACAGAATGGTCCAGGCTACTGGGAGATTTAATTTGTCCTAGGGCTGTCAAGTGTCATTGACATTCAAACACCTATATGGAATGGTCCAGGCTATTTGGAGATTTAATTTGTCCTAGTGATGTCAGTGTCATTGACATTCAAATACCTACACGGAATGCTCCAGGCTACTGGGAGATTTAATTAGTCCTAGGGCTGTCAGTGTCATTGACATTCAAATACCTATATGGAATGGTCCAGGCCCCTGGGAGATTTAGTTAGTCCTAGTGATGTCAGTGTCATTGACATTCAAATACCTACACCGAATGGTCCAGGCTACTGGGAGATTTAATTAGTCCCAGGGCTGTCAGTGTCATTGACATTCAAATACCTACACGGAATGGTCCAGGCTACTGGGAGATTTAACTAGTCCTAGGGCTGTCAGTGTCATTGACATTCAAATTACTTTATCTGGTGCACTTATTAATCAAAAAACAGTCTTTATGACATTTAAAATTGTTTAATGCTTCAATTGCACTTTTTCTAAAATTTGTTTAATACTTATTTTAATAAGTTATAAGTTTGCCAAATAAGTACTTTCTTTACAATATTGTTATTGAATGAAAATATTTTCTTTTAATGTCACTAATATGGTATAGAAGATACATTATTATTGTGACTAAAGATAATTTAATGTATGAACAAAGTAATGTGGATTTCTGTGCAATAATATCACCATGATTCTCATGTTATGTGTTTAGGGTTGTCTCATTGTTTCAGTGTTATTCCTCGTTTCTGTTTAACAACAATTAAGATTGTTTTAAAATATGTATTAATTTCTTTTGCTGTCAAAATAAAGGTTTAACTACAATCACAACTCTTGATGTATATGTAATACTTGGGTATTATTATTTGTTAAAAACCCTGCCTATATGTTATGTAAGCAATACTAGATATATCATATTTTAAGAGATGGTTTTTTCCGTCTATGCATTAGATTGTTTGATATTTTTTATCAGTTTGTGATATTTTGTGTTAAATCTCATTACAATGATGTGGGTATTTCTTTTTTCGTTTCAAGAAATACTTCCAATTATTAGATGTTACATGTTTTGTTACATTGTCATGGATAATTATTTATTGGATTAAACATATTAATGATAAGGATGATTAAAAGGATTATATATCAAGATTAGAGGTATTACTGCCATGGAAAATTGGCATGATGTGTTCTCAGTATAATTAGATTATATTCGTATCAGAAACTAAAGAACAGATCTTCGGGACTGACTTTGTGCATCTAGACTTTGCATGTAGAGATTCTGCATGTAGAGATTCTCAATCTATTTAGTTTTATTGTAACTAGGTATATGCTGTAAATATAACAAGGATATATTCTCAGCATCTTAAAGCAACCCTTTTGGATTTGGCCAATTTTTAAATTATTGAATTTCTTTTCTTCGATTGTTTTGGTGGAAAATATAACATGAGATTACGGATACATATTTGACTAAAAAAAAAAAAACGTGTCTAAAATTGGTGATGATGAAGTCTGGACTAGTTCAAAATAAAGCATTAGTAATAACTTTCCTGATTCAAGAGTACAGTTTTTGTTTTTTAATCTTTATATAGATTCAAAAGTAAGTTCAAATGGATATTGTTTTAAAATGTTAAATATAAACGTAACATGTTCAGCCATTTTCTTCAATGTCTGAATAAAAACACACTTAAATCTGATGAGGATCATTTCAGTGTTAGGAAGCTGCCATCTAACTTAGTAGGTAGATAAGTCAATATTCAGGGTATATTTGTTTTAATCACAATATGTGTAATATATTTTGTTTATGTGGTTGTGAGGGGCGTGGCTGAGTGGGTAGGGTCACCATGTAGTAACTCCTCGAACCCACACCTTAAGGGTTTGAGTCCCAGTCAGGGCTAGAACTGTCATGTGGGAGGTTTCCCAGCTAACCTGCCATGCACCAGTGGTTATACCCAGAGAAACGTTTGAGTTCTTCCGCCACCAATTATAAGCTGGACCTTGCCAATATAATCATGATTGTACCAGTAACAAATAAACAAAATATCATTTGCATGACTGGGATTCAAGGAGTTTCTTACTTGAATTGCTTGAAAATATATACAATTTTTTTTTTAATTTGAATCATATGCAAAAAACCCCAATAAATTACTGTTTTTTTCCAGATATTTATAATTCCATCATGATTCTTATATTTGACATAAAATATAAAATGGAGATTGATTTATTTTTGTTGTGTGTTTTTTCATGGCCATGTTTTTGTTGCTTTTTTTATTAACTCACCTGAGCGCAACGTGCTCAAGGGGAGCTTTTGTGATACCGCTTATTCCGTCGTCTGTCGTTCGTCTTGTAAACACGCTAGAGGCCACAGTTTTTATCCAATCTTCATCAAACTTAGTCAGAATGTTAGTCTGCATGAAATCTTGGATGAGTTCCTTACTGGGTCACCTGGGGTCAAAAAGTAGGTCACTAGGTCAAATTTTAGGAAAAGCTTGTGAACACACTAGAGGCCACATTTATAGGCCAATCTTCATCAAATTTTGTCAGAATGTTTGTCTACATGAAATCTTGGATGAGTTCGTTATTGGGTCACGTGGGGTCAAAAATAGGTCACTAGGTCAAATCTTAAAAAACCTTTTGAACTCACTAAAAGCCATATTTATAGGCCAATCTTCATCAACCTTAGTCAGAATGTTTGTCTACATGAAATCTTGGATGAGTTGGTAACTGAGTCACGTGGGGTCAAAAAGTAGGTCACTAGGTCAAATCTTAGAAAAAGCTTGTGAACACACTAGAGGCCATATTTATAGGCCAATCTTTATCAAACTTTGTCAGAATGTTGTCTACATGAAATATTGGATGAGTTCGTTATTGGGTCACTTGTGGTCAAAAAAAAGGTCACTAGGTCAAATCTTAGAAAAAGCTTGTGAACACACCACAGACCACATTTATTGCCTAATCTTCACCAAACTTGATCAGAATGTGTGTCTGCATGAAATCTTGAATCAGTTCGTAACTGGGTCACGTGGGGTCAAAAGAAGGTCACTAGGTCAAATCTTAGAAAAAGCTTGTGAACACACCAAAGACCACATTTATAGCCCAATCTTTACCAAACTTGGTCAGAATCTTTGTCTACATAAAATCTTGAATGGGTTCGTAAATGGGTCATGTGGGGTCAAAAAGTAGGTCACTTGTTTAAATCTTACAAAAAGCTTGTGAACACACTAGGGGCAACACTTATAGGCCAATCTTCATCAATCTTGATCAGAATGTTTGTCTGCATGAAGTATTGGATGAGTTCGTTATTGGGTCACCTGGGGGCAAGAAGTAGGTCATATTTTAGAAAAAAAATGTGAACACACTACAGACAACCATTATTGCCTAATCTTCACCAAACTTGATCAGAATGTTTGTCTGCATGAAATCTTGGATGACTTCGTAACTGGGTCACGTGGGGTCAAAAAGTAGGTCACTAGGTAAAATCTTAGAAAAAGCTTGTGAACCCACTAGGAGCAACACTTATAGGCCAATCTTCATCAATCTTGATCAGAATGTTTGTCTGCATGAAATATTGGATGAGTTTATTATTGGGTCATGTGGGGTTAAATAAGTAGGTCAGATGTTTGAAAAAAGCTTGTGAACACACTAGCGACCACATTTATAGCCCAATCTTCACCAAACTTGATCAGAATGTTGTTCTGAATGAAATCTTAGATGAGTTCATTATTGGGTCACTTGGGGTCAAAAAGTAGGTCACTATGTCAAATCTTAGCAAAAGCTTGTGAACATACTACAGGCCCCATTTATGGCCCAATCTTTACCAAACTTTGCCAGCATGTTTGCCAATATGATATCTTACATATGTTTTGAAGTGAGTCATGTGAATTCAGTAGGTTACTTGGTAAAATTCTAGAAAATGTTATCAACCCGGTGGCCACACTTATGGTCCAGTCTTCACCAAAGATTTCTAAAATAAAGTTACTTGATGCCAGATTTGAGCCTACTAAAAGCCTGTGTCATCAGGTGAGCGATTAAGGGCCATCATGGCCCTCTTGTTCAATATATTAACTGTGACTACAAAGTTACCAATCATGGAACAACTGCTGACCTAACAGAGTTCCACTCTTCCTAGTACCTCAAGAAATAGTTCAATGTACAGTATTTCCATTATAGGTCTTAAAAGAGAGTCACACAGATAAAATCCTGTGTATATATAGATGTAAATACATGACAATAAAATTCAACAAAATGAACTACTTTATGTTCACAAACCACCACCTGTGAAATGGAACATGTACATGTAATGTAACCAGCACAAAATGATAGAGATCATATCTTCCAGTCTTGGTCCTAGACCCGTAACCTTCTCCTTATGTCCACTATATTGAATGCAAAGTTGCAAAGGTTAAGGGGAGTTTAATATAACACAAAAAACAATGTACAGCAGTTTACACCAGTTTTCATTGTCATTGTCAAAATGTGACTACTATTCTGAATCAGTTAACACCACAGCACTTTTGGGTCAGTGTCACTTGAACCACAGTCCCGAGTTATGAGAAAGTTAAATTTTGGAAGCACACAGGAATGAGTGTTCTAGGCGGAAATATTTTCGATATCCTGCTCTGTGCCTCACTGTTGTCTGCAGCCCTGAACCAGGTTATATAATGTTATAGGTCATATGTATCATCTCAGCATTTCAGTCAAAAGCTACCACATCCAATCAGGAAGGAATGGCATACTCATGATTTTTAGAATCAGATTAAAGGAGTGTATGAGATTGTAGTTAATTTCAAATAAGTTCTCAGTTAATTTTAATTGAATCTGTTAGCATGTATGAACATTTATTTAAGACCTAACTTAAGTCAAAATGCAAAATCCTATAGCAAGTATTGAATATTCAATATAATGGTTTCTATAATAGGATGTTAGTGACTCTGATTTAACTGTTGTCGCATTGTATAATCTATATTTATTGAGAAGAGGTGTTTATTTTCAGCTGAAGCCTTGCCAATTTCCAATTCTTTGATTTAAGACAGAATAATATTGACCATTGTTTGAACACATGTAATATCTTACAGGGTAAAGCTTACCCAAACAGCTTTTCTGAGCACTTGATTTTGTATTCAATGGGAAAGCACTGAATACTTAGTAACCATAGTTTACCACAGCTTTTCTGATACCTTTTTGTCTGTGCTAATCAACAATTTGCTTGTTAACACTCTAAAGACTTCATTTTTAATCCAGTCTTTGCCAAACTAACTCAGAATTTTTGTCTGCATGAAATCTTGGACGAGTTCCTAACTGGGTCACCTGGATCAAAAACTAGGTCACTAGGAAAAACCTTGTGGACACCTTAGATGCCACATTTATGGCCCAATCTTTACAATACTTGGTCAGAATATTTTTCTATGTGAAATCTTGCATTTGTAGCTGGGTCACGTGGGATTCAAATATATGGCACTGAGTCAAATGTTAGAGAAAAGTGAACACTCTAGAGGCAACACTTTTGGCCCAATCTTCACTAACAATTTCTTAGATCAGTAACTCTAAATTACTTGATGCCAGAGATGAAATTCCTGGAAGCCAGAGTCCTCAGCTGAGCCATAAGGGCCATCATGGCCCTCTTGTTGTTTTAAATTGGTGTTTTCTTTTCACTGACATTAATAAAATCTTTAGGAGTGTCAGGTTAGAGCTCTGTAAATTTATATAATCATCCCAGTCAGTCATTTTGCTGATTTGATTTGGCATCCAAGTGGTCTGGCCCCCAGGACATTCCAGTTGTCCTGGATTTTCCTCACCCAACCATTGCTGTACCTTCTGACCATGTGTCCAAACGATGATAGGGGCCCTTATTTATAATGTCAACAGTGCTGTCAATACCAGTCAGCACGAGCAATTCGGAGAACATTGTTTGCTCAAACTGTCTGGGTCCAATTAATCTTCCAAGCATTTTGTTCTAGGTTGTTGCTGTCCTCCATTTGTTTTCAACGGTTAGGGCTAGGTTTATTACCACACAGCATGCAGCTATGGATCTGCTGAACACAAGTCCCTCCATTTGCATGGATGGTCCTTTAAAGATAAGGAATAGAGCAAGCTGATGGAATTGTTTCCATCCGGATGTGTATGACAACAGTAGCATCTGATCCATCTCAACATATGCCCTGGGTTAAAAATTAAAGTTCAACAGGCAGTGGAGTGTTCAGTGCTTGAAAAATGGTTCAGTGTCTTTAGTGAATTTATTTTTTTCTAGGGAAATTAACATATTTGGAACTTGAAAAATAAAAAAATGTCTGCCTCAATCATGAATCAAACTGCAGTTCACATGATTACAAGTCAAGCGTGCCCATGGCAGCCACGTATATTTTTTTTATGGTAATGATATAAAATATTGTTGGGCTATTGGTAGAGCAAGCCTGTACAGTTATCTGATTTGGTGTGAGTCAACTTATAAAGAATGAGATTTCACAAGGTGCTTATATACTCAGGACATTGCTTGAACGCAATGTTCCTGTAGAAGATAACATATAAACGTCTCTTTTATAAGCGCCATAATTTGGAACAAGAGACCTTTAGAAAATTTATCCCCTATGGGAAAATTCTAAGGAAGTGATAATTCTTATAGTAGAATAGTAGGGTAAAACTATAATGTCGTGGACAACTGTTTTATCATTATAATTAGTGACGTATATTCTTATTTGTACAGCCTTGTTTTGTTGGCATTTTACCTGTAGCAATCTCCAGAAAGCTATGACAAATAATAGCTACAAAAATGATATCTCTTGTCCTCTGGAAATGGAGTTTGTACATTTTGAAATTTTTAGTGGTGTGTGTGCCAGGTGCAGCCCGTCTAAATCGCTGTCCTTTTTCAAACAAATCAATGTGGGGAAGTACATTGCCATAATAAAACATCCCACAATGTTCCAGTTATATTTTAATATTATAATTTTGTTCTCTATAACATATGTAATGTATAGCTCAGTGGAAAACCTAATAAATTCATGACCCTAAATTTAAACTATTAATATATTAAACTAAACTAATATATTAAACTATTCCCCCTCTAAACATTTTATTTATAAATAATATTGATAATGTATTTATTAAGATGTTTAAAAGCAAATGTTTGTTAAAGCAGAATATCACATATGACTAAACAAAACAGAAAACATCAAAATGCATAAGCACTTTGTATAATTCTGATCAAAAGTCTGGTGATTAAAGATTTCATTGTAAATAAAACCAACAGAAGTAAATTTATCATTCCAATAGCTTTTTATCAAAGTGCCGAACATTTCATCATATACATGTAATATGTATTGTCCCAAATAAAAGATTATTTACGTAATTATTTCTAGTAAATATTATAATGTATAATGCATAATACAGCAACTAAACCAGATGTTTAAACCAGACTTTAAATTTACATCAAGCCATTGTTCATACATGTTATTCAATGTTAATGCAAAGTTTTTAATATTTTTTTTACAAGGAGAACATTGTATAGCTTGTACTAGCAATGTTACAATGTTCCTATCCTTTTATTTATAAATATACTCACATATTTGGGGGATTATTTCAGACTTACATATAAATTAGAAACATGAAACAAATTGTTATCTACTTTTTAAAAACAAACAAACAACACATTTCATCTTCTTGTTTACTGGTACATAGTGTTTAAATTTTTAACACATTTAATGATAGGTGAAAAAAATGGCCTAGGTTATATGCATTCAGTTATAATATTGAGTCCTAAATGTTATGCAATATATATTTGGGATAAACACTATAAATAATAAACAATTATAGATTATACAACGTACATTCACATAGTAGATTCTCAAACAGTAGCAAATTAAGTTGGCAGTTTTGTCTTGTGGCAAATAAATGCAACATGCTCACTTAATCCAGGAAGCTGCTCTCTAAAAGTGTATTTATGTCACTATTACCTTCTGTCCATATCACTATTACTTTCTGTCCATATCACTATTACTTTCTGTCCACATCACTATTACTTTCTGTCCATATCACTATTACTTACTGTCCATATCACTATTACTTTCTGTCCATATCACTATTACTAACTTTCCATATCACTATTACTTTCTATCCATATCACTATTACTTACTGTCCATATCACTATTACTTTCTGTCCATATCACTATTACTTACTGTCTACATCACTATTACTGTCCACATCTCTATTACTTTCTGTCCACATCACTATTACTTTCTGTCCACATCTCTATTACTTTCTGTCCATATCACTATTACTGTCCATGTCACTATTACTTTCTGTCCATATCACTATTACTGTCCATATCACTATTACTTTCTGTCCATATCACTATTACTTCTGTCCACATCACTATTACTTTCTGTCCATATCACTATTACTTACTGTCCACATCACTATTACTTCTGTCCATATCACTATTACTGTCCATACCACTATTACTTTCTGTCCATATCACTATTACTTCTGTCCACATCACTATTACTTACTGTCCACATCTCTATTACTTACTGTCCATATCACTATTACTTCTGTCCACATCACTATTACTTTCTGTCCATATCACTATTACTTTCTGTCCTTATCACTATTACTTCTGTCCACATCACTTTTACTTTCTGTCCATATCACTCTTACTTTCTGTCCATATCACTATTACTTCTGTCCATATCACTATAACTTTCTGAGCGTCGGCTTGCGGATCGGGAGGTCGTGGGTTCGAACCCCGGCCGGGTCTAACCAAAGACTTTAAAGTTGGTAGTAGTGGCTTCCCTCCTAACGCTCGGGGCTAAGGGGACAGCATTACGCCTGACTCGTCGGTGTCAGTATAATGGACCGGCCGGGTACAGTCCCTGGGCACCTCATAAGTGCCCCTGTGCTATAATGATAGAAATGTCGCTGCGCAGTATCGGCAAAAATGCCGGCTAATCCCTAATCCCTATAACTTTCTGTCCACATCACTATTTCTTACTGTCCATATCACTATTACTGTCCATATCACTATTTCTTACTGTCCACATCACTATTACTTTCTGTCCATATCACTATTACTTTCTGTCCATGTCACTATTACTTTCTGTCCATATCACTTTTACTGTCCATATCACTATTTCTTTCTGTCCATATCACTATTACTATCCATATCACTATTACTGTCCATGTCACTATTACTTACTGTCTACATCACTATTACTGTCCATATCACTGTTACTTACTGTCCATATCACTATTACTTACTGTCCATATCACTATTACTTTCTGTCCATATCACTATTACTGTCCATATTACTATTACTGTCCACATCACTATTACTTACTGTCCATATCACTATTACTTACTGTCCATATCACTATTACTTACTGTCCATATAACTATTACTGTCCATATCACTATTACTTACTGTCCATATCACTATTACTTACTGTCCACATCACTATTACTTACTGTCCATATAACTATTACTGTCCACATCACTATTACTTTCTGTCCATATCACTCTTACTTTCTGTCCACATCTCTATTACTTTCTGTCCATATCACTATTACTGTCCATGTCACTATTACTTTCTGTCCTTATCACTATTACTGTCCATAGCATTATTACTTTCTGTCCTTATCACTATTACTTTCTGTCCACATCTCTATTACTTTCTGTCCACATCACTATTACTTACTGTCCAGATCACTATTACTTACTGTCCATATCACTATTACTTTCCATATCACTATTACTTTCTGTCCATATCACTATTACTTTCTGTCCACATCTCTATTACTTTCTGTCCATATCACTATTACTTAGTGTCCACATCACTATTACTTTCTGTCCATATCACTTTTACTTTCTGTCCATATCACTATTACTTTCTGTCCATATCACTATTACTTAGTGTCCACATCACTATTACTTTCTTTCCATATCACTATTACTGTCCATATCACTATTACTTTCTGTCCATATCACTATTATTTTCTGTCCATATCACTATTACTGTCCATATCACTATTACTGTCCACATCACTATTACTTTCTGTCCATATCACTATTACTGTCCATATCACTATTACTTTCTGTCAATATCACTATTACTTTCTGTCCATATCACTATTACTTAGTGTCCACATCACTATTACTTTCTGTCCATATCACTATTACTGTCCACATCACTATTACTTTCTGTCCATATCACTATTACTGTCCATATCACTATTACTTTCTGTCCATATCACTATTACTGTCCATATCACTATTACTTACTGTCCACATCACTATTACTTTCTGTCCATATCACTATTACTTACTGTCCATATCACTATTACTTACTGTCCACATCACTATTACTTTCTGTCCATATCACTATTACTGTCCATATCACTATTACTTACTGTCCAAATCACTATTACTTTCTGTCCATAATACTATTACTGTCCATATCACTATTACTGTCCATGTCACTATTACTTACTATCCACATCACTATTACTTTCTGTCCATATCACTATTACTGTCCATATCACTATTACTTACTGTCCATATCACTATTACTTTCTGTCCACATCTCTATTACTTTCTGTCCATATCACTATTACTTACTGTCCATATCACTATTACTTTCTGTCCATATCACTATTACTTAGTGTCCACATCACTATTACTTTCTGTCCATATCACTATTACTTTCCATATCACTATTACTTACTGTTCACATCACTATTACTTTCTGTCCATATCACTATTACTGTCCATATCACTATTACTTTCTTTCAATATCACTCTTACTTTCTGTTCATATCACTATTACTGTCCATATCACTATTACTTACTGTCCATATCACTATTACTGTCCATATCACTATTACTGTCCATATCACTCTTACTTTCTGTCCATATCACTCTTACTTTCTGTCCATATCACTATTACTTACTGTCCATATCACTATTACTTACTGTCCATATCACTATTACTTACTGTCCATATCACTATTACTGTCCATATCACTCTTACTTTCTGTCCATATCACTATTACTTACTGTCCATATAACTATTACTGTCCACATCACTATTACTGTCCATATCACTCTTACTTTCTGTCCATATCACTATTACTTACTTTCCACATCACTATTACTTACTGTCCATATAACTATTACTGTCCACATCACTATTACTTTCTGTCCATAATACTAATACTGTCCATATCACTATTACTGTCCATGTCACTATTACTTTCTGTCCTTATCACTATTACTGTCCATATCACTATTACTTTCTGTCCTTATCACTATTACTTTCTGTCCACATCTCTATTACTTTCTGTCCACATCACTATTACTTACTGTCCAGATCACTATTACTTACTGTCCATATCACTATTACTTTCCATATCACTATTACTTTCTGTCCATATCACTATTACTTTCTGTCCACATCTCTATTACTTTCTGTCCATATCACTATTACTTAGTGTCCACATCACTATTACTTTCTGTCCATATCACTATTACTGTCCACATCACTTTTACTTTCTGTCCATATCACTATTACTTTCTGTCCATATCACTATTACTTAGTGTCCACATCACTATTACTTTCTTTCCATATCACTATTACTGTCCATATCACTATTACTTTCTGTCCATATCACTATTATTTTCTGTCCATATCACTATTACTGTCCATATCACTATTACTGTCCACATCACTATTACTTTCTGTCCATATCACTATTACTGTCCATATCACTATTACTTTCTGTCCATATCACTATTACTTTCTGTCCATATCACTATTACTTAGTGTCCACATCACTATTACTTTCTGTCCATATAACTATTACTGTCCACATCACTATTACTTTCTGTCCATATCACTATTACTGTCCATATCACTATTACTTTCTGTCCATATCACTATTACTGTCCATATCACTATTACTTACTGTCCACATCACTATTACTTTCTGTCCATATCACTATTACTTACTGTCCATATCACTATTACTTACTGTCCACATCACTATTACTTTCTGTCCATATCACTATTACTTACTGTCCATATCACTATTACTTTCTGTCCATATCACTATTACTTTCTGTCCATATCACTATTACTTAGTGTCCACATCACTATTACTTTCTGTCCATATAACTATTACTGTCCACATCACTATTACTTTCTGTCCATATCACTATTACTGTCCATATCACTATTACTTTCTGTCCATATCACTATTACTGTCCATATCACTATTACTTACTGTCCACATCACTATTACTTTCTGTCCATATCACTATTACTTACTGTCCATATCACTATTACTTACTGTCCACATCACTATTACTTTCTGTCCATATCACTATTACTGTCCATATCACTATTACTTACTGTCCAAATCACTATTACTTTCTGTCCATAATACTATTACTGTCCATATCACTATTACTGTCCATGTCACTATTACTTACTATCCACATCACTATTACTTTCTGTCCATATCACTATTACTGTCCATATCACTATTACTTTCTGTCCATATCACTATTACTTTCTGTCCACATCTCTATTACTTTCTGTCCATATCACTATTACTTACTGTCCATATCACTATTACTTTCTGTCCATATCACTATTACTTAGTGTCCTTATCACTATTACTTTCTGTCCATATCACTATTACTGTCCATATCACTATTACTTACTGTTCACATCACTATTACTTTCTGTCCATATCACTATTACTGTCCATATCACTATTACTGTCCATATCACTATTACTTTCTTTCAATATCACTCTTACTTTCTGTTCATATCACTATTACTGTCCATATCACTATTACTTACTGTCCATATCACTATTACTGTCCATATCACTATTACTGTCCATATCACTCTTACTTTCTGTCCATATCACTCTTACTTTCTGTCCATATCACTATTACTTACTGTCCATATCACTATTACTTTCTGTCCATATCACTATTACTGTCCATATCACTATTACTTACTGTCCACATCACTATTACTTTCTGTCCATATCACTATTACTTACTGTCCATATCACTATTACTTACTGTCCACATCACTATTACTTTCTGTCCATATCACTATTACTTTCTGTCCATATCACTCTTACTTTCTGTCCATATCACTATTACTGTTCAAGTCATATGTGTACATACAGTTTAGAATAAATATTGATCAGTTTTACCAGACTAGCTTAAAGACCTGTATATAACCTCTAGTGGTTTTGGGGTCAGTGGTACAAAGGTCAAGATGACAGTGACCTTAACATTCTTTTTGTTTTCCAATGATATTGACAAAATTCACAATACCTCAATCATCATAATTGGTAATGATGTAAGTCATGATAAGATGAGCTCTATTTGTTTTTGTGTCAATAATGTAAAGGTCAAGTTAACATGAACAAGATTTTTGCTTTCTGTGAGGGTCTTTACCTTCATCCACACCCTAATCTAATGCCAAAACTGGTTGCCAAAAATATCTGGAATATCCATAAAAGGCATGTTTTGGGGAGGGATATCAAACAAATTAACTTTAACTGCCTAGGTCTCTGTATTTATTTTTGTGGTCCTAGACAGACAGACGGATGATGTGTTCCATACCAAAATACTATCCTTCGCTTTTAAAAATGTTGGTTTGTGGTAGCTTATTGTACCAGGATGTAAAACACAAAGGCATTTGTTAAGTTGATATATTTTATTTTCTAAAATAAATTAGACCACAATTTACATTTAAAAATATACAAACTGATTTTTCATGTTTTCATTATGTACCAAAAAAATGTATTTTCACCTGTTGGCAATAAATGCCATATTGATACAAGAATATGCATCCTTGATGTTACAAAATACATATTGTCAATGTCCACAGACACACAAATAATCAATAGGTCATTGTGGTTGGATGGTGTTTGTTTGATTTTTATAACCAATTTTATTTATCATTTAACTTTATTTTGTATTACCAGAAGACACATTATTTACTACAATTAACAAACATGTACTACCATTATAATGTTAAATTCCTATTTGCAATTTAAGTTGCTCACATAGCAAAAGATTACAAAGACAACATACTACCGTGGTTATTACATATGTTTATTTTTTAAATTATAATATTTCTTTAACCTTAAACCCCTTTCTTACAAAATCGGGCATGATAAGAAAAGATAAATCATTTTATGTATACAAAACAATAAAAAAGTAAATTCTATCACAGATAATTACTTATGAAGCAATAAAAGTATTTGTTTAATCTTTACAGTAAACAATTAACATTAACTTCACATTCTTACAGCTCCAAATTAAAGATGGTATAAGTCACTTTAAAGCAGAGATCTTTAAGAATTCAAACAAGAAAGGATTACCTTTAAATATAATTGCTGAAGCTGCTTGTTGATGTCATAGACTTGTTGGGAGTTGTTACACTACAAATGGGATTGCAATACAGGAATTCCTATCTCTGCATACACAGCAAAGTTAGCTCTGTTTTGATTGCAAAATTGTGTTTTTGCCAGATTTGAAATTTATATTAGCAGGAATCCCTATTGCATCTATAAATAGATTATTAGCAAATGTACAAATGCCAGACTGAGTAGTTAATCATTTACACTGTTTTATCACTGAAGTAATGAAAAAGACCTTCTTAACAAAATGCAAGACTGTACCTATAGTCAGTTTTCACTGTAAAATATCCAGAAGACAACAGTTAACAAACCTTTAATGGAAGTGCACAGCGATTATAAAATTAAATATGCTATACACATAAAATAAGTCACAAAACTGTTCAATTTTGGATTGTAAAAAATTCTCTTTTTTCCATATTTTGTTTTATCTCTAGCATATTTCTAAAGATGCCTCACAACCACAACCATGTCATAGCAGAGTATTTTTTAAAATTTGTTTTCTTTCTAGCAAATTATAAAGATGTCTAACTATGTATGTGTATGTTAAGGCCAAAACGTTCCATAAAGCAATTCATGAACGGCTTTACCAATAGAAGCCATGCAATGCTTCGAGGTGTCAAAAGTGCATAATCATGCCCAAAACATGTAATTTCAGGTAATGTCTTGATAATGAATCAGCACAACTGCAAAACAACAAATGCTGCCAACCTCATTTCTTGCATCATTTGTCACAAACAATATGTAGCAGAGACAAAAATGGAAAAAAAATATCTATCAGCAGAAACCTGAACCTGCATTGCACAGGCTGGAGGACAAAGAACCTCAACAGATCTCTTGTCACAGAGCACTTTCATGAAGATGGCTTCATGCTCCAAGAAGACATTACACTTCATTGTTTTGAGGCAAATGCAATGTGGTCTGACAAGCAGCGCAAGGCTCAAGAGACATACTGGATAAAAAGGCTAAATATTCTACCCATTTGGGATAAACAAAAAAGACAGACAGATCAATCAACACTTCCTCTGCTAAAATTCCTATGTCACACTTTAGGTTGTGTTTCATCCCTCTGTGAGGTCTATCTCTGATAAGTCACTCTCCTCAAAGCCTCCTGGCATCCTCACATCCAGTTTCCCTGTCCCTCCTGTTGCCAGCCTTTGAAGTTCTGACTCAGTCAGTGACCCCTCTGTTCCATAGGAGTACCCTACGGAGTTCCTGCTGCCTCTCACATCAAAGGAGCTTCTCAATGAAGATTGGCCAGACCCTCTCAAGCCCATGGGTTCTGATTGGCTGAAGCTCTGAGACATGTAACCTGATTGGATAAGAGCATCAACATTCATCTGATCAGGGGTCATGGAGCGGGTCAACTGATTGCTGCCATAAAGACTGCCTGTAAAAGA
Organism: Sinonovacula constricta; assembly: GCA_007844125.1. NCBI lineage: Eukaryota > Metazoa > Mollusca > Bivalvia > Cardiida > Solecurtidae > Sinonovacula > Sinonovacula constricta. Next base: position 55,379,863 of record CM017557.1, read on the forward strand.
AAGCCGAACTTTGATTACATGATAGCAAAAAGAAACATTTACAATTGTTTGAGATTTAACTAGAACTCCGCGAGTCGGATGTGTCGCCTGATGAAAATTTTGTTAGTCGACATAAAAAATGTTTATTAGTTTTTTGTTGTACAGATATTAGCAATGTATTTGCACAAAATTCACATATAAAATAACCTTTTAATTGTCTCATTGCAAAAAACATGCACAACAAGTTATGTCCTTTGCAAGAAATGCACTAAAAATCGATCAAATGGGAATAACTAAAAAACGGAAGAAGGTAGAGTTACCCTTCTTGGGCACTGTACTTTGAGTCATTGCCAGAAACATGCATACCAAGTTTGGAGTCATTTGGACCTACGGTGACAAAGTTAGGCTCTGGACAAGGAAATCCGGACGCCGACAAAGTAATCCCTATATGTCTCTTTGTCAGGCGACACAAGGAAATCCGGACGCCGACGCCGACAAAGTAATCCCTATATGTCGCCTTTTCAGGCGACACAAAAATCCATAATGTTTCTGCCATTTAATACTTTTCATAATGAAATTCACATTGAATATACACGGAATGTCACTTATCTGAGGCCGAGATAACAAAGTTTCACTGTATTTAAATAGTGCTCAGAGTGCCCAGCACTACTCTGGGGTTAAACAATCAATGGTTTCACAGGTAAAACAAAGTGAAACACTGCTCAAAAGGTTTGTGTAGATTGTTGATGATACATGTAAAACACACATGTTCACATAGATGGTAGCTTTAAGCCAGTTTTTAATTCTGATAAAGGTGTGCGTTGTCTTTTTTCATTGCCAAGAGTGGAATCCAACATCCCACCAACCATCTACAAGTCATCTTGGGATGGTACTTATTTAAGTTTATATAATGCTGTCTTAACATTAAAAGAAAGCAATGTGTTTTTTGCAAGGTTTAAAGCTTTTTAATCTCAAGGAAGTCTACTATACCTTGATTATCCATTGAGTCTCTGTAGTCATCCGAGCTGCCGCGTACATTAACCAGTCTTGCGCCCAAGCCCCGGCTCTCTGGTAGTGTGCTTGATTTGATCAATTGGGGTGGCTTACGCAGAGATGATTTCACTGAAGACATATAATTGTGGTTTTAAAAAGATGTCAATAACAAGAATAGCGTTGAACTTGATTTTTTTGTTCTGGATTGTCTTTTTTGTTTTTAAAAAATATCTTAACTGGTAAAGCTAGAACTAAAGGGTGTGCAAACTGGTATTTTAACTTAAAAATATGCCACTGATTTCCTAGTTTTAAAAATTCTCTTAATTTCACAAATTTGTTTATTACAATGTCCATTTAACAGCTTCAAGTTTCTGGTAATACAACTCAACAAAGAAAGGAAAACTTACATGGCGAAGTCCTGCCTCCTGTGGAGATCATGCCCCTCCCTTGGGAAAGTCTACCTCCTGGAGTGATCCGCCCTGTTGGAGACTGGCCTGTCCCACTGACATACTGGCTCCTCCCAGTGGTGTCCCTCACAGGCACCTCATCCCTTAATGGAGAGGAGCTACGCTTCAAAATACCTCGAGTAGGGCTGACTGGTCGCTCATCATTCAATGGACCTAAAGTAACAATATTATAATAAATGTCTAGTAAATGTATTAGGATTTTTTGTATGCTTCTACTATTTTATTCACACACACACCATTTTCACCAAATTACAACCCCCCTTTTTGAAAGCTTCAAATAAAGAGAAAAACATCAACTTAATACTTTTTGTTTTGATACAAATGTACACAAGGCCTTCAACATTACACACAAGCAATAATAATGGTATTTTGATAATCAAGATTATATAACATTTAGGGATGTCAGCCATTACTTGGGTACTCAAGTATTTGATCAAAAGATTATGCTTGAAAAATAAAATCACTATTTGGGTATTTAGTAAACAGTTGGAAGTATATTATAATTACCAAAAAATAAACTAAAAAGTATAAAAAAAACACAAATTAAATGCTGTGTCCTCTGTAAAATGGACCTTAGCCAATTAATGCCAGTCCCATGACCTAGTTCCTCCTTATGAAGGTCCATGAAATGTACTTACCACCCAGTGGTGTTATGAAGGTCCATGAAATGTACTTACCACCCAGTGGTGTTATGAAGGTCCATGAAATGTACTTACCACCCAGTGGTGTTATGAAGGTCCATGAAATGTACTTCACACCCAGTGGCGTTATGAAGGTCCATGAAATGTACTTACCACCCAGTGGCATTATAAAGGTCCATAAAATGTACTTACCACCCAGTGGCATAATGAAGGTCCATGAAATGTACTTCACACCCAGTGGCATTATGAAGGTTCATGAAATGTACTTCACACCCAGTGGTGTTATGAAGTTCCATGAAATGTACTTCACACCCAGTGGCATTATGAAGGTTCATGAAATGTACTTCACACCCAGTGGTGTTATGAAGGTTCATGAAATGTACTTCACACCCAGTGGTGTTATGAAGTTCCATGAAATATACTTCACACCCAGTGGCATTATGAAGGTTCATGAAATGTACTTCACACCCAGTGGTGTTATGAAGTTCCATGAAATATACTTCACACCCAGTGGCCTTATGAAGTTCCATGAAATGTACTTACCACCCAGTGGCCTTATTAAGGTCCATGAAATGAACTTACCAGCCAGTGGCCTTATGAAGGTCTATGAAATGTACACTATGCCACCATGTGGGTCAATAAAACAAAACAATGGGACAATGAGGAAGCTTAACCATCTTCTTGTTTACTAAATGTAATATCATTAACATTCTCAAACAATTTACATATCAAAATCAACTTTTTCTTTTCTTTGGCTGCTTTCTTCTTTTTCTAATATCAGCACTACCATTTAGATTATAGCAACTCCAACTGGAAACACTTTTACATTAGATCTTTCAAAGGGTTTCTGACTTTTTTAACAAAAGCCAACAATCACATGTGAATGTTTGTCAATCTAAAAACAGCATGCTTATTAGTCTTTTGTTTCAGGGCAGTGAAAGCTGCGCAAATTGACAATGATATAGTTAGTATATACATAAGTTTAAACATATCCTAAATAATTATTTTTATTTCTAAAAACACACTTTTAAACAATATGTATTTTACAAATTTTTGCATTTTATCCATATTTCTAAAACTTGGGCAATTTTATAAATTTTCTTCTTCTGTTTAACACATGCACAATGTTGATAACACTGCAATGTCACCAGACTCCAAATTGCTCTATAGGTGTACAGATCTCAAACAATGAAACACAATGTTGTTGCTGTTTTTTGTTGTTTTTTTTCATTTAAAATTACTCCAAACAATTAAGTTGCAAAATTTATTAAATTTTCAGCACCTGAACTCACAAAGGTGTAAACAACTGATGGATAATGAAAAGTTAATTTCATTCTAACCGACAAACATTCAACCAACAGTATAATGCACAAACTAGTTAGCCATGACTTTAGGTACATAGCTATTTGTGGAAACTGCTTACAAACTTTGGCTATTCAAGGTCACTTCCTAGTAATAAATTTGTCCTCAAATGATACTATGACAGATTTTATAAACACTTTAGTTAATTCGATCATTTACAACAATGTATATGCATTATTCTTGAGTATTGTAAATAAACCATCAATGAAGTATCACAAACATGATACAAATCTTTCAAATGAATACTGCTTCCAAAAAAAAAGACATAAAAAATGATTTGACTTTCAGTTTGCATTTTTTTTTTCAATTTTCTACTATGGACAACAATGAATATAGACATTGTTGGTATTGGTAACTAGAGGATATAAGAATTTTCCAAGTGAAAAATGACCCAAACAGTTGCACTATACAACCGAATGTTAGATAGTGAAACTAGACAACTGATATTTAAATGTAATGATAACTGGCAAATATAGAAAGTAGAATATACACAATAATTATATTTGTTTAAGACAATTTGATGATGTAAACTGTAAAATTTCAGAACTACCTTAACATCACATTATGTTCATTCCTAAACATTGATTTATCAGATGATGAACATGAAGGCTTCATGAAGTTATAATTGTTATTGTTTTTAAAAAAAAAAGTTCCACAAACCTTCAAAAGACACTCTGGTGGGAGACTGAGTCCTAAAAGTTGGCGACTGGGTTCGTTTCTGTGGTGGGGAAGGGGAGCGGCGCTCGCCAGAACGACTTGATTTCTTTGATTCTTGGAGGGTCTTGGAAGAGCGGGTAACTCCTGTTGCTCCAAGGTGAGGTTGTTGGTAAAATTGTTGTTGTAGCTGTTGTTGTTGTTTGGGTCTGACCTGAAGGACCTCACCCTCACTCTTTCCTGTGGTATTTAGCACATCAACCACCTGGAAATGTTGGGTACCTTACATGATACTAGTTATAATAGAGATAAAAACTACATCTTTGAAGAGAGAAACTATTGTATACTGAACCATTTGTTGCTTGTAAACCCTGCACTGTATATCAAAGTATGTTCTGGTTTAAAATAACCTGTAATACTTGCAAAACATTTTTTAAAAATTTATGCGCTGGATTTCCACTAAATGTACGGATCATTCTAAACATTTGTGCTCATTTATGAACTCTTCCACAAAACTGTTGATTCACTGCCTTTGATATAATGGACAAAAAACACTTAAGCCCTGTAGCTGGTAGTTAATTGAACATTTCAAAAGGGGATTTAACTGCAAATTTCAAACAATTTGGTAATTGCAAACCTTTATAAAAGAAAAAGACGTAAATTCCATCCACTACTAACCTGTCTGTTGGACATGTCATACAGACCATACTGAGGTGTGGCATTCTGTAATCGTGCCAACAGGTTGAGCACTGGATCTGCCTCTGGAGGATATTCAGTATGGCGATAATTGTAGAGGAACTCTCCCTCACTGCGGGACACTTCTGTTTGATCATCCTGAAATTGTTCACTCCCAGTTACATGTATTCAAGGAAAGAAAGTTAATAGTATATAGCTTGAATTGAATATTTCACATAATATCATGTATTGTCATTTGTATACAGGTACCTCAGTAAGTACCATGGGGATGAGAAGTAAAATTGGCACACAACCTTTCACAATGTCATGTTATACAGATTGTAAGTTGTTTGGTAATGTATCAAACACTACAGTTTAAGTATGTGAGAGGCTGTAGAGCTGGCAGCCTATAATGTAGATCCTGCAGGCATTTACAATGGGAGAGGGCTGAACTAGTTGAGCACTATCTGTCTTAGCCAAATATATTAACATTAAGTATTGTCTGACAAAAGAAACAGAAGCTTAGGTGCCTATCAATACAATATTATTACATCTGCTGACAGAAGCATCAGGGGCCAAGTACTTAAGAAGGCAGGAACAAAGACACAGTTTTGCTGCAGCACAACTACACTGATAATTGAGATAGCTGGTAGGACATAAAAGAATTTAGTCAGAAAGTAGACTTAACTTTAAACAATTGATGTCTGTACAAGGTATTGTCTGAAAAATTGTCACATTTTTTTTAAAAATGAAATGTTATCTTTATTTTTGTAAAACAAATGGAATACAAGAAATGTCGCCATGCGACGAAACCAGGTTTTCATTTTACATTTAGATTACCAATTCTGTTTAATGTAGATGAAATCCCTGAATTAGTTTGCACAAATTTTGACTTTTGAACTCTAAAGTGTGACCTTGACAGGAAGTACTGAACTAAACTCGAAGCTACATTTTGGCATTTTTTGATTCTTATTACCCTAGGTGTGACCTTGACCTTTGAGGTAAGGCCATGGCTCTTAGACAAGACACTAAGCCATATTAAATGACCACTTGTGTGAAGACATGTTAAGTTTCAAAGCTCCTTCATGAATGGTTATTGAGAAAAAGACAACTTAATAAAAAACTTAATGAAAATGCTAAGTGAAAAAGGGGCATAACTATGGAAAATATAGTCAAGAGTTATGAAATTTGTCCTGATTATTGCTACTGTAGTGTCAGACAGCTGTGTTAAGTATCAAAGCCCCTACTTGAATGGTTACTGAGAAAAAGACAATGTTCACAAAAACATGAAAAATGGAAATTCTAAGATAAAAGGGCATAACTTTGGCAAAATATAGCCAGGGCCTATTAAACTTGTTCTGATAAATGCTACTGTGATGAATGACAACTATTTTAAGTTTCAAAGCTCTATCTTGAACAGTTATTGAGAAAAATTCAACTTTGACAAGAACTTAATGAAAATTCTAAGTGAAAAGGGGACATAACTTTGGCCAAATAGAGACAGGGATTATGAAACTTGTCCGAATAATTGCTACTGTGATGTCAAACAACTATGTTAAGTTTCAAAGCTCTACCTTGAATGGTTACTGAGAAAATACAACTTAGACAATAAAAAATGAAAATTTTAAGTGAAAAAGGGGCATAACTTTGGCAAAAGAGCATCAGGGGTTATGAGAAGAAGACAAGTTAAACAAAAAACTTAATGAATATTTGACGTCCACATGCACACCCAACGACATACCCCAATCTTATAACCAGGATTTTCCTAAGGAAAACCTGGTTAAAAATTAAATCTAATTATTTTAACAACATAATAAAAACCTAAAAAACAAACTGCAGCATGTTGGATTCAAACATGTAGCCTCAAATGTATGTGTCAAGCACACTGGCCACATGGCCATTTAGGCAGATTTCATTGTGGGTCATAAAAATTGCTTGTTTAACGTCAAGTAGACAATTTCGTTGAAAGAACTGTCAAGGAAATGTTGTTTTTTCTACTCCAACTGATTAATAAACCAGTAGGTTTTGACCATGAAAGCTTTATAAAAGATTGATATTTTGGAAGTTAAAACTGTGCACCAGGTATTCCACATTATCCTTGTGGGAAGGTTTTTTCCTATACTTTATATAAGAAATAAAATAAATTTAATTTTTAATTAGGTTATTTTTTTAAAAAGCACACAAGCTTTTGTAATAAATCTTCATATGGATCAATAAAATTCTATTTTATGCATATGCTTTAGTCTTAAGTGTTTCTCAAAAGTTTAAAAAGTGGAAAAGTTTTCTGCAGTAACTATATACCAAATACATACCCACAAGGGAGGTAAGAATGCAGTTTTTTTTAATAGTTAGAATAAAGTCCCTTTGCATACTAAACTAGAACTATCGCTGAATGCGATTCATACCCCCACCAATGTCCTTGACAAAGCTGGTACAAGGGTAAGATGGGTTCTGCACATTGCCCAGTTGGGGTGAACATTTGAGTCAAGTTTGAAGAAAATACTTACATTAGTATAGAATTTATAGGGCAGACACGACATATTGTCTAGTATTGATTGTAAGTAAATTAAGACTTAAAAAGGGGCATAACTTTGTCAAAATGCAATATAGAGTTATGAAACTTGACCTGCATATCTTACTTGTGATACATCATATATCTTTTAAGCTTCAAGCAAATACCTGTGCATGTTAAAATTTAAGAACATTTTCTAAGTCAATTTTGACCTTCAAGTGTGACCTTGACCTTAAGCTGGCACAAAGGTAACATGGGTTCTGCACATAACCTTGTTGAGTTGAACATTTGAGTAAAGTTTGAAGAAAATTCTTCCATTAGAATAGGATTTATAGAGTGGACACGACATATTGTCTAATACTTGATTGTATGTAAATTTGAAGACTTAAAAGGGGCATAACTTTGTCAAAATGCAATACAGAGTTCTGAAACTTGACCTGCATATCCTAATTGTGACACTTCATATATATTTTAAGTTTCAAGCAAATACTTTTTCTAGTTTCAGAAATTTTCAAATACATGTTAAAATTTAAGAATATTTTCTAAGTCAATTTTTGACCTTCAAGTGTGACCTTGACCTTAAGCCGGCACAAAGGTAACATGGGTTCTGCACATAACCTTGTTGAGTTGAACATTTGAGTAAAGTTTGAAGAAAATTCTTCCATTAGTATAGGATTTATGGAGTGGACACGACATTTTGTCTAATACTTGATTGTATGTAAATTTGAAGACTTAAAAGGAGCATAACTTTGTCAAAATGCAATACAGAGTTATGAAACTTGACCTGCATATCCTAATTGTGACACTTCATATATATTTTAAGTTTCAAGCAAATACTTTTTCTAGTTTCAGAAATATTCAAATACATGTGAAAAATTTAAGAATATTTTCTAAGTCAATTTTTGACCTTCAAATGTGACCTTGACCTTAAGCCGGCAAAAGAGTTACATGGGTTCTGCACATCCCCTTGTTGAGGTGAACATTTGAGCCAATATTAAAGAAAATCTTTCAATTAGTGTAGGACTTACAGAGCAGACACGACATATTGTCTAATACTTGATTGTAAGTAAATTTGAAGACTTAAAAGGGGCATAACTTTGTCAAAATGCAATACAGAGTTATGAAACTTGACCTGCATATCCTAATTGAGACACTTCATATATATTTTAAGTTTCAAGCAAATACTTTTTCTAGTTTCAGAAATATTCAAATACATGTTAAAATTTAAGAATATTTTCTAAGTCAATTTTTGACCTAGGACTTACAGAGGGGACACGACATAATGTTTAATATTTGATCGTTTGATATTTGACCTTCAATTGTGACCTTGACCTTGAGCTGACTTCCCCTTGTTGAGGTGAACATTTCAGCCGAGTTTGAAGAAAATCCTTCAATTGGTATAGGATTTATAGAGCGGACACGAAAATGGAGACAGACGGACGGACGGACAAAGCGAATCCATTATAGCCCCCCCCCACATTTTGTGGTGGGGGTATAATGAGGGAATGTTTACTAATAATGCAGAAATTGTGGTGGTGCAAGATTATTGTTAATGCTGCTTTTGTGTCATACATGTATGATCCAAGTGAAAGACAGCACCTTTAGGGTAAAATATTAAACAGAGAATTACTAAAATCCTCTGAACTCACCAAATCAATATCTTCAGCATCCTTCCAGGTGCTTGCTGAGCTCACATTGACATTCTTGTGGGCCAACTTTAACAAGTTTTCTCTAACAGCACCTGTAACAAGATGTACAGCATACAATTTTTTAAGTATTGCTCAACAAGGAAAAGATTAGCCCTATGCAAAAAGTGAGGACTAGACCAACAAGCACCAGCTTAATTCAATTTAGTCATTAGTAATATTATGAAAAAAGAACAAAAATATATCAACAATTGTTGCAGGATAAGCATTAGATTAATAACAGAAAGAAACTCCATTTCTAAGATAATAAATCTTGGAGAAAACCTATATTCATCAATGATAAAAATATATTAGTTAGAATATAGCCCTATTAACAATGAATTGTAACCCCACTGCAATTTGTGTATTTTTTATCATTGGCACAAGTTATAACTATTACCATTGGATTGCATTTACACCATCCTCAACTGTGAGCAAATTATATTGCTTACTCTTTGATGACCACTCTCAATAATCTTGTAGGTCTCAACTTGGTCTCAATAGGCTTACATATAGTTATAAGAGATAACACATGTCTTTATTAGTGGGTCTGAAGTGAAAGATCAATCAACTCATTCAAGCTCAACTTGCTACCACAAGTAGGGTGTAAATACATTCTGACTATCGCAGAGACATTATGTGATTATACAACCTTATTACAGTTTATTTGAGCCTTTAGAACAGTCCACTTTGTGTCCAAACTTATGCGACTAGAGCTACCAGATTGTCAGAAAGTTTATAAAGGAATGTAATGACTTATTATACTTGTTTTCTACATGACTCTCTGGAAATAATTTAAAGCCTAACACTAAATATTAGCACTGGCAGTTTTGCTCCAGGATGTCTCTCACTGTAATAGGTTTGAGGCAGGTTGTCAATTGATCAGTCTGTTTTACCACCTTGAACAGCTTGTATGATTTCAAAATTTGCCTACCTACAAGAACTACTTGTGAATCCCTCGGAACCTAGAAACAACACTGGGAGTCATTTTTACTCTATTGCAACATGTTACTGACTTTTAACCTGCATGTGTTTTGTAATTTTTATTGGTAACACACTGTGATTGTTTTGAAACAAGTGGAGACAGCATTGAGACAAGCTTGCTACCCTACTGCCAGTCAGCATAAGTAAGGGCAAGCAAATGCCATTTTTGTCACATGATGATTGTAAATCACAAGTAAAGGGGGTTTAAGATACAAATACTGATTTTGAAATATATCACATCAACCAATTATAATCACTATAATAACGTCCAGCTATTTTGGCGATGGAAGGCCCCAGACCAGTCGAATGGTTTTGTTTACCATCGATTTCACCTTTAAGCATATGGCAAGCATAAACCATCTGAGTACCACAGGTCTGAAAACTTGGCACACTTTAACTCCACTTGGTTTGAAGGTTTAAAGACTTATTATTAAATAATAATTGTTGTAAGATTACCCCAACCACATGGTAGAACCAAGCTAGTTGGAAAGCTTCTTAACTTGAGATAGAGTTTGCTCATGGTTGACATGGTTGACAAGCATGGTTGACATGGTTGGCAAACCACAGATGGGGGGACAGTTTACTTTTTAATGCTCAGCTGTGGCAACTTTGGAAAGTCTGTTGTATACCTTCATTGATAGGGAAGTCTGCCACCTCTCCATCACTTTTGTTGATGAGCCACTGGCCCTCGGATATGTTCTCATTGAAACTCTCTGAGATGGAGGAAGATTCCGTGTATGAAGATACTGATGGACTGCGACTTCGAGCTTTCTCCCTTCCAGGTGATGGGGACCGTGATTTCACATCTGTCTGTGTCTCAGCAACATTGAATATCCTGCATTCAATAAATATGATTGGAAATATTTTTGAAAGTTCCTTATCATCATCTTAAACAGTGAAAATATAAGTAAAATTCTATATCAATAATCATCTTTATGGTAAAGAACAACTGCCCAATCAAATATCAGTTACATGTATTTTCAAAACAATAATTAAACATTAGAACTCTGTTATGTTAAAGTCAGTGTGACCTTAAAAAACTTTGATTTTTGAGACATAAGAATAAATGTTTTTGTCAAGTATTTTAGTGCAGTATATATTCTATATATGGCCAGTCCCACCTTATATAATGTAATTTTAATGAACAAAGGTTTTGTTGCTTACTAATTGCAGTATTTAAATGAAAGAAGATGCATATAAAACAAAAACTTAATAATAATATCCAAAAACAATGTTTATTTCATTAAATAAACAAAGTAGTTACAAAAAAAGCCATTGTAATGTTGTATCTCTTAACAGTTCAGATTATCAGCATCAAATCATGCAGTATTTCACTAATAAATAAATTATCACAGGAAAGGTTGTATAGTGCATTGTAGATACATGTGGAATTAATGGTAAAATATTGACAACTGTTGAATAATGTGTATTCACAAAGTGTAAACATTTCTCATCACATTACAAAATGATGGCCATGAGATCAGTCAAGTCTGCTTCAGGAAAATAATCCTTAGACATTTCCAGGTTATAAATTAAATATAAGTTAAGTTTAATCCAAAGTGTTACAACAAACAGAAAACTGCCAATCATTTTTCTTTGATGTCACATTCACATCTCAGTAAGCTAACTCAATTTTGTATCATGGGATGTTGGGGTTGGGGTGGGTGTCAGGCAAATTTTGATTTTCTAACATTGAGTAGTCAAGCAACTGTGAAAGGTTGTGACAACATGAGGAAGGTGTCAAACTTAACATTGTTTCAAAGCAGTTTGTCTTAAGAGTGTAATAGATACATAAGGAGAAAAACTGGACTTCAAAATAAGTAGAATGGCATGTCCAGAGATTTTGCCATAATGAAGCTCAACTCTATCAATATTCTTATTTCATCACAACAAGAATTACAAAGGAAGGCCCTTGATTTAAACTACAGATATAGAAAGTCATAAAAAAGCCGGCAGTATAATCAGACCATTGGTTTCTCACAAAACAGAGTGGTTGGCCTGGTGTTAGGTGTTAGTATAATGTAACTTGGTGTGGTATCATGTCAGGTGTAGGAACTGCAATAAACAGTGAAAGCAGTTTAGGAAGTTAAACCCATCAAACATTACCAACAATAGTAGTACATACACAGGCTGTGGTTGATCCAGGGGCACCCCGTCTTCCTCATCCATTTCGGTCACATGTGGGGAGGATGCTGACTTGGGGCTTGAACCTCTTGACCTTTCAGGGCTCTTGGCACCAGCTGCTGGTACAACTCTCTGGCTTACCTACAGAAAACAAGCAGCAGAGAGTTTATAGATATCACAAAAGATAAAGGTCCCACAAGATCAGACAAAGATTAAGGTCTTTCAAGTTTATACAGAGGTCAAAAGTCAAATGATACCGTTAAATAGAAATCCAATGAGTTTAAACCAAGTTCAAGGTCTTAAGGCAGACAAAAGTTAGAATGGTCAATACTAGATAGAGGCCATGAACAACAGAAATAGGCAAAGGTCATACACAGGTCCAAGATGTTCAGTGACCAGGTAGAGGTCAAGTTTTGAATAGACATCAGGTAAAAATCAGAAAGAGCTTAAAGTCAGAGCTCAAGCGCATATACGATAATTGATTTCACAATGACTTTGTCTCATTCACACATATTCAAGTAGATATTTACTGGTAATTAAAGTTCATATTCATTTCATGTACTTTAGCTAAAATAAATTTTCAGAAACAAGCTTATATTTATTGATTTGATTTTATGACATACCAACAAAAAAGTGATACAGGATTTTTTTCAACGTTGATCTTGCACTAAATGTCTAACTTTATCACATTATACTTACCATCATCTCATCAGTCACTTGTGGCCGGGGTGATGGTGGTGGTGGTGACAGGGGTCTGTAGACTTCCTGGGCTTCTGGCTCAGGTCTTGGGGTCTGGGGTGGTGTGGACACATCATGTCTTGACTGAGTGCTGGCACTGGGATCCACAGTAGGGGCCAGCTTGGCTGCAGGATAAGGAAAAGAGAACATGGAGCATTCTAGGCAAGGATAAGATGCTGTATAAATGATTACACTGGTGCATTTCATTATGCTTTTTCATTATTGACAAAATGTTTAAACAAAAATTACCTTCACCAATATGTTGCATTCATTTTTACAAGTGTATTATTAAAAATATACTGTTATGTGAAAATGTGTTTACCATATATAAAACTTTAAAGAATCAAATATCTTCAAGAAAAACAATTATCTACTTCAAAACTCACCTGCCAGCCTTTGCAGCTCTTCCTGTATATCATATGAAGCAGAACTCTCTGGTTCAGATTCTGGCTCCAGGTACATTGGTTGTGATGGAGACAATGCAGGTGGTGGAGGTACTGCCACTGGTGTTGGCTCAACAGCCACAGTTGGCTCCTGGACAACTGTCTTCACTGGTGGTGGGGAGGCAACAGGTGTGTGGGCAGGAGAGTAACCATGGTGATGAGGTGATGAGGTGGGGCTACCACGAGGTGTGGGTTCAGGGGTCTGCACTTGTTGGGGCCTTACATGGGGCTGTAGAGAGGAACAGGACAGGGTGAATAAAACATATTATTAATGGAAACAAATTGTTGCAAGAGCAAGGACTTTTTTCCATAAAGACATTGTTTAGAACGAAAAGCATTTATCCAAACATAATGTGGAATAGAATTTTGCTCTTGAATACTGCTTGCAGCAATTTCATCGAGTTCCTTAAATAGATAATGTAATGCATATGGTAACAGGCATGATTTTAAGTTTGAAGAAAAAAAGCTGAAATGGAAAATTGAGGGTTTTACCGGTTTAATTTAAGGTTTTACGGCCGGGGGTCTGGGGGCCTTAAGCGGCCCCCAGAAGCTTTGGGAAAAATGGTGCAAAATCCTGCATTCTGGGCCTCTCCTGAGCACCTTTTGATGTTTTCAAAATCAAGTGGGTTTTTTTTACAGATTTTTTCAAACTTGAAAAAAATGTTATGATTTTTCAGGCCCAGAACTAGATAATTTTTTTTGGACACTTTGATATTCCATTAAAACTACATCCCAGTGGGGGAATTTTTTTACAACAGATCCTTGTGTACAGAGGAAATATAGGTCAAACATTGATGTTGGTAATTAAAAAAAAATCTTACTATCTTCAGATTATCCCTATGGAGTTTTTTTATCATATGTTGCTCCAGACTCCTCCAACCTCTCCCACCGTAACTTATATTCTTGTTGCAAAGTTCACACTTTGCCAGTCCTCTTATGTCAAGCTTTATAATAAAACATCGAACTGGCTCCCGCCAACGTTTTTCTTGAGCCATTTCTATTTCCACGGGTTTTTAAGCCCTTTATCCACTAAGAGCTTTGTATTTTCTTGCCTCTCCACAACTTTCGTAGCCATGATACTCATATGGCATTTGTAACCCAAACTCGTTTAATACACATTTAACCATTGGACAATGCTTCGATCTAAGCCAATCAGGATGCGGCTCACATTTCACAAACTGGAAACATGCCGGTAAATGTAAAAATGCGGAACAATATCGACGAAACGTGATTTTGAATGAGGAGCAGAAATTAAAATTAAAAATCGGAATCGGACACGACAAAAAGTGGAATTCAACTTTAAAGCGGATTAAAATCATGCCTGTAGTAAGTAACAAATGTTAATTTAGAAACAAAATCAGCAATAAAATGTCTCCCCATTTAGAGTTTAGTTTTGTCTATGGTTTTGTTAACTGAAGTACATCAATTATGGGTCTGGTGACAAATAGTTGTCCATGTACCGGTAATTGGTGACAATGTCTGATCACCGGCCAGTTGGAAAAAGTTGAAACATGGCAGTTTTCAAACCAACTTGAATATGAGCCCATGTATTGCAACCTATACTCCTTAGCCATTTTAAACAATTCATATGTACAATAAACATTGAATAATAGATACTTTGGAAAAAAACAACACATTATGTTCCACATCAAGCCTGATAAACATTGTGTTAAAAATACAGATTAATATATCAAAATATGAGGGTTGTCCCAGATATGCATTTATAAAATTCCAAACTATATTTCAGGTGTTTTAGTGTTATTTGCAGTGGGCACTGTAGAAGAAACAATCAGGCATTGCTATGAACCATATAATTCTAACCAAGACAATGCCTTGCCACTCATGGCAGCAACAACACATCTGGAGATGAACTGATTGGGTTTAAGCAACTATCCCATCCTCCCTACTCACCAGATTTAACTCTGTTTCTTTCCTGAAATCAAGGCTAACTTAAAGGGTCGATGTTTTGACAGATTGAAAGAGCTTCAGGTGGTGGCAAACAATGTAATTTGTCAAACAAGAGAAAGCTGGCATCAGGATGTAATTATGCAACAGTAGGTAACAAAGCATGAATGGTGCATTTGAGTATGTAGGTGCTTACTTTGAAAAAAGTAAGTGTCGTTATCACATGATTTGTTTGATGCTGATGTTGATGTCACAATTGACTGTGTTGACCTGTGGTGATATTATAAACAGGACCTTTTGTAAAAAGTGGCATTTTGCAACTGCTTATTGTTTCCATGTAACATGCTGCCATAATGTTCACATGTTGTCATATTTGGTTATTATGTAAACAAATTCTTTATTGTAAATCAAGTAGTAAAATTACAAACACAATCTACAAATTTCTAGGACAACTCTCATATATTGAACTCACATACAACTGTGCATCAAAACAAGACCATTATAAGAACCATGGCATGCTTTCAATTGTCAAGAATAACACAAATACTTTGTATGTTCTTGTGGTCCTCTGTAAACTGTGGCATGGTTATGAAATGCAACAGGATCATGATACTTATAATATATGCAAATTAAAGCAAAAGGGCCATGATGGCCCTTAATCACTTACCTGAGGACCCCGGCTTTTATAAGGCTTATATATGGCATCAAGTAATTAAGAGTTATTTACTTTAAAAGTCTTTGATGAATAATGGGTCACAAATGTAGCTTCTAGAATGTTCACAAGATTTTTCTAACATTTGACCAAGTAGTGCTGTTCTTTTCGACCCCTTGTGACCCAGTTACAAACTCAACCTAGATTCACACAATCGTTCTGACCATAAATGGTGTTCACTTTTACCTGGAATTTGACCTATTTTATGACCCTATGTAACCCTGTTATGAACTCAATCAAGAATTAATGCAGACAGATATTCTGACCAACTTTGCTGAAGACTGGGCCTCTAGAGTGTTCACAAGGTTTTTCTATGATTGGACCTAGTTTCCTACTTATTGACCTCATCCTAGAACTCATCCTATATTTTATGCAGACAAACATTCTAGCCAAGTTTAGTGATTTGGCCCATAAATTAAGCCTCTAATGTGTTCACAGGGTTTTCCTTAGATTTGACCTAGTGACCTTGTTTTTGACCCCAGGTGATCTAGTGACAAATTCATTCACAAGATTTCTTACAGACTAGCACTTTGATCAATTTTGATGATGATTGGGCCATAAATATTTCCTCTAACTTGTTCATAAGGCTTTTCTAAGATCTGACCTAGTTACCTACTTTTTGACCCCACTTGACCCAAGTGAGGTGAAGATTGGTCATAAATGTGGCTTCTAGGGTGCCCACAATTTTTTTTCCTAATATTTGACATAGTGAAATTGTTTTTTGACACCACTTGACCCCGTGACAAACTCATCCAAGATTTCCTGCAGTCAAACATTCTTGCCAAGTTTAGTTTAAATTGGGCCATTAATGTGGTCTCTAGCATGTTTACAAGGCTGTTTGTAAAGTGTGGTGGAGATTGGATACAATCTGTAGCCCCTAGAAGGTTCACAGGCAAATTGTTGATGCCGCATGCTGCATGCTGTATAAAGAAGTATCAGAAAAGCTTATCTTAAGTACATTGAGCTCAGGTAGTGTCCACATTCTCACTATTATGACTGTTTTGTTTTCTTTATAAAATTTAAGCACAGACATTTCAACTGTCAACATTCATCGAACTATTTTCTGATCCCCAATTGGTATTTCATGAAATGATTTTCAATGATATAAAATAAAAATAAAAATTGACAATCTCCTTCACTGTCTTTTTATTAACCCGTATTAAATTAAATGTAAATATTACAAGAGTGTTAATCTCATGAATGCACAAAATGGCTGACAGTGAACTCAATCAGAATTTATCTTTCTTATTGTCATACATTTCATTCAGGTCATAAGAATGGCAAGAGAACAAGTACCGCCTGTACACTCATTTTACCAAGTGTAAGTTCAAATGCCTCACCTCTGAAGATGCCTCTGACACACTAGGTTCTTCCCATTGGGGTTCTTCTGAGGGCCGAACAGGGACCTCCTGACCTGGCCTCTCACCCAGCATAACCTGCACCTTCTCCTGCAGAACCTCATGCACCAGCCGTTGGACCAAGTGATTGTCCACAGGGATACCAGCATCCACAAATAACTGCAGGCCTCGCTGACCGATACTGTCCATCACTATTAATGTACAGAGGAGATTTTGTTTATATTTACAAGTTTTCTATGATGCTATGAATGCAACCCTATACAACATAGTTTAACAAGTAAACAACAAGAAAAAAGGCTACAAAATGGTACAAATAGAAACACATAAATGAAAGTAACAGATGCAGTTAATATTGGTGGAGGAAGCCCCAAGCTATGTCTGGGTGGAGTTTGGAGTACTACAGGCCAGTTGCAAGATCTCCCTACATTGCAACATGTACTCAAAACCACGTAGTGAGGGGCTGGGAAGTTACCAGTCAGGGACCCTTACCACTTGGCCTCATGCACTTGTGATAATAAATAAACAAACAACACTTATACTGGAGATATCTGTGGTATGATTTTAGATTGGTGAAACACAATGATGTCCCTGGTGACTGGTAAGCAATGAGTTTGTTCAGATTATTAAATGTACAAAGACTACTGAAACATATGACATTGATGTGTGTTTATATTTGTTATCAAGAAACATGTCATACTTAGTACTGTGAGTGTGATCAGATTTAATAGAATATAATGATGTGGAAACACTATTCTGATGCCTGAAAGCCAATATAGTAATAGTGCAACTGGCTTAATAGGTCACCTAAACTCATGCTCCTCAATGCTGGAAGGTAGTAACTCTTGCACCATTACGTTAGATTATTTACACGCGTATCTGACAAATGATTACATGTTGTCGATGATCATCATTGTAGTAAATTGTTGCATTATAAATGCAAAATGACAGAAATATGCAAAATGACCATTCAACATATGTTGAGTATAAAAAACATATTGTGACCATTATTTTTATTATACAAGGATTGGCAATAAAACTATTGATATAAACAAAGACACATGCAGCTCCATACCAAACATTGACTGTTGCTGATCCTCCAGGACACTGTCCTCAGACACCTCAGAGTAAACATGGCTGACATCCCGTGCTGGCTCCCGGTCTGTCTCAGGGTACATCTCTGAGATGAGCCGTGCCATCAACTCTTGCTCAATCCTGCACAGAACCAATCAAACACATCTTTACAATGGGAGCAAAGGGTACTGTTAGCTGGGATTAGGAAACATAACTCTCAGCAAGGTAAGATGTTCAGTTAGGTGTGTTTTTTGTCATTCATTTGCAGAAAAGACCAGAAATTTTAGTTAGACAAAGACTCTACAAATTAAAAGAACAAGTCTTAAACTTTGATAAATGACTAAACATCAACTAAATATTGTCTATTCCTTATTTACCTTTATTAAAATAAATTTTCAGCCACATCAAGAAAATGTGACACATATATAGTGCACTTTTTTACACAGTCATTACAAAAGCTGATTAACATGCAAAATAGCTGATCAATTGCTTTTTCCATCTACTCACATATTATTGCCATATAAGTTAAGACTATAAATTACCAGGTTGTTATAAATAACTACGTAAAAAAAAACCTTGAGTCAGCAGTTTATATGGCCTTCATATTGTATTTTGGGTTTTATGGCCAACCAACACTTAACGCCAATGGCCTTCATATGACATTGGTAATCAAAGACACAAACAATAAAAAACAACCCCATGTCTGCAATAAATAATGCCTAATAATCCCATACCAGTAAGGAAAATAAATATGTCTGTAACTTATGCGATCTGATAGTCGTATTGCTACCGCAATTAATGCACATATCAGTAAGTTATATGTCCTAATATCTTCTGTCTAATAACTCAATTTCGGTAATATAAATACGCAAATAACTCAGTGTTGACAAAGTGTATGGCATAATAATTGCATATCAGCAATGTATATGATCTAATTGTATGGCATAATAATTGCATATCAGCAATGTATATGATCTAATTGTATGGCATAATAATTGCATATCAGCAATGTATATGATCTAATTGTATGGCATAATAATTGCATATCAGCAATGTATATGATCTAATTGTATGGCATAATAATTGCATATCAGCAATGTATATGATCTAATTGTATGGCATAATAATTGCATATCAGCAATGTATATGATCTAATTGTATGGCATAATAATTGAATATCAGCAATGTATATAATATAATTGTATGGCATAATAATTGCATATCGGCAATGTATATGATCTAATATTTAATTTTGGCAAAGAAAATGCCTTATTAACTCCATGTATATGGCCTAATTACTCCATTTTGGCAATGTATACGGCCTAATAACTCCATGTTGAAAATGCATACAGTCTAATAACTCCATGTTAGCATGTATATGGCATAATAACTCCATGTTGGCAATGTTTGTTTGGTGGGTTTATTGTCCTACCAACAGTATTTTAGTTATCTGAAGAGGGTGTCCACTTGAAGCAGATAAAGTGCTGCCTTCACTGTGTATAGCATGCCATGAACACCTGGCAAGATACCACACCCAGTCACATTATCCTGACACCGAGCCAACTAGTCATGGACAAAACCCTTATATTTGCTTGAGCATTAGCAAGGGAGCTATCTACGATTTTTAACAACTTGGTATGTCGCTGCCTGGGATTGAACACGGGGCATCCCATACGTGTAGCCGATGCTCTACTGACTGTGCTACCAGATCCGGTATGTTGTCAATGTATAGGGCCTAAAAACTCCATGTTTGCAAAGTATATGACCTACTTATTATATCTAAGTTATTATATATTTAAGATGAATTTGATAATATCAATGCAGTAAAGTTTCTACTGTATAACTTCATATAAGAAAAATATAAATTGTCCTATATGTGAAAATTGAACTTTTTATTGTTTTTACCCAGCCATTCATTCCAGTTATGTTGAAAAAACAACAAAAAAAGCTTTTTTTATTATTTGATTAAAGATGTATCAGTAATTTATTCTGTTTCAGGCCTAATTCCTATAAAATCTAAGACATTCTTCAAATAAGATGCAAAAAAATGTAATACCATGGAAGAGCCAGATTCAGTATCCTCTGTATCATTTCTTCTGTACATTAGTCCAAAGGTCAAATTAATCAGACATGTGAGAAACAAAAAAATGAAATAAAAATACTTGTAACATTTTAAAGTGAGAAATGCCTTTTTGACCATTGCTTTTCTAACCTTGACAGACATCACAGGAGGAGTCAATTGAATTGAAAACATATTAAATTGTTTAAAAAAGTGTGTAAATTGGTATGCAGAATAGTCATCTTGATGTCTACCAAATGCTGAGCGGAATAAATCATGTGCAGTACTTTAAAATTGCAACATTTACAAGTTTTTTTGTTTTTTGTTTTTTAAATTGTTTGCCTTTAGATTTTATTGAGGCAACATACCACTCAATGGCATTATTCTGCAGCACATCTCTTCTTCTTATGTCTTCTGCTATCATGTCAGATGTCAAGAGACGATCAGCAGATGGTTGTTTTGGTGGAAACTCTGGCCCATGGTATCCCTCCTCAGGAACATTGCTAGGCTGGTAGCCAGGCAACTCCAAGCCTACTACAGCATCCTCATCATCTTCAACATCTTCAGCATTGGTGTCATCCTATAGGAGAATAAAAGTAACTGATTTTATATTTAACGACAATAGTTGTTTTCATTCTGTTAGTTGGTGAATAGAACTTCTGAAGTATAGTCATTTTGTAGAGTTAAGCTGAAGAGACAAATAATGAACATTATATAGATCTGTCAGAAGGTATCTAGGTCTATGTAATTGAGTAATAAGAAAACCATAATGCCAACATATACAGTTTGTTTATGGGTGTCATTTTTAAAGTTGGGGCTGAAACAATTTATGGCACAAAAATTGCTATTTACCATTACTCATCATTTAATACATTATCTATATCAAAAATACCATCAAAACAGATCCAAACTAACAGGGCTAAACAAAAAGGAACAAAATATTGCCCTCAAATATGAACAATGCATCATAAGGCTGTTCATATATTAATCAAACATTAACACTTTCCATGCAACCATTCCCCCCAAAACTGGTGTTTAAATATGGAATCATTTGTTTTTTTTATATCTTCAAGTTAAGGCAACCAGTCTAACACTCGCATGACGAATGCTCAGTCCTAGTCATCTTTAAAAATGTTATCAAGGTGTTTACAATAAACTACAATTTATTAATAAAGGTTTAATCATACTGATAATTTTTTTTCTGCAAAACTTAATTTTAAAATCATACAAAACTCACATTTATTTCTATGATAACTTAGACATTTTCAATGATAAAAAATGTTTATTGACAAATAAAGTACAACAATTCATAAGAATACTGTGAAACATGTATATTTGTTATCAAACAGTGCAACACTCAACGTGAGCTGAAAATTGTGAAATAAAAACAAGTGCTCAGTTATGACATGAATCTTTATAGATGAAAATTAGTTACTGTAACACTGTGAACATAGTCAAATTGATGATTGTAACTAATACATCATTTAAATGTAAGCAATGAACATGTGCTAAACACAGCAAATAATTGTTTTAAAAGTATTTTAGGCACACTTTTATAAACAGCTTTAAGCTCTGAAGCCATTTTCTATCATCTGAGTAGCATGTTAAACATAACTTATCTGAGTCTTACAGACTTCAGACTCAGACCTCTGCTCCAAAGTTCATTACCTAGACGACAAGGACAGTTAAGTGTGAGTTTGGTACCATCTACCAAACAAGCAGGTATAAAGATATCAATACACAGTGAAACTAAATACAATGGTCACACAGGAGAAAGAAATCCTTACACTGTTACTACCCAGTTTGGTTGCTATAGCAACAGACTGGTTACTTGTACTGTGACTACTGTGGTCTTCCTTAGTCACAATACCAGTCTGTTGAATATCCTAGTATAGAGTTAGACATACAAAATGAAACAATATATGACTAGATGGGTAAAGATGGTATCACCATATCAATGAAGGTCTATCAATCAGTTTCACCATAAGCTAGTCAGTTTTAATAATGGCTGAATTGCTGGAACTTTATTACTGTGTTTTATAAGCTCTGGATGTGATTTGTTTCATATACAAAAATACAAACAAAGGATTGACATAACAACAACTTCAACTGAAATCTTTAAAAGGCACTTCAACAGTGTACATTTGTGCAAATAAAAATTTGCAAGACAATTACTCCTGCTGTACATCCCAAACTTGCTTACAATAATAACAAAGGAGACCAAGCATGATGCATTTAAAACACAGTAATATACCATACAATGCTAATGCTTAGGTACTTTAACACTTGTAAATAATTTTAAAAATCATAAAAACATCAAATTAAAAAAAAAATTGCATAATAAGAATTAATAAACTTCTATGGTGTAATGTATGTTATACCACACTCAACATGAAGTAGCCTCCAGGATTGCATGTTATCCACTCTTACCAGTGGGTTGCTTCATGCAATAAAACAATAAATTGAACTGTATATCATTTATATGGTTTTTGATCGTTTGGTTTATCATACCAGCAGCAATGTTTTCTGCTGTTTTTATGCTGTTGTTTTTTGGGACAATTCTTATATTGTTCATCAAAGTAATTATTGAAATGTAAAGGGAAGAGGACTTCAATATACCTGATGTTCTGTTTCCTCATAATGTGCCTTGGTGGGTGATTTCCCAGGGCTTCCATGCGGCGACATGATCTGTACATGTTTCTTGGCTTTGTGGCCGGGGCTTCTTATCTCCAAGGGTGGAGTTACTGCCTCATCCAGGATCTCAGATATCCCTGAGGCATCTGTGTCAATGTCAACAGAGGGCAGTACCTGCAGAGAAAACATAATCTTGATAAAAATATCAAAACAATATCTAAATGATGATAATACCTAAAGAGAACATCAATTTCAATAGCAGATTTTGCACCATAAACAAAATTAAGACATAATAAAATACATTATGCTTTGAGAATAGGTGTCCTTATATTAGATGTAGATATCTGAAGAATAATTTAGCTCTTTTATACAGTCTTTTTAAAAAAAATAAGGCAAATGTATTGACATTTATTTATTTCTCTGTCATATAATCAACTGTTTAGCGTTATTATTTTTGCACATTAATAATGTTCCTAAATTTTACATTGAATCATTATTTTTCATAAACCAGTTTGAAATCAAAGCTGTGTATAAAAATTTACAGCGGATTCATTTCAACATAAAAAAAAAATAACTTTTATATACAATTTCTTGAAGAAATGTTTTTATTTGACTCATAGTAATAACTGATTAAAATAGGAAAACAGAGCTACTTGTTATAAACCTGACCTGTTTGCCAAGTTCTGGTTTTAGTTTCTCCGGGTGTTCCTCCTCCTCATCCACTCCTATTGTTACCATAGCAACATTGGAAGCTGCAGTCACCTGGGCAACCTGCCGTGGGTCTCTTGTCACATGACTATGGGCAGCCTCCCTGGCAGTAAGGCCAGAGTCCATCCGGGGGCCACCTAAGGGGACAGCCATGGGAACCAGCTGGCCATCTATCATAGCTGAAGGAAAGGTTAGGGAGTAGAGTGTTAAATTATGATATTTCTTTTCCTTGCTTGATGTATATTTGATCATTTAATTTGTTATTTAATATGTATGCAGAATAAAAGTTATCATGTTTAATTGTAGTTATAGTTTGATTTGAAGAAAGACTCTAGGCAGATATTTGGGCAAAACCACCAATGAAGTTAAAGCTCATATCTGTTAATAAGATTTTCCTACTAGTTTATATATATATATATAATTTTTAATGTACAGTCCAAACCTGGTTCCATAGAAACCCAATGAGATGACATTCAGGTTCAATTTAAGAGTAAGAGGGAATGAGAGATCAATACAATTTAAAAGGTTTTATATAAGTTCTGTTTATGAAGTAATAATTTTGTTAAGAGTTGGTGGGGCTTCCTTACTGATTAAAAGTGAGCTATTGTTGATGAATTTCCTTTAATCAGTTAAATAAAAGGAAAAATAAAACAAAAACAATAAAGCATCATTCAATATAACAAACACTTTTACTTAACATTGGCTATTTATAAGTAAATATTGACATTGCCACACTAATTGAAGTACATCAAGGAAGAGTGTACAACATGATCAACAGTAGTTTGACAGCAAAGACAATCAGTCTTGAGGTAATGAGCATAAATTGAGGTGTGCAAATACAGTTTAAAAGGCTAAAGGGGTCAGCAACCTGTTCAACTGTGTGAGCTACAGGTTGTACTAGTGACCCTAAGGTGATTTGTAAAGGGTATTCATGTAGGCGTTATAAGTGACCATGATAATCAACTTCAACAAGTTTTAAAAAATTTAAAGCAAGGCTGTACAAGTTCTTACTGGGTGCTGTACTAGCTATGGGTATATAGGTGCCTGTGGCAGGATTGAAGTAGAACTGGCGAACCCCTTCTCTATTTGTCTGAGTCTTGGATGACATCACCTCTTTAGCAGCTGGAAGGATATAAAAGATTTGTATTTTTACACAATTATTCAAAGGCTCTTCAATAAGGTGTAATATTTATGTACTTAAAGATGCTGTGGCAATTTGTGTAAGATATGAGGTAACCAAGCCATAAAGCAAACATTCTAGATCATAATGTACACTATTTGCCTACCACAGATCAGTATACTCATAGCTTGCAAAGATATAAGATTTAACATACAATTCAACCCCATTTCATTTTCCATACCTGGAGATAATTCTCATTTGGCAGATAAGTTTCATGCAATTTGGGATGGTTGTTTAATTGTATATGAAATAAAATAAGTATTTAGAAAAAAGTATAAAGCTACACATGTTTTAAGGAAAAAAGACCTTCTAAATGATTTTACAATGTATTAATATTATTTTCTGAAAAATAATTCCAAACATAGTAATAGAAGGAGCGAGAAAAAAGATATTAAAATATAGTTTGCACACAATGAAGTCAAAAAACGAACATTAAAAACACAATAATATGATGTACAAAATGGGTATAAAAAATATTGTTGTGAAATTGCTAAAAAAATCACTAAATTTGATTCATCCATTCAAAACAACTTTTTTATCACTATAGCAATGAAAGACATGGGAGGTAACTTGGGTGATGTTTGCTCTAGATTATCTCTCTTTGACTGCTTAAATGTGTTTTCAAATAGCAAAATAAAATCTTTAATCCTTATGGAAATTTACTTTTTAGGAGGGATACAATTAGAACTAAAATCGGTACTTGTCAATTTTCCAATTGGTAATTTTTACTATGAAGGTTCATTTTACAGGCCATGTTTTAGTATATTTACATAGAAAATAGTTTCAACTAATATTAGCATGTTCCTCTTAACGGCTAAATATATTTCATTTGAGTTGAAAACATTTTGTAACTACTATTTGTTGAACAAATATATTGTTCCCTACTCTAAGATCTTTACACAACCAAAGATAGGAAGATGCAATATTTAAAAAGGTTACTGTGCCTATTTTACTGCATGTAGTGGATATAATGATCTTCTGTTTGAAAAGATTACATATAAACAGCTTTATGTAACATTTTCCTTAATACAAAATGTAAATTCACTGTAACATTTTTCAATCAATGCAGACTGTTCAGCCAGTGGCAACAAAAGTGTGTTAGTGTTACCTTCTGGTCTGTAAGATCTGTTATATTCTAAGATATAGAAATATAAGGTAGTGATTCATGGCTTCTGACTGGTCATAGAAATTGAAAAAAAAATGAAATTCAATTAAACAGCAAATACTCATGTCTGTAGACTGTTGTTCATAGGTTTAATCTAAGTGAATATTATTCAGCAACATAACACAACAGTTCACTTGACATTGACAGATATTTGGGGAATGAACCTCGCTTTTTTCATTGCAGGGAAATTCCAACTAAATAAATACATGTATATGAAATTATGTCATGCATTCATTAGAATGTTCAAATATTTCATGAGTTTCTTTACTGTAAGTGATTATTTTATTAAACTTGTTTAGAAAGTGAACATGAACTGCATGTAAATTTAGCATGAAAAAATTAAAAGTGATCAGTCAAAATGAGCCAAATTTTGAGGCTTTATGTCACAAAACAAATGGTATGACCTGCCTCCCATTTCATCTACCTCTAATGTAAAGATTAGTCATTTACAAGTCAATTAAAAAGATAAGATGGCAAAGTAAAGACAAACCAATTAACAAGTTAAAATAACCCATGAGGTAGCCTGACAGGTGCAGGATGACAATGACTAATTGACATCACAATCTGTGTTTATTCCAACGTCCAAACCCATGCAATGTCCTGCCTCCAACCCATGTATTGTCCTGCCTCCAACCCATGAAATGTCCTGCCTCCAACCCATGAAATGTCCTGCCTCCAACCCATGTATTGTCCTGCCTCCAACCCATGTAATGTCCTGCCTCCAACCCATGAATTGTCCTGCCTCCAACCCATGAAATGTCCTGCCTCCAACCCATGTATTGTCCTGCCTCCAACCCATGAAATGTCCTGCCTCCAACCCATGTATTGTCCTGCCTCCAACCCATGTATTGTCCTGCCTCCAAACCATGTATTGTCCTACCTCCAACCCATGTATTGTCCTGCCTCCAACCCATGAAATGTCCTGCCTCCAACCCATGTATTGTCCTGCCTCCAACCCATGTATTGTCCTGCCTCCAACCCATGAAATATCCTGCCTCCAACCCATGAAATGTCCTGCCTCCAACCCATGTATTGTCCTGCCTCCAACCCATGAAATGTCCTGCCTCCAACCCATGAAATGTCCTGCCTCCAACCCATGAAATGTCCTGCCTCCAACCCATGTAATGATGTCCTGCCTCCAACCCATGTATTGTCCTGCCTCCAACCCATGAAATGTCCTGCCTCCAACCCATGTAATGTCCTGCCTCCAACCCATGAAATGTCCTGCCTCCAACCCATGTATTGTCCTGCCTCCAACCCATGTAATGCCCTGCCTCCAACCCATGTATTGTCCTGACTCCAACCCATGTAATAATGTCCTGCCTTCAACCCATGTATTGTCCTGCCTCCAACCCATGTAATGTCCTGCCTCCAACCCATGTATTGTCCTGCCTCCAACCCATGAAATGTCCTGCCTCCAACCCATGTAATGTCCAGCCTCCAACCCATGTATTGTCCTGCCTCCAACCCATGAAATGTCCTGCCTCCAACCCATGTATTGTCCTGCCTCCAAGCCATGTAATGTCCTGCCTCTAACCCATGTATTGTCCTGCCTCCAAGCCATGTAATGTCAAGCCTCAAACCCATGTAATGTCCAGACTCGAACCCATGTAAAGTCCTGCCTCCAACCCATGTAATGTCCAGCCTCCAACCCATGTAATGTCCTGCCTCCAACCCATGTATTGTCCTGCCTCCAAACCCATGTACTGTCCTGCCTCCAAACGCATGGAATGTCCAGCCTTCAACCCATGTAATGTCCTGCCTCCAACCTATGTAATGTCCTGCCTCCAACCCATGTAATGTCCTGCCTCTTACCCATGTAATGTCCTGCCTCCAACCCATGAAATGTCCTGCCTCCAACCCATGTAATGTCCTGCCTCCAACCCATGAAATGTCCTGCCTCCAACCCATGTAATGTCTTGCCTCCAACCCATGTAATGTCCTGCCTCTTACCCATTAATGTCCAGCCTCCAACCCAACCCATGTAATGTCCAGCCTACAACCCATGTAATGTCCTGCCTCCAACCCATGTAATGTCCTGCCTCCAACCCATGTAATGTCCTGCCTCCAACCCATGTAATGCCCAGCCTCCAAGCCATCTAATGTCCTGCCTCCAAGCCATGTAATGTCCTGCCTCCAATCCATGTAATGTCCCACCTCAACCCATGTAATGTCCTATCTCAACCCATGTAATGCCCAGCCTCCAAGCCATGTAATGTCCAGCCTCCAACCCAACCCATGTAATGTCCAGCCTACAACTCATGTAATGTCCTGCCTCCAACCCATGTAATGTCCCACCTCAACCCATGTAATGCCCAGCCTCCAAGCCATGTAATGTCCAGCCTACAACCCATGTAATGTCCTGCCTCCAACCCATGTAATGTCCCACCTCAACCCATGTAATGTCCTATCTCAACCCATGTAATGCCCAGTATAGTATTGTAGTTACCTGTAGGTGTGGCCAGGACTCCAACAGGTCGCTGGGCCTTGTGCTTGGAGGTGTTCTGGAAATGGAGGTACGGGTCCTTGACAGTGGTTCTACCCTTCTGGTAGTTGGCTTTCCCATATACTTGGGTCATGTAAGTTTCATCCTCAAACACATTGCGTGTCTTCTGTAATATCACAAAAATATACCAGGTTTGGTTTAGGTACAAATTGCCCTTCCAGAATGATCCTCAGTTAGAATATTTGCTGTTTTCATCAAGTATGGCTGGACATCAGCATAATGATGGTATAAATGTGTGTATAAATATATACATCAGAATAAACTAAAGTTAAATCAAGGGGCACAACTCTAATGGCCATACACTGGAACTGGATAGAATCTTAGCAGTTATGCAGCTTAGAATTCTGTTTGAAGCTGATTTAAAGATTACTTCCACAGTTAGGTCAATTCTCTGCAATTACACAGGACATCCATCACATACATGTTAATATAAAGTGGTTGTTTGATAGAGGATAAACTGAAGCTGTCATAGTGCTGAATTAACCACAAGAATGCAACATGAAAACAATAATTTCTAAATCTTGCCTCAGATATTTTTAATTTTGCATATGGATTTTTTTAAAGCTTCATATTTATTTTAATTTGATAAACGTGTTTGTACTATAGGTTCTAACCCATGACTCATAAAATAATGTTTGACAACAAACAATAAGAAGTTTTCTTCACATTGTTTATAAAAAAAAGGTTTATTATAAACTAGTACAGAGTCCCCAATACTCATTACTGATATATAAACGCATGCAACTAAAATACATTTTTTATTGAAACAGATTCACATTTTCTACGACCTTGGGAAGGGGACCTTGTCTACCAATAGACTATGTATGGTACCTACATTGGGAGGGGACCTTGCCAACCAATACACTATGTATGGTACCTACATTGGGTGGGGACCTTGTCTACCAATACACTATGTATGGTACCTACATTGAGTGGGGACCATGTCTACCAATACACTATGTATGGTACCTACATTGAGTGGGGACCTTGTCTGCTAATACACTATGTATGGTACCTACATTGGGTGGGGACCTTGTCTACCAATACACTATGTATGGTACCTACATTGGGAGGGGACCTTGCCAACCAATACACTATGTATGGTACCTACATTGGGTGGGGACCTTGTCTACCAATACACTATGTATGGTACCTACATTGAGTGGGGACCTTGTCTGCTAATACACTATGTATGGTACCTACATTGGGAGGGGACCTTGCCAACCAATACACTATGTATGGTACCTACATTGAGTGGGGACCATGTCTACCAATACACTATGTATGGTACCTACATTGGGTGGGGACCTTGTCTACCAATACACTATGTATGGTACCTACATTGAGTGGGGACCTTGTCTACCATTACACTATGTATGGTACCTACATTGGGAGGGGACCTTGCCAACCAATACACTATGTATGGTACCTACATTGAGTGGGGACCATGTCTACCAATACACTATGTATGGTACCTACATTGAGTGGGGACCTTGTCTGCTAATACACTATGTATGGTACCTACATTGAGTGGGGACCTTGCCTACCAATACACTATGTATGGTACCTACATTGAGTGGGGACCTTGCCTACCAATACACTATGTATGGTACCTACATTGGGAGGGGACCATGTCTACCAATACACTATGTATGGTATCTACCTAGGGAGGGGACCATGTCTACCAATACACTATGTATGGTACCTACATTGAGTGGGGACCTTGTCTACCAATACACTATGTATGGTACCTACATTGGGAGGGGACCTTGCCTATCAATACACTATGTATGGTACCTACATTGAGTGGGGACCATGTCTACCAATACACTATGTATGGTACCTACATTGGGTGGGGACCTTGTCTACCAATACACTATGTATGGTACCTACATTGAGTGGGGACCTTGTCTACCATTACACTATGTATGGTACCTACATTGGGAGGGGACCTTGCCAACCAATACACTATGTATGGTACCTACATTGAGTGGGGACCATGTCTACCAATACACTATGTATGGTACCTACATTGAGTGGGGACCTTGTCTGCTAATACACTATGTATGGTACCTACATTGAGTGGGGACCTTGCCTACCAATACACTATGTATGGTACCTACACTGAGTGGGGACCTTGCCTACCAATACACTATGTATGGTACCTACATTGGGAGGGGACCTTGTCTACCAATACACTATGTATGGTATCTACCTAGGGAGGGGACCATGTCTACCAATACACTATGTATGGTACCTACCTAGGGAGGGGACCTTGCCTATCAATACACTATGTATGGTACCTACGTTGGTAGGGGACCTTGTCTACCAATACACTATGTATGGTATCTACCTAGGGAGGGGACCATGCCTACCAATACACTATGTATGGTACCTACGTTGGTAGGGGACCTTGTCTACCAATACACTATGTTTGGTACCTACATTGAGTGGGGACCTTGCCAACCAATACACTATGTATGGTACCTACCTAGGGAGGAGACCTTGTCTACCAATAGATCATGTATGGTATTTACCTTGGGAGGGGACCTTCTCTACCAGTAGATTATGCATGGTACTTACATTGGGAGGGGACCTTGACTACCAGTAGATTATGTATGGTATTTACTTTGGGAGGAGACCTTGTCTACCAGTAGATTATGTATGGTATTTACCTTGGGAGGGGACCTTGTCTACCAGTAGATTATGTATGTAATTTACCTTGGGAGGAGACCTTGTCTACCAGTAGATTATGTATGGTATTTACCTTGGGAGGAGACCTTGTCTACCAGTAGATTATGTATGGTATTTACCTTGGGAGGGGACCTTGCAAACCAAAAGATTATGTATGGTACTTACCTTGGGAGGGGACCTTGTCTACCAGTAGATTATGTATGGTATTTACCTTGGGATGGGACCTTGCCAATCAAAAGATTATGTATGGTATTTACCTTGGGAAGGGACCTTGCCAACCAAAAGATTATATATGGTATTTACCTTGGGAGGGGACCTTGCCACTCCTCTGGTAGGATAATTTTCCTTGCCCACTGCAGGACCTGATCTCTTCAATGTCAGCTTTTTCGGCTCAACCTTCACAACCCTTGGCTCCACTGGCCGTGCCTTAGGCTCATACAAGCGACCCCTGCCATACCGACCGGCTGGTTTGACTGGCATGGGCTCTGGTACAGTTACTGCACCTGGTACTGCTGCACCCTTGGTCTTCTGTACTTCAGCAAGCACCATATCATCTGTTACCTCACGCTAAGGGTGGGAAAAGGTTTTGCTAGTTAAAATTTTTAAAACAATAAAAGCAATAACATGGCATAACAAATGTGGAAGCAAAGAAAATGAATCAGTAATGATTTTTTTTAAATTGCTGATCCCAAAGTAAAATCTATCTTGCCATAGGGGGTTGTTTTTATCACAGCAACAAAGCCCTGCGAAAGCTATTAACGGACATTAGGCCTAATTACATATCATCAAATGAATAAAAATGGATAGAAAAATGAATGCTTCATTGATATACATAGTGACTGGGCAAAAATGGTAGAAATAACTGACAGCACATTAATATATACATAGACAAACAGATAGTCTAAGAGATAAACTGGTATATGTATGTATAAAGAGAACACATTTAATGACTTATATAACAAGGTGAAATCCAATAAGTCATTTATTTAGGAAAATAATGAACTTAATACCCCATATTTTAAATCCTCTGTAGAGATGTTTAACAACTGAAGAAGCCATAAAACAAACAACTCTTCACAAGTGGATATTGCTAATACTCCATATATCAAAATATTGATGTACATGCTACAAAGGAAAAGGAATCTAGCACATTTCCCTTCCAATTCTGCCAGCTACAAATTGCATTTTGTCAAATCTACTAGGTTTCAAGAGGAAGATAAATGAGTTCGCAGGAATATCTGCAACGATGTAGCATGCAATTTTCTGATATATGGACATGTGAAAGGAACCTAAGTGTCCAGTCATTGCAGTTGTGATTGATGGATGTTTCCTGATCTGTTGAAAAAATATTCCTCATATTTTTGTGCAGCTTTTTAATAAGGTTCATAGTAAATGTTTTAAGTTGGAAATTTGCCACTGAACAGTTTGCCAATAACAAATACATTTTTTCTCACAGAATATTTTAAGATCATCAGATTTTTAAATAAATTTATCTCTTAAATAAATAGTGTTATATTCCACTTAATTGTAAGCACTGGGGTATTCATTGCCACCAGCAGTGGTTACGGTTTGACACATCCTGTGTTATGATTTTGACAGGTTTCAACTGATACTGACCAGATTCAGGGGGCTAAGGCATTAGGAATCAACCAAATCAAATCAATTTAACTTATTGTCCCACCAACAGTATTTCATTTATCAGAACACCAGGCATGATACCATACCCAGTCACATTATCCTGACACCAGGTCAAGCAGTTGTGGAACTACACTTGTATTTGCTTGAGTGTTAGCAAGGAAGCTATACCACTACCATTTTTAACAATTTTGGTACATTGCGGCCTAAGATTGAACCAATGCTCTACCAATTGCACTACCAGGTCTGGTCAATTCAACATACCCAGATATTCAGGACTATAGAAATATAAACAATGATTTTATCACTATGAATGGTATTTATTTTTTATATAGTCTGACATGTTTGCTGGCTTTCATAAGTTTATAAGTGCTCTACTATTTTGATTAAATAACAAAATGTTCACAATTTTCTAGCAGCAAATTACTATAGAGTCTTACATACTGGCATACATGTAGCACTATAATTAAAGGAATTAAAGACAGAAAAAACAATCAATTTAAAGTAAAAAACAAACAAATTTTAAATGTTTGCAATTCAAATGAATATATGTCAGCTGTCATTTATAGTAAAGTAATCAGTACTTGTTATGTTTATTTCTGTCTCATATTTCCATCCTTTAAAAAAAAACTGGATTATTGCTTTGTTTTCTCTATCGATGTGCATGTTCACAAAATGAATAAAACAAATCAAATTAAAATTAAAAAGCATTAGATATTTGAGATCTAAACAGTTACTGTTTTCAGTTATTCTATGACAAATGGCTAACATTTTACACCTACTCTTTACTTTCAATGAAGTTCCAACTCTTAACCTGCTATCAAAAATTACCAGGGTTTGGCAAATAGTACAAATCCAGATCATACAGCTCACACAGGACCTGCTGGTTCAGGATTTGCTAATTTGTCTCCAGCAATAAAAAAGTATTTAGTTATGACAAAACAGTAAGTTATTCACCAGGGTAGCAAATGACAGCAGATGTATGAGGCAGGAATAAATGAAAGCTGGTGACACTTAACATTGCCAATACCACAAATAATGCAGGTAGCATTTCAGCAATTGTTTAATCCAATAAGAGCACAGGTGTCTTTGTATCTATATCATTTCAGTTTCATTAGCTGGAACAATAAAATGTTCTCCCACATTTTAAGGAGTTTCCATCATGTAGGAGAAATAAAATACTAAATAAAGGAGTTAAAATGTAAACGCAAATGAACA
Organism: Sinonovacula constricta; assembly: GCA_007844125.1. NCBI lineage: Eukaryota > Metazoa > Mollusca > Bivalvia > Cardiida > Solecurtidae > Sinonovacula > Sinonovacula constricta. Next base: position 55,413,965 of record CM017557.1, read on the forward strand.
AATGTGTTTTATGAACAGATTCTGAAGAATCAAATGAATGAAAAAAGCATGTCTAGAAACTCCTAGCTGAGTTTTAGTTTTGTAAATATAACAAAAATAGATACAAAAACAGGCAGAAGAATAATAGGCAAATAATTTTATCAATATTACAAAGAACACTCATTTCAACATAATTTCAAGACTTTAATTGTAGATGTCGCATATTTTTGGAGTAACTAAATATCCCATACATAAGAGCAAGCTAACAGTAAAAACATGTTTTTTACAAACAGTGTAAACAAAGATACACTTTCTTCAACGAGAGCTGTCTGAACAAGATCTGCACACTTTTTAGTTTCATTTATCCATGTATCTAGACTATTTATTAGAAATGTCCAGAATTTAACCTATCAGTCACTGATAACCAATCATTCTTTTAGCTTTGATGTATCAAATATATTTATTATTGAACAGTTCAATGTATGTGCAGATAATGATAAATCAGTCACTGATAACCAATCATTCTTTTAGCTTTGATGTATCAAATATATTTATTATTGAACAGTTTAATGTATGTGCAGATAATGATAAATCAGTCACTGATAACCAATCATTCTTACAGCTTTGCTGCATCAAATATTCATTATTGAAGTTCAATGTATGTCCAGAATCTTACCCATCAGTCACAGATAACCAATCAGTCTTATATGATAGATGGTAAAATGTTTCTTACATTTGTAATAAACAGAGTTTCTTAAGTGGAAATGTGGGATGTTAAGGTGTACCCAGATATTTATCTTCATCATTTTCCTGGAAATTATCCTTAATAATTATCCTTGTGCATGAGAGTGGTAGAACCAATTATGTCTCCAATAATACAACATAAAAACAACAACATTATAATGAGTTTAAGAAACTCATTGTAATCTGCATGAATATTCACACAAAATAATACTCACCTCAACTTCCTTCCTTAGCTTAGCAATCTTACTATCTACCATCTTCTGTATATGGCATCTCTCCTGTTGGTTGCTAGGCAATGAAAAAAAACAAAAACATGGACATCAACCTTATGACATGCATCACAACTATTTAGGAAGGGTATGTCTCCAACCAAATCATTAATAGTATCTGGTTACATTTGTACACAACTCAAGTTTTAATTTTGTATTATTTACTACATGCATAGGTTACACTTGGTATGTATAAAGACCAATAAAAATGCACTTCCTTAATAGACAGCTCACGGTCTGAAGTTGGCCTGTCTGGACCTACACTATCCGCCAAAGCCATATTTACAATTCTATACAATGTACCTCCAAACCTTATACTAACAATATACAAATGTCAAATGACATGCAACATTTCTAAATTGTGTCATTAACATTTTGGACAATAACAGTCACAGTTACACTAAATGGCTCTTGTAGTATTTGTGATAATATGCCGTCAACACTGTCAATTAAATCCAAGACGTCTCAACAACAGAACAATGAAAGAATGTTTGCAACATTTTGAGGAAACATGTCATAAAGACATAAGTTTAACACACTGCCTCAGTTCTCAAACTGGTACAGGTGTCAAAATGTCCTTGAGTAACCTTCAAACTGGGCCTGTTGTCAACATGTCCTTGAACCCTTTAACTGGAGCCTAGGTCAAAGTGTCCTTGAACAACCAGCTGAAGATCACATCAACATGTTCTTGAACCTTTTAACTGGAGGCTAGGTCAAAGTGTCCTTGAACAACCAGGTAATTGAGGATCAGCTCAACACGTCCTTGAAACCATTAACTGGGCTTGGTCAAAGTGTCTTTAAACAACATCCTAACAGAGGATCTGGTCAAAAATGACCTTGAACAACTAGCCAACTGAGGATTTGGTTAACATGTTCTTAAATCCTTTAACTGGGGTCTAGGTCAAAATGTCCTTGAACAACCAGCTAATTGGGGTTTAGGTCAACATGTCCTAGAAAACTATAGTACATTGAGCCTAGGTTAATCTGTTCTATAACAATCCACTAATTAGGTCAACATGGCCTTGAAAAAGAAGCACCCTCTAATAGGAATCAATCTGCCCTACAATGCATCTATAACTGAACCCCAGTCGACTTGTCCTAGACCACAAACTTAGGTCAAGCATACTTGTCCTAAACCCCTAACTGCAAACCAGGTCTGCCAACAATTGAGGCCCTGGTCAACCTGTCCAACAGCAACCCTCTTGCTGTGCTGGGGCCCAGTTCAACCTGTCCAACTGTAACCCTCTTGCTGTGCTGGGGCCCAGTTCAACCTGTCCAACAGCAACTCTCTTGCTGGGGCCCAGTTCAACCTGTCCAACACCAACCCTTTTGCTGGGGCCCAGTTCAACCTGTCCAACAACAACTCTCTTGCTGGGGCCCAGTTCATCCTGTCCATCAACAACCCTGTTGCTGTGCTGGGGCCCAGTTCAACCTGTCCAACAACAACCCTCTTGCTGGGGCCCAGTTCAACCTGTCCTACAAAAACTCTCTTACTAGGGGCCAGTTCAACCTGTCCAACAAAAACCATCTTGCTGGGGCCCAGTTCAAGCTGTCCAACAGTAACCCTCTTGCTGTGCTGGGGCCCAGTTCAACCTGTCCAACAGCAACTCTCTTGCTGGGGCCCAGTTTAACCTGTCCAACACCAACCCTTTTGCTGGGGCCCAGTTCATCCTGTCCATCAACAACCCTCTTGCTGTGCTGGGGCCCAGTTCAACCTGTCCAACAACAACCCTCTTGCTGGGGCCCAGTTCAACCTGTCCAACAACAACCTCTTGGTGCGGCCCAGTTCAACCTGTCCAACAACAACCCTCCTGCTTGGGCCCAGTTCATCCTGTCCAACAACAACCCTCTTGCTGGGGCCCAGTTCAACCTGTCCAACAGCAACCTTCTTGCTGTGCTGGGGCCCAGTTCAACCTGTCCAACAGCAACCCTCTTGCTGGGGCCCAGTTCAACCTGTCCAACAACAACCCTCTTGCTGGGGCCCAGTTCAACCTGTCCAACAACAACCCTCTTGCTGGGGCCCAGTTCAACCTGTCCAACACCAACCCTGTTGCTGGGGCCCAGTTCAACCTGTCCAACAACAACCCTCTTGCCAAGGCTAAGCTCAACCTGTCCAACAACAACCTCTTGGTGTGGCCCAGTTCAACCTGTCCAATAACAATCCTCTTGCTGGGGCCCAGTTCAACCTGTCCAACAACAACCCTCTTCCTGGGGTCCAGTTCAACCTGTCCAACAGTAACCCTCTTGCCAAGGCCAAGCTCAACCTGTCCAACAACAACCTCTTGGTGTGGCCCAGTTCAACCTGTCTAACAACAAACCTCTTGCTGGGGCCCAGTTCAACCTGTCCAACAGCAGCCCTCTTGCCAAGGCCAAGCTCAACCTGTCCAACAACAACCTCTTGGTGCGGCCCAGTTCAACCTGTCCAACAACAACCCTCTTGCTGGGGCCCAGTTCAACCTGTCCAACAACAACCCTCTTGCTGGGGCCCAGTTTAACCTGTCCAACAACAACCCTCTTGCTGGGGCCCAGTTCAACCTGTCCAACAATAACCCTCTTGCTGGGGCCCAGTTCATCCTGTCCAACAACAACCGTCTTGCCAAGGCCAAGCTCAACCTGTCCAACAACAACCCTCTTGCTGGGGCCCAGTTCATCCTGTCCAACAACAACCGTCTAGCCAAGGCCAAGCTCAACCTGTCCAACAACAACCGTCTTGCCAAGGCCAAGTTCAACCTGTCCAACAACAACCCTCTTGCTGGGGCCCAGTTTAACCTGTCCAACAACAACCCTCTTGCTGGGGCCCAGTTCAACCTGTCCAACAACAACCCTCTTGCTGGGGCCCAGTTCATCCTGTCCAACAACAACCATCTTGCCAAGGCTAAGCTCAACCTGTCCAACAACAACCTCTCGGTGTGGCCCAGTTCAACCTGTCCAACACCAACCCTCTTGCTGGGGCCCAGTCCAACCTGTCCAACAACAACCACTTGGTGCAGCCCAGTTCAACCTGTCCAACACCAACCCTGTTGCTGGGGCCCAGTTCGTCCTGTCCAACAACAACCTTTTTGCTGGGCCCAGTTCAACCTGTCCAACAACAACCTCTTGCTAGGGCCCAGTTCAACCTGTCCAACACCAACCCTTTTGCTCGGGCCTAGTTCAACCTGTCCAACAACAACCTCTTGCTGCGGCCCAGTTTAACCTGTCCAACACCAACACTCTTGCTGGGGCCCAGTTCAACCTGTCCAACACCAACCCTGTTGCTGGGGCCCAGTTCAACCTGTCCAACAACCATCCTTTTTCTTGGGCCTAGTTCAACCTGTCCAACAACAACCTCTTGCTGTGCTGGGGCCCAGTTCAATCTGTCCAACAACAACCTCTTGGTGCGGCCCAGTTCAACCTGTCCAACACCAACCCTGTTGCTGGGGCCCAGTTCATCCTGTCCAACAACAACCCTTTTTCTGGGGCCTAGTTCAACCTGTCCAACAACAACCTCTTGCTGTGCTGGGGCCCAGTTCAACCTGTCCAACACCAACCCTCTTGCTGGGGCCCAGTTCAACCTGTCCAACAACCCTTTTGCTGGGGCCCAGTTCAACCTGTCCAACAACAACCCTTTTGCTGGGGCCCAGTTCAACCTGTCCAACACAAACCCTCTTGTTGGGGCCCAGTTCAACCTGTCCAACAACAATCTCTTGCTGCGGCCCAGTTCAACCTGTCCGATACCAACCCTTTTGCTGGGGCCCAGTTCAATCTGTCCAACACCAACCCTCTTGCTGCGGTCCAGTTCAATCTGTCCTACAAAAACCCTCTTACTAGGGGCCAGTTCAACCTGTCCAACAAAAACCATCTTGCTGGGGCCCAGGTCAACCTGCCTAACAACAACCATTTTGCTTGGGACCAGCTCAACCTGTCCAAAACTAACTCTCTTACTGGGGACCAGTTCAACCTGTTTAAAAACAACCCCCTTGCTGGGGCCCAGGTCAACCTGTCTTACTTATCTCAAACTAAAGTGTATCTTAATAAAAAACCCATCAGCTGGAAATCACCAAGACCAGACACATGTTCAACATGAATTGAATGTGTGTAAAATATGACTGTATGGAGGAAGGTTTATCATTTACCATGTGCATTATTTACATCAATCACATTGAAAAATCATTGAAAACAAGCATTGATAGAATTGTGGGCAATACAGTAGTCCCCTAAAAAAGTTCTTTAATTATCATACGCTCCTGTTTATTGCCATTTATAATTAATTTGAGGTTGAAGTCTGTATTTTTATAATTATGGCTTAAAAATGAAGTAATAAACAAGGAAATCTACAGATACATATACAAGTCAGCCTGAGCTAAGGGACACCTGAGAACAGCAGACACCTGCTTGAAATGGACCCATCAATATTCCCCAAAGGAAAATCGTTCTATAATTGATCTGTAAACAAAGGACACCTGTCATCTGTGGACAACAGACACCCTTTTTACCCTGAACAAAGGACACTTGACAGATTGTCTGTTTTTTTACCTTATCTAGCATCATTTCAATATGCCATGTTTTTATATTATTAACTGATCTTATTGTTTGTCTCCAATGTTTTGTAAAAATGTCAATAGGAGTGAATTTGGCCCTATCATTTGATTATTTGCAATTTTTGGCCTTTATTTAAGGTATGAGCACCTTAATGCACTATCATTTAAGGTAAGTGCCCCTGAATGCGCTATTCAAAACTTAACGATTTTGCTGCAAGGTCATGCTGTGACATTGACCTTCAAGGTAGCGACCTAAATGTTGTGCGCGACACGTCATCTCAATATGGTGATCATTTCTGTGAAATAGTTTTAAAATCCAACTTCAAATAACAAAGTTATGGGCCGGACACGATTTTGCTGCAAGATCATGCTGTGACCTTGACCTTCAAGGTATCGACCCAAATGTTGTTCGCCACACATCATCTCAATATGATGATCATTTCTGTGAAATAGTTCTTAAATCTGACTTTAAATAACAAAGTTATGGGGCGGACACGATTTTGCTGCAAGGTCATGCTGTGACCTTGACCTTCAAGGTAGCGACCCAAATCTTGCTCATCTCAATATGGTGATCATTTTTGTGAAATAGTTTTAAAATCCGACGTCAAATAACAAAGTTATGGGCCGGACACGATTTTGCTTCGAGGTCATGCAGTGTCCTTGACCTTCAAGGTAGCGACCCAAATGTTGCGCGTGCACATTGTACACATTGCTACCTATTAACATACCAAGTTTCAAAAGAAAGCTAAGAAAAGTTTCATGCGCCTAGCTTTAATAGTTTTTAAGTTATTAAAGGATCCAGATTTTTAGCGAACAGACAGAGAGACAGACAGACTGACGGACTGACTGACGGAGGCAGGGTAAACCTATAGTCCCCTCGGGTGTGAACACCGGTAGGGGACTAATAACAATACAGATACGAGATACATAAACCTTGTAGACCTGTCAATTACATGACACACACGCACACATGCAAGTACACACAGACACAAAACAAAATTATCATGGTATATGGCCAAGAACTTCAGACCATATAGTTGCAAACAACTATGCCAACTGATTGCATGGCAGCCCTCACCTGTCCAGGTAGAGTGTCTCTAGAGCATTGAAGACTGCCAGATCCTGTCTTCCTCTGAAGACAGACTCCAGGTTTGCCTCTAGGTATCCTCGGTTCTGTTGGACCTGACGCAGGATACTCTTAGCATCCTTGAAGCTCTGGGGAACAGGTGCATTCAGCTTGCTTGACAGAAGATCTGGGACTGTCTTGTAGGGGGAGGCTGGGCCAGAAACAGGAAGATGCTGGGTAATATACAAAATATATGTGATCAAGGTAATTTTATTATTATTATTATTTAACACTTTTCTTTTGTCAATTGGTTTCCATACAAAAATATTTTGTTTGTCTTAAAAGTAAGAAGGAGCTGCAATAAAAAGGGAAGAGCCTAGGAGGGTAAATATATATATATATATGTATCTTTATTCTGTTATTATTTCTGCTTCAATATCCTTGACAAAATCAGACAAAAGAGCTCTCGTAATAGAGGTGGCAATGGTCTTGAAAATATAAGGTGAGTTTTGATACTATTATTTAAATGCAGATTTTATTGAATTAGCATAAACTGACCAAATATGTTCAAATTACACTGCAATAATTCTATAAAACAGATTGCAAATGAAGTTAATTAAGTACTTTGATTTTTTTCATAACAGGTTGAATCTTAATTATTGTTTCACACCCCCAGCATTAAGAAAGTCGAATAAGATGTATTACTCTTTTTTTGCATATACCGTGTTTTGAAATGTATGTGGCACTTACACATTCATTGTCAATATCACCAAGACCTGCAACTGTTGGTAAAGGTTCCCCCAAAATAGCACATCAGACTTTAGTTCTCTGTTCTATAATTACAGTGTAAGTATTCAAGAGAGTGGTCATCACTCAGTGGACATGAATATTTATTCTGGTCACATAGGGAGGGTTTTAAGAAAATCTTCTCTCCTGATGTGAAGATCCCACATCAGTATGCAGCAATACACTGTCCCTACTATCTAATTTTACTTGAGCACAACAAGAGCTCTGTACTGAATGTCAAATGATGATTCCTCTCCCCTGGTCTGATTGAAGGCTTCCAGCTGCACTGCAATGTGCTGTCATGTCTGCCCATAAACAACTTATGCTGCCCTAATGTAATGACTGCAGAAACTTGACCTACTACATTTGTTCCAAACCTATACTTAGTTGTTCTGTTTGCTTTCAACCCCTTGCACAGGCAGCTAGTCACACCACACAAGATATTGCAGATCCCAATCAAAGTGATCAGAAAACAGAGGGAGCGTGATGATCTGGATCTGTCTACCCTATATGACATGGCCAGACCAATTGGAGCTAAGAAAAGAGTAAATTAAAGGTTAACTTTTCTTCATTGTCTGCAGACAACATTTTCTCTAACTTTTTTAAACATACAAAATCTGGAAAGAAAGCATACTTTTAGGGTTCTGTGGGTTGAAACCCAACACAACTCAAGATAAAATGTAAGAGAATGTCATACATTTGATCTTACTCATTTTTATTTTCAGTCAGCGGTTGGTTTATTCCAAGATAACAAATTTGTTTTTATCATAACAGTAACATCACTGCTTTATAATTCTTTTTCCCATTAACTGAAAAGGAATTTAACCTTTAGTTTGATGTACTATAATACAATGTTAGGAGAAAGAGAAGAGGCTTGAAATTAATTAGGGGAATGGATTTGAAGTTAATTAGAAACCTGTTCACAGAAATTGGAGAATAATTAGATTAGCAAGTAGAATTTGGTCTGTTTCCTTATTTGGAGAAAATGAAGACTCAAATAATGAACTGAGTTACACATTTGTTTTTGTTTTCTGTATTGTTTGTTTCCTACATCTCCACTTGAAAAACATCAGGGCTGGTTTGTTTTATATATACATTTCACAGACACAACTGTTCTTATTAGTGGTGGAAAAAAAGCCAAACAAAATATTTGGGTAGATCAACTGCACACACCAAGTCAGCGGGAGGACCTTCCACATTTAAATTTCATTTCATCTTGTTTGAGATATAAAGGTATCTTTACTGTTTGGCCACTTACAAACAAGTTGGCAATTATATCCATAAACATTAAAAAGTATTAATACAGAATTAACGTATGACTTTTGCTACATATACAGTCAATGACCCTACTTATCGGTCCCTAAACTATGTAAGGCAAGACCAACATACACCAGCACAATGCTATTCAGCAGGCCAGCAAGGTGTCCATGGATCTACTAAAGTTACTGCTGGGTAGCTTACACTATTATTAAAAGTTTACAGAGGGGAGCAGGTGGGGGGAATGAAAATTATCTCCCTTATTAGACAATATCCAATGGTAGTCCCAATAGTAAATAGGTCCTTTTAGTTGGAATTCTTGGAATTTATCCCCAGTTCTTTTACACCTGTTCTTTTGCAGATGATGCAATTACAAACAGTGAAGTTTCTTACTGTTGCATACATATGAGTTTTAAATCCATTTAAAGACTTATAATGTATTTTAAACAGAATATTTGAAATGTTTGTAGAAAGTAAACCATGGTATCACAAAAAAGGCATAAAAGTCAACATTCTTCCACAACAGTATGAGCATATAAACTGAGTGAGCTATATCAAAGAACCTGCATACCGGGATTATTCAGGAAAGACTACCCATTAATGTCTCTTGTTCCAAACTAATTGAAGCAGAGTCATTACATGGGTATGATAAGATTACAAACTTTACATAATCAAAGAACAAAAATGACTGTTATGTAGTTTAATATTTGGATTACAGTGAACCATAGAAATAAAGCCACTCAGTCATGTTACTCTTTAGTCCTACATCACCTCAGTTCAAGTCCTGGCAAGACTTTTCATGTGAGGTCTTTGAACTGACTTGTGGTGCTCCACTGGTTTTTACCCAGACATTGGTCTGGGGCCTATTTTGCAACTTATTGCTGGACATTATTGCTATAAACAGAACTGTGTTAGTGTGATGTATTTAAAAACAAAGCAAAATGATATTTGGATGGCCTTTGTCTAATTTCCCAGTTTACAGAAAAAAACACACACACATTTCTCTAACCATTGGAAATCATTTCCACTCTATCATGCAATGTTTGCTGGGCATACCAAATGGAAGATATTTTCCAAATTGCCTGGAGAATAGAAAAGTGTCGCCTATTGGTTAAGGATCTCACGTTTGTCATTATTAATTTACAAACAGCACGCAAGCATGCAATGTGCTTTTAAACTTCTAATCTTGTGTGTTGTAATTTCCAGATTTGTCATATGTTTTACTGCTTGTTGATGTGACATGTATGCAGTTCTGAGACAGATTAAAACAATGGAGAATGCACAGACAAGTAGATGAAAATATGTTTCCTGTTTTAGAAAAACAGACACCGTAGTGTAGGTATTGTTTTATTTCTTTGGATATGCATGTTTACGTCAAATTACAATAACAGAATTTGAAGTGAATCAATATTTTTCATGACATTCTGACATTCATGACAAATCACATCTGATTGACAGACAGAAAAATAAACTAAAGCAGATGTCTTAAAAATTAGCACTGTAGGTATTTCATAATAACAGCCATGTGGCCTGCATTGGGTTCTACCTCACAACACCCTGATTAATCATGACAAAAACTTGGGCAATGTTCATTTAAAACCCCTTGAGCCCTGAACACTTTATTTTTGAGATCTGATGTCTAATTAGCATTACCATTAGGTTAGGTTCACTGTGGTTCTTGCAAGTAGAATAAGATTCAACATGACAAAAACATGCATCAAGTTATCTGAAAATCATTTGGTTAAGTTACAACCCATATACAAAGACAAAGCACTAATGTCTTCCTATCTTTACATTTGACCTCTAAGTGTGACCTTGAATTTTGAACTAGTAACTTGTTTCTTATACGCAACATACTGTCTCATCAAGGTTAACATCTCTGCTAAATTGTTTTAAAATCCCCTGATCTATGGTTTTGTTACAATTAGGACAATCTTATGAGACCTTACTTTTTACTTTTTATGCTTGCATGAGTTCTTGACCTTTTGGCTATCAATGTGCTCCTGATACAATCTAATCCTGACAAACAAACTTGTTATCTGGAATTTGCTTGACTACTGTGACAAGCTCAAAAGCAATTTTTTTACCTTTGACCTCTATATATGACCTTGATCTTTGGACTAGCAATAAGGTTTTTGCTAGAGAGACACAATCTCATCATGACAAACAGATCTTCAAAGTTATTTGAAAAGTTCCCAACCCATAGTACATTATGGCTTAGACATGCCCATAACCTTGACCTTTGAGAGACTGACCTGGTTCTTTCATGAAACATACCTTGCTGTAAAGGTGAACATTTGGCTTAAGGTTTATTCAAAATGTTACAAAGCATTGATGAGATACAGCCAAGACAAGTCATAAATTTTCTTTGACCCGTAACCTCTGTGACAGTGACCTTTGGGAACACAGGTCTGTGTCATGCATAAGACACACAGTGGCATGGTGATAACAATCATGTCCTGTTATATCAAAATCATTCAAAGCAATGGGTTATTGAATTTAATTGATAATTGGATTGCATTAAAGAGGCTTGCATAATGCACCAATTTCCATAAAGCCATAAAGCAAGATTTACCTAAGAATTTGGTCAGTTATGCAAAATGGTATTTGAACAAATGCATAAAAAAACTTCAAGCAATGTTGTAAAGGGTTAAGTCTAAGTCAAGTCTGCCACCATTTACACTTAAGTGTCTTTCTTTGAAAAGCCAGGACCCTTAGACTATAGCAAAGTTTTTTTATTAACACATCATTGTATGAAACTCTCTATTTTTTATGTTTTTCTATAGCTCTCCTTTTCTTGGCTGTGAAAAATGACAATGATACATGCTTAGGCTAAGTATTGAGACCTAAGAAATAAGGCTGAGACATGCTGCTTAAGAGGGAATGAACATCAGTTTCTCATGACAATGTATTGTGACAAGGAGAAAAATACAGCCAATTGAAGAGTCAACAGCTGGCTACATGTTTGCATGTAGCAGGAATGCCTGGTTGTTTAGACAAGAAGCAAATATGTCAATCAAGGGGGATTACTCTGGGTGTCACACTGACAGCAGGGATGTAAGGACTCTATCAGAGGCCCTAGGACAAGGGTCATCAGGGATTATGGGATATATACAAGGAACATCGAGTGGGCCAAGCATATAGTACTTGGGTGCCACTTTGTAGAGGTAAGAGTGTACATGTTACTTTATGTATATTTACAATTAAAGATAGGATACAAGAATGAAGCTCTAAGCAAGCAAGCAGGGACATTATTTGTTTTCTTGTACATGACGTTACCTTAAAGTTTCAGCTATGTCAAAGTTCATTTGACAGTCTTGACATTCTTTTAATCTTGATACACATTTTTTTATATCTGTTTTGGCAAAAATTTGAAAATTCTGTAAGTTTCACCTTTAGGCATTAAAGATTTTGAATATATAATAAACCAGCCAAACACTGTTTCTGTGATTTGTAACTAATAGGAACATGCCCAAATATTTCAGTATTAGATAGTAGACTTACAAGAAATGAATTCCACCTTAAGTAAAGGTGCTAATGTGCTTTCTCATATCAAACATACAAACACATTAATCTCCATTTCTTCTTAAACAAAATACAAAGGTCTTACCAGATAGCGATCCAAAGGAGAAGGTCCTTCATATGTTTCTTTAACAGCCTTTGAAACTTCAGCCTCCTAAAGATAAACAATAAAAATTGCAATGTTTTTACAAAGGTTTTAGATATCAACTACATTTTTTGCACATTCTCTTTATGTGATATAAAATGGCAAATATACTGTAACTATTGTGTTACCTCATTTTCAACACAAGACAATAAATGTCATTTTTGTTTAGCTTAATTTACATACTACACTACTAATATTACATCAGCAGTATATAAACAGAGATTGGTGATTTTATCAGCTGTCAGGATTATGATCAAATGCCACCTTAAAAGTACATCAAGGAATAAAGTGTGAAAAAGTGATTGCCATTAGGAAAGTTATATCATTTTTAAAGTGCAGTTAACTTTTCTGTCTCATTTCACTAGGGCTTCTTTAGTGTGCTTCAGATTATTCTAGTTATTGAGGTACATGTACTTTAAAACTTTAATAAACACAGAATGTCATTTAGGAATTAGTAATTACTTTATATTCATTTATTAATTGCCAATACAGGTTTCTCTAATTACTTTTCTAGATTAACAAATTGCTTATTTTTACTTCTTTTACTTGAAAACATCAAGCAAAGTGTGACAGACTTAATACAGTTAATTGAGAATGTGAATGTAAATAAACTGTATTTTGTGAAGACTAAAAAATCTTGCTGTCAATGTTTTGTTGATAGAAATACATTGCAATAACATGTTCCTGGTCATTAAAGAAATGCCTATTTTGGTAGAGGTTTATGTTAATGTTTACTGGGTTTATTGTCCCACCAACAGTATTTTAGTCATCTGGAGATGGTGTCCACTTGAAGTAGATATAGTGCTATCTTCACTGTGTAAAGCATGCCATGAACATCTGGCATGATACCACACCCAGTCACATAATGTGACATTATCCTTAAACCGGGCTAACCAGTTGTGGAACTACCCTTATATTAGCTTGAGCATTAGCAAGGGAGCTATACCACTACTATTTTTAATGTCTTTAGTATGTCGCAGCCAGGGATCAAACCTTGAGCCTCCCTTATCTGGAGCCGACTCTCTACCTATTGCACTACCAGGCCAGGTACTATTTTGGTGGAGGAAGACCTAAGACAAATGTCTGGGTAAATACATCAGTGCACCTCGTGTCAGGTAGAAGGACTTTTCAAAATAAATCCTTTGCCCTGATCAGGATCTATGTGGTGTTACAACAACAGTAAATTGTGAAACCTTTTCAAAAAGTTCCTTTACGATCACAATTTCCATTTTTCTTTTGTTCAAATAGAAATATAGCAACCCTTCTAAGTGACACATTCCAGCTGCTCATCAGAATGGACTAGAAAAAGCTGTTAAGAGTAAGCATCCGTGTTAGAAATTAATGTACATTTCTTGAAAGTTTTTTAAGATATTTATAGCGATAATAAACTCTTGTTACAAAATGTCAAAACAATTAAATTCTGACAGACCACATCATACTGGATATTGTATATGACTGTATAGTTTAAAGTATGAGTGTCTGGTCATAGGATTTATAATCCCACCAACAGTATGTCAGTTATCTGTAGATGGTGTCCTCTTGAGGTAGATATACTGCTGTCTTTACTGTGATAGCATGTTCTGAACAACTGTCATAATACCATACGTATTCAAAACATTTTAAGGCAGGGCCAACTAGTCATGGAATGAACTGCTTCAGTGTAAGCAAGGAAATCATTCTACTACTATTTTTATTTCTTTGGTATGTATTCCAGAATGGGTCTGAACACAGAGCTATCTGTACCCGCAGTCATCACTTTACCTATTGTGCTTTCAGGGTCAATGATTAAACGACTAAAGCAGAATTACAGAACCACCCACTCACTGCGGAGAACATGGGAGACCTCAGCAAATCTTCTTACTTGTCACTGGGAGAATGAATTTAATATTGAAGCACTATGTTCTGCACAGGAACTGCACAAATGAACAATGATGGTTTAAATATTATTATGACAGTACTATTACAAGACTAAGAATAAGCATGTTTAATTTTTAAGTCAGCTACTTAAATATATCTTAATTACCTGCATAGAAGAACCTTTGGTGGTGGGTTGCCATTTATCTTTGTCCTAGATGAAACAAAGCCATAAAAGGACATCAAACAGCATTATAACCATTAAGTTAGTAGATAATATCTGAGTCATTATTAGTCATAATTTTGTTATGGTCCCATTTAGGATAATAAGTATTACATTAATAGCCATGAAAACAAAGGTTGCAAACAGGCAAATACTAGTATTCTAGTCTCTTTTTCTAGTATGTTATTAAATTGTTTTTTATTTGTTGCAAAATAACATATGATCAACAAATAAACAAATATGTATGATGATAATGAAATTCTGTTTTTAACACATACAATTAAAACACAACTGCATCACTATATTAAATAAAGATCCTTTAATCATGGACAGCTTAAAATTGCAAATATTTCTTGGACAAAGCAAAATGACAATAAGAATTTTTTTCTAAAACCATGATAGATAGTTTCCATGTGATATTATAAGCACTGATAAGACAGTTTAAGGCAGCCATCTTTGAAGTCAGAAGCTAATACAGGCTGAAATCTGGAATTATGTGCTGTATTATAGTCACTACTGTGTTTTTATTTTTCAGTCTTTTAAACTGAATTCTATATCAAATTTAACAGCTTCTATGAAGTATTTTAAACATCAAAACTATATTTTGATAGTTTAAAAGGTATAAAAAAAAATACAACCCAAAAAGATACACCGTTAATTTTGTTTAAGGATGAGCCAATATTTAAATTTTTTTCTGTGTATTAATTCTTGGTGCATTTATCAATTTTAAAAATATTGTCTTAAAAAATATGAATTTTAAGAGCTTTCCAATGGTGTATAGCTATTAATTTTTGAAACACAAATGCAGAAATTACAAGAAAATAAAATTTACGCTTCTATACAATTCATCTTAAAATCCCTTGAAGTTACCATCAAAGATGGCAGGCAAGATAAGGGATCTTAACTGATGCGGAAACTTTCTATTGGAACAACTGATATGACTAGGCCAACTATTAATGGGAGCCTTACCGCTACGAGACCTTTCACCTGGTCCTCTATCAGAGATAGATCTTCTACCAGCTCTCGTGCCTTCTTCACATTGGGAGACTCACACACTTCATTTGACCTGAAAAGATACAAATGGTGCAAAGCTGAGTTGTTATACTGATTTTACAAAAACAGAGCAATTCAAGTCAAAACAGAATTGACAATAAAATAGCTGTACCATTCTACAAGCCTTAAATAATCTTTTTTACATACATATAATGATGATGCCTTACAAAACATGTGGCTGGTTGTATCATTGTAACAAATAGTACAGATCCTGATCAGAAAATAAACTTCTGAAAAGGAATATTCTGGATCTACACTGTGTGACTGGGTAGATATATTCAACCTCAGAAGGCTAAGTCAAATGTTTTGAAAAAGGACATGATTTCTCTATGTGCAAATAGACAAGGTAAATGAGTAACATCAGTTAAAGAGACAGGCAGAATAGTACTGCCTTCAAAATGGTTGCATGTCTATACTCATAAAAATCACAAACAATATTTGTTCAACCAGTCCCAAGTAAGCTTAGCTGAGTTATATATGGTTGACACACACGCATACCCCTGTCACATATGTACAGACCCGAGCCCCCACACCTTCATACCCCACAAAGAAACACAGGTACAGCCATATGCCACACATGAAAACAGAAGCACATCCCCTACCACCCACCCCCACAAACAAAACAAAAGGGAAAGAAAAAAACATACACAGACCCAAACTCCCTCATGCACTTACCACTCATCCCACAGAAGCATGTGCAACATACCTCTCACAAAAAACAAATGTAAATACCCCAATAACCACACACACACAGGCATAGGACCCCACCCCTACTTCACACACAAACACATGCACTGACCCACCAATACCTACACACAAACACATGCACACAGACACTTCACCTCAATATCTCTCATACGTGCAAAGACCCCCAATCCTCAAACCTATACACAAACACATGCACAGACCCCTCCTAACCCTCAAACCTTCATACAAACAAATGTACAGACCCCCAACCCTCAAACCTACTCACAAATGCATGCACAGACCCATAACCCTCAAACCTACATACAAACACATGCACAGACCCCCAACCCTCAAACCTACATACAAACACATGCACAGACACCCAACCCTCAAACCTACTCACAAACGCATGCACAGACCCATAACCCTCAAACCTACATACAAACACATGCACACACACCCAACCCTCAAACCTACTCACAAATGCATGCACAGACCCATAACCCTCAAACCTACATACAAACACATGCACAGACCCCCAACCCTCAAACCTACATACAAACACATGCACAGACACCCAACCCTCAAACCTACTCACAAACGCATGCACAGACCCATAACCCTCAAACCTACATAAAAACACATGCACAGACCCCCAACCCTCAAACCTACATACAAACAAATGTACAGACCCCCAACCCTCAAACCTACATACAAACAAATGTACAGACCCCCAACCCTCAAACCTACTCACAAACGCATGCACAGACACCCCATAACCCAAGAGACTCAAACTGGCTAAGTGTCCCTGATTGGAAAGTGTGAATCCATACAAGTGTTCCTGTATGCAAAATATACACACAGTACACATACAGGTAGACATGCACATGCACAAAGAGTTTGAATTGATTTCAAATGTAATAACTGAGCTATGACTGCTCTCTCTTACTTTATGCACAGCTCATAGAATGACAAAATATGTATTTTTTCATCCATAGAGTGGTGAATAAAGAAATGCATTTTTTTACTACAGTCTGCTGAACAGTGTTTCTCCAGCCATAAATTAGACATTGTAGTTGAAAGCTAAATATATGTTAGTTTGGAAACAGGCCCATGTAATTAGTGGATGGTAAATTGGTTCTTTCAAAAGAATGCCATATTGGAGGACTAGAATGACCTGCGGCATGCGATTCATCCATAACAACTGGATCTAGACATGCAAACCTGGCATAAGGCATTTTAAAAGCAGAACAATAATACCCATTACGAAAATAGGCCTTAAAGCTGGGATGAAAAAAATACAGCATTAGAGATAAGTTATTGGAAAAGCTTTTATTATATATCACTGTGGAAAGGGAAGTATGTGTGAAGGCAGCATGATTTAGTAGCTCCAACATGAGATGGCAAAGTAAAATGGCAAATATAACAAGCTATCAGTTTTCAGCTGGTTTTCTGATAAGTATATGCTAATCTTACAAAATGTATACAAAACAGTTGACTTTGTCTTCATTTATTGAGAAGAATCAATGTAGAAAATTTTGGAATAACTTTTATCAATGTTTTAATTTTAAAACATGAGTGTATTAGAAAGAATACAATTATGTGATAAAAAAGAGTCTAAATAAACTTTATTATTGTTATGGAATCTCAAGAATTTTACTAAACAGAAACAAGAGGGCCTTGATGGCCCTTAATCGCTTACCTGATGGCACAGGCTTTTAGTAGGCTCAAATCTGGCATCAAGTAATTAAGAGTTATTTACTTTAGAAATCTTTTGTGGAGATTGGACCATTAGTGGGGCCACTGAGTTGATAACATTTTCTAGAATTTTACCAAGTAACCCACTGAATCCACGTGACCTACTTTAAAACATATGTAAGATTTTATACTGGTAAACATTCTGGCCAAGTTTGGTGAAGATTTGGCCATCAATGTCAAGGTTTTTCTAAAATGTGGCCTAGTGAATTACTTTTGACCCTACATGACCCAATAATATACTCATCCAAGATTTCATTAAGACAACCAATCTGCTCAAGTTGGATGAAGATTGGGCTATAAATGTGGCCTCTATTGTGTTCACAAGCTTTTTTCTAAGATTTGACCTAGTCACCTACTTTTTTGACCCCACATGACCCAGTTATGAACTCATCCAAGATTTCATGCAGACAAACATTCTGACCAGGTTTGGTGAAGATTGGGCTATAAATGTGGTCTCTAGTGTGTTCACAAGTTTTTCCTAAAATTTTACCTAGCAACTTACTTTTTGACCCTATGTGACCCAATAATGAACTCATCCAAGATTTCAGGCAGACAACATTCTGACCAAGTTTGATGAAGATTGGATAAAAACTGTGGCCTATAGTGTGTTCATAAGCTAAAATGTTGATGCTGGACAAAGCAGTATCACAAAAGCTTCCCTTGAGCATGTTGTGCTTAGGTGAGCTAAAAATAACAGAAAATGAGTGAAATTTTGCGTACTCAATAGCTTGCCATCGAAAATGCAACATTTTATTACAACTTAAATACACCCAAAGATGCAAGACAAAGTAACTATACAATGCTGATTTATAAATAGAACTGTGTGCCTACAAAAAATACATTTATTCCAATACCTATTAAGTACACCAACAAATGCATCATCTTAAGCATAAATGAAACTTTACTATGATTTTCCAGTCTTTAACAAGAAAGTCATGATGACCCTGAATGTCTAACTTGAAGTCTTTGGCCTTAAGTTGGCTTTATAAATAAAATTGCAAGAAATAGTATATCCAAACACATTAATTTGTCACTATCTTTCTAAAACTGGACCCAGTGACTAAATTTTGGGCCTCAAATGATCCAGTCTTATTTTCTTTCAAGATTTTATTCTAACAATCATTCTCAAACTTGTAGAAAATTGGTAAAAACCGCTGTGATCCCTAGTTTAAGTTTTTTCTAGGATTTGAACTGGTGACCTACCTTTTGACCCCATTTGACCCAGTTTAAAATTCATTCCTTTTTTATACAGAAAAACATTCTGACCAAGTTCTATGAAGATTGGACCAAAGATGTGGCATCTAGGTAGCTTACAAGATTATAGTCTATGTTGTGGCCTAGTGATCTACTTTTTAAACCAGTTTAATGCTTATCCAAACTTTACCACAAACAAGCAATCATCCAAACTTTTGTATAGACAAGAATTCATCCAAACTTTTGTGCAGACGAGCATTCATCCAAACTTTTGTGCAGACAAGCATTTATCCAAACTTTTGCACACACAAACATTCATCCAAACTTTTCTGTACACAAGCATTCATGCAATGTTTTGTGCAGACAAACATTCATCCAAAGCTTTGTGCAGACAAACAATCTGACAAAGGTTTGTAAAGATTGGAGGAAACAATTTTCCCTTCGGCAAGTTAAAGATTTTTTCCTTAGTAAGACCCAGAGACATAATTTTTACCTCATATGACTGAGTTTCAAACTTTTCTATGATTTAATGGTGATAAACATCCTGACCAGGTTTTGTGAAGACTTTGCCAAAAATGTTTGTGTCCTGTTAAATGTTCATGGCATGATTTAGGTCAATGCAGCTCTTGTTTATTTGCTTTAAGAACCTTGCTAACATAACATAATTGTGTTATTTTAAACACAACTACTAGTTCCTGTTTGGCTGTTAGCAGGAATTATTTCTAACCAGCAATAATATAACAGTGAGTCACAACCATACAGCATTGTTGGTTCATGCTTATACATGATATCAGTGTCCAGCTGAAGCAACTCACCCCCACACAGCTGTTCCTGCGGACTTGGTATCAGATTATACTTTCTATGCCATACCTAGCCGGTATAATTCTGGGTTAAAATCTCACCAACAATAATGAAGTAAATTTAAGGCAATGTTCACAAAAAAAGTCAAAGAACTGCTTAAATCAGTTTTTCACATTACAAACTTTTGTACTTGATTTTTATTTAATATTTTTAAGAGTCAGCAATACTCTTCAATTCACGAAAACATACTTTCCATTTTGATGCATTACTGTGTTATATCACAACACTACAGTGTGGATGATAAATAACTGCAGAGCTAGAATTTGTTTCCTGGTGCATTGGCTAATAAAATGTTAGAAATGTTAGAAAACAACATAATTTACCTTTCATTAGCATGTCACGTTTCAAGTTTTGATCTGAATTTATTCTTAAGATAGAAACAGTACACAAGTTAATTTTTTAATTGAACCATCAGGAATTGTTATACGTCATTTTCACCACCTAGTTACCAGACGTGGTTCCTCTACAGTCTTGCAGAATTAATAATGATTGTGCCATTTAAGTGTTAATATATTAGCTGAGATCAATGTTGTGTAAAATATTTTGTATGTAAGATTAAATTTATTATAATTAAATTACAAGAGGGTCATGATAACCTGTAATCACTCTCCTTTCCTTGAGTATGCTTAAACAATCAGCTCACAATAAAAATAGAATATAAACCTTATCCAAAACTGTAATCAGTTAAACATAATGACAAATGTTGGTTAAGAGTATGTCATTAACATAACCTCTAGTGTGTTCACCTTTTTTTGTTTTCCTCATATAAGACACAATAACCCCCTTTATGACCCTACATGACCCACTATCAAAGTGTTTCAAGATTTCATGCAGAAAATATTTTGATCAAGTTGGGTGAAGATTAGGCCACAAATGTTGCAACTTGTATATTCCCTGTTGTTTCTTTAATTTGACTTGTTGAACCACTTTTTCCCCCACATGACCAATATTCAAAATCATCCAAGATATAATGCAGACAAAGATTACTTTAGTGAGGGTTATGCCATAAGTGTGGTCTCTAGAGTATTCACATGCTTTTCCCAAAATGACTCAGTGATCTAAATACTCATCAATTAATTCGATGAACATTGTGACCAACTTTGGTGAAGATTGGACCATAAATGTGGTCTATTATGTTAATTCAAAGGATTTTCTGAAATTGACCCATTGACTTAGTTTTTTAAACAATTGGTAACATAGTTTAAAATACATTAAAGATTTCAAGCAGAGAAACAGTCTAACCAAACCACACAAGCATAGCAATTGCAGGCTTCTATTTTCTATGGAAACGTCTTAATAGATTCTATCCGACTTAGAAGTCCCCGCCTCACTTCTACCTGTTCTACCAAAATGACATGTAATCTGCACCACAAAACATAAAACCTTTACATTTGGTGGCATACACTGCTTCTGATATTTGGCACTGCAAAGCAGCACCTGTAAAACTGCACCACTGTATATTTGAAATAGACAATGGAAATTTTTAATCTGGCCAGAGGAAAAGGGCATCATTAAACTGAGCAATATATTTGGCTGTACAAAGAACTGCACATTCCAATTTGACTGTAGTAAACTGCATCCTTGAATTTAGTAGTTGAAAAATACACCTTTGAACCTGGTTGAAAAAAAGTGCATTGCTTAACTTAGTAGTAAAAATCTCAACTGTTTAATATAATTATAAAAATAATACATTTGAATTAGAGGCACCTTCTAATTGAGGACTAGTTGTATTGTTTCAGCTTAACTGACATTAGAAACCTGCAGTTTTCAATAAAAGTTGCAAACATGTCTCATGTAAAGTTGACTGCATATGAAACATAGACATTTAAATGTAGTAGTGAAACAAAGGGCTTACTGGTTGTTAGTATGCAATCAATGGTTGACTCTTTAGAATAAAATAAGAGATATACTGATATTGCTAATTATGTTTTTAATTTTGGCAATCAAACATGTATTTTACACCAAAATCTGTAAAATAAAGGCAATAGCAAAAATGTCCTCATTCGCTCTAAAAACTGTCTAAAAACTGTTAACAATTTGCTTAAGAAGCCAAGAAACAGACTGAGTTTGTCCAAGAAAATAAAAAAAATTTCTTTATGATTGGTCGTATTTTGTGAGTCAAAATGTAAAATTGGTTTATGAAGGCATTGTCCTTATATAGCTATTCTTCAACATGCAACATGAAAAACCAAAGAAATAACCTATTATTGAATAAAATCTGCTGTATCTTATGGAAGATGATGTGAAATTACCAGAATCCTCAAGCCGAGATTGAAGCCATTGAAAATACATTAAAAATACATAAAAAACAACAACATTCTTATCAAGTGGGCTGATAGTTACGACCAATTAATATTCATTTATGAGAACATTGAGTGCAGTGACATCAGTGAAAAGTTCAATTATTTCTTCATTTAGTTTTGACCTGGTTTCAAATCTTGAGAGTATCTTTAGTCATGGAATTGTTTTCAGACTGTTATGCTCATTGCTTCCTAAGTAAGTTTAAAATGTAAAAAAACTTTTCAACAGTTATACTGTTATAGATCAATAAAGATACAGTGTCTTCTTGAAGGTAAAGTTAGCCATTAGCGACAAGCTAAAGACGACACCTTTTTTTATTTGCGCCGCCTCCGCCGCCTATTATAGAACTGTGGATCGGGACATTAATAAATCAACCAATAACAGGAATTGAGAGCTGCTTGGAGAAATGTTGTTATTGTTTTTCAGGAAAAAGAGCGGGTATGCCTATATTAACAACGCCGACTGCAAAAAAACAAAACATGTCACTAATGTAGCATGCAATAACAGTAATTCGCAGCTTCTTGACGAGACATTGTTACAAGATGCAGCAGACAACAGGGGAGAGCAAAGTAGCAGAGCGTATGGTTCCTAGCATATGCGTCTTCTTACTTTTAACGCATGCTCTTTGTGGCCAATTGGATGTCGCACATCTGATGTTGGGGCGGTGCACCTTATGAAATAAAATTTATGGGGACCATATTGTGACAGCAATAACATAAAATCGCAGCAATTTGTCGCTACAATTTTCTAAGAAAACAGTCCAATATGACGAGGTTAATAGGGCAGCTTGCAAATAAAAAAGATATTAATAGCAGGCAATTACTGAAATTTCGCGCAGTTGTTCGCAATGTCTTGTTTTAAAAAAAAATATTGAGAATGTCGAAGTTAAAACTACAGCTTACACTAACTGCATCATATAGAAGACAATAAGGAATAAAATTGTGTAGCAGACAGTCTGATTTCCATCCTACTCATCTTGTTATTGGCGCCTTGGATGCCACCCAACCAAGAAAGCTCAATTTGCAAATGACGAAATGAATTTATTTTGTGAACGTTCAGAACCCTGATTCTACTGGTCCTACTTCGTTAAACTACTTTCTGTTTTTATTCATTTAGGAAAACATTACAGAAAACGGGAGACTTTGGTTTACTTATTTTCATATTTAGCTATCAAAGTTTCTAATCTTCGAATATAAATGTACATGGTTCGTACTACCATTAATGGACTAGAAAATTATAGTGGGCAGTGTTCAATTTATATCATAAAATTATTTTTTGTTAAATCTGCCAGCAAGACGAGGGATTTACATGACTGATCAATGAATCAATGGCCGCTGTGTCACGTGTCTCGGAAGCCCGACGACACGGTCGATGTTATGAAACAATACTTTATGCGCGTTCAGCATTCTCATTACAGATGCTTCTGGAATCGTCAATACATTCTATTAAAAGACCATTTTCCCTTGTCTGATATCGCCCATCAGTCTCGGTACGAACGGTGTAGTGACCGAATCCCCTAGTCGAACAGAGGAACCAATATGCCAGGTGGCGCCAATGCTAGTCGTTCCAGTGAAACATACACGCTCAAATGGAAACAGACATGCAAGCCCAGCTCTATTCTCGAAGGAGGAATTGTTTTAACCATCCCCTTCGATCAACCAGTGCGGCATATTTAGACGATTTAATTTTCGTTGTCACGAAAGTAAGCGATCATGTAATTGTTCCTTACTTTATCTATTATACAGAATAGTGATGCGGGCAGCTGGAAGTATAATAGTCACGCAGACCACAACATGCAAGGAGACCCTTTGATATATTTGATTAATACCAACATCGATTGATGGTGCCTTGATTGGTGACTTATAAACCCAAACTATACAACAAGTTGATTCAAAGGATATTTGTGGAAGCCAGGAACCACAAATTCACAATTTTACATTAGATTAATTTAGAATAACATTTTCGCTAATGGTAATTAAGACATGGTACATGACTTCGCTACCCTTGATAACTGAATATGTGAGTATGAAAAATTCGACTTTCAACAATACTCTATTTACCAAAAATCTTATCTAAAAACCAAAGTTGATATTTAAAGTACGGGTTGTGGGCCGTTACCCTAAAATAAAGTTATCACTTCCAATGCAACGCGGCTAAGAAATCTAATTACTCTCGTAAATATCAAGCTTGCATGAAGGCAAGTTGCTAAGAGGATCACCTTTTACTGAACACTTGTAGGGCTGTGAAGCCATATGAGTATGTATACAATTTATCATCACAAACCAACATGTATAACAAAAGATTATAAAAATAATGAGAGCCCGTCCCAAACTGTTGTGTGATTTCACGGGTGTCTATGTGTGACTTCTAGTTGCTATTCTAACTGATGATGACTTTTATTTGAACTAGTATGGTAATCTCAGAGAAGAATTGGTAATGATGATAAAGATAATGACGGCGTTTCTGCTGCTGCTGATGGCCATGACAACAACAACGTTAACATTTATTAGCAAATCCCTGTAATAACTATCTACATGTATGTATTGGACCTACTGCCTTAATCGTCACATGCTGCCTATACACTAGACATGTCGGTTATATCGTCACATTGCCCCAATGTTCTGGCTGTGACATGATGCCTATATACTAGACATGTCGGTTATATCGTCAGTGTTCTGGTTGTGATAGTTGCCTACATACTAGACATGTCGGTTAAATCGTCAGTGTTCTGGCTGTGACATGTTGCCTATATACTAGACATGTCGGTTAAATCGTCAGTGTTCTGGCTGTGACATGTTGCCTATATACTAGACATGCCGGTTATATCGTCAGTGTTCTGGCTGTGACATGTTGCCTATATACTAGACATGTCGGTTAAATCGTCACATTGTCCCAGTGTCCTGGCTGTGACATGTTGCCTATATACTAGACATGTCGGTTAAATCGTCACATTGTCCCAGTGTCCTGGCTGTGATATGTTGCCTATATACTAGACATGTCGGTTAAATCGCCACAGTGTTCTGGCTGTGACATGTTGCCCTTTATACTGGACATGTCGGTTAAATCGTCACATTGTCCCAGTGTCCTGGCTGTGACATGTTGCCTATATACTAGACATGTCGGTTAAATCGTCACATTGTTCTAGTGTCCTGGCTGTGATATGTTGCCTATATACTAGACATGTCGGTTAAATCGTCACAGTGTCCTGGCTGTGACATGTTGCCCTTTATACTGGATATGTCGGTTAAATCGTCACAGTGTTCTGGCTGTGACATGTTGCCCTTTATACTGGACATGTCGGTTATATCGTCACATTGTCCCAGTGTCCTGGCTGTGACATGTTGCCTATATGCTAGACAAGTCGGTTATATCGTCACAGTGTCCTGGCTAACATGTCGCTATGTCCTGGACATGTCGGTTATATCGTCCCATTGTCCTGGCTGACATGTTGCCTATGCACTGGACCTATCGGTTATATCGTCACATTGTCACAGTGTCCTGGCTGACATACTGTCTATGTCCTGGACATGTCGGTTATATCGTCACATTGTCCTGACTGACATACTGCCTATATCCTGGACATGATGGTTATATCAACACAGTGTCCTGGCAGACATGCTGCCTATGTCCTGGACATGTCGGTTATATCGTCACATTGTCACAGTGTCCTGGCAGACATACTGCCTATGTCCTGGACATGTCGGTTATATCGTCACATTGTCACAGTGTCCTGGCTGACATGCTGCCTATGTCCTGGACATGTCGGTTATATCGTCACATTGTCATAGTGTCCTGGCTGACATACTGCCTATGTCCTGGACATGTCGGTTATATCAACACAGTGTCCTGGCAGACATGCTGCCTATGTCCTGGACATGTCGGTTATATCGTCACATTGTCACAGTGTCCTGGCTGACATACTGCCTATGTCCTGGACATGTCGGTTATATCAACACAGTGTCCTGGCAGACATGCTGCCTATGTACTGGACATGATGGTTATATCAACACAGTGTCCTGGCAGACATGCTGCCTATGTCCTGGACATGATGGTTATATCAACACAGTGTCCTGGCAGACATACTGCTTATATCCTGGACATGTCGGTTATATCGTCACATTGTCACAGTGTCCTGGCAGACATGCTGCCTATGTCCTGGACATGATGGTTATATCAACACAGTGTCCTGGCAGACATGCTGCCTATGTCCTGGACATGATGGTTATATCGTCACATTGTCACAGTGTCCTGGCTGACATACTGCCTATGTCCTGGACATGATGGTTATATCAACACAGTGTCCTGGCAGACATGCTGCCTATGTCCTGGACATGATGGTTATATCATCACAGTGTCCTGGCAGACATGCTGCCTATGTCCTGGACATGTCGGTTATATCGTCACATTGTCCTGGCAGACATGCTGCCTATGTCCTGGACATGATGGTTATATCATCACAGTGTCCTGGCAGACATGCTGCCTATGTCCTGGACATGATGGTTATATCAACACAGTGTCCTGGCAGACATGCTGCCTATGTCCTGGACATGATGGTTATATCATCACAGTGTCCTGGCAGACATGCTGCCTATGTCCTGGACATGATGGTTATATCATCACAGTGTCCTGGCAGACATGCTGCCTATGTCCTGGACATGATGGTTATATCATCACAGTGTCCTGGCAGACATGCTGCCTATGTCCTGGACATGATGGTTATATCATCACAGTGTCCTGGCAGACATGCTGCCTATGTCCTGGACATGTCGGTTATATCGTCACATTGTCCTGGCTGACATGTTGCCTATGTACTGGACCTATCGGTTATATCGTCACATTGTCACAGTGCCCTGGCTGACATGCTGCCTATGTCCTGGACATGTCGGTTATATCGTCACATTGTCCTGGCTGACATACTACCTATGTACTGGACCTATCGGTTATATCGTCACATTGTCCTGGCTGACATACTACCTATGTACTGGACCTATCGGTTATATCGTCACATTGTCCTGGCTGACATACTACCTATGTACTGGACCTATCGGTTATATCGTCACATTGTCCTGGCTGACATACTACCTATGTACTGGACCTATCGGTTATATCGTCACATTGTCCTGGCTGACATACTACCTATGTACTGGACATGTCGGTTATATCGTCACATTGTCCTGGCTGACATGCTGCCTATGTACTGGACCTATCGGTTATATCGTCACATTGTCACAGTGTCCGGCTGTTACATGTTGCCTGTACAATATACAGGACTGGCTACTCAATCGCCACATTGTTTCCGTGTCCGGGATCCGTCTTCACTTACCAATTTGGTCCACTGGTGCCACACAACCGAGCTATGTAGGGGGATGACAGCTCTCCACATTACCAACTATCGTTTTGGATTTATAGCTGAGATAAATCCGCGGTGGGTCTCGCATTCCAGGGTTACCATAGTGCAGGGTCATTTAACTTTCATTTGTGGACACATGTCTGCATTAAATGCCAAATAGGAAACTTGTTTGATAATTAAATTTAATTTGCAATGCGTACGTTTTCTATAAGTCTAGTAGTGTGTACATTCAATTAATAGGCAAATGATGTGCATTTTGTTCGGAATGGTTTAGGTTTAGGTAGATGAAAGGAAATGAAATGAAGTGATAAAAAGTTTTTTATTGGGACAGGTTTTAAGGTTATTACACTTACATGTAGAGCTCCCAGGAGACAATGTATTAATGTTGAAATTAGTGGTGAAGAGAAAGAATGAAAACCGTACAAACAAGGAGGTGCGATATTAGGCAATATTTCTGTTGTTTTAGGAGAAAGATAACGAAAAAACAGACATCGAATTACAAGTTCTTTTCTTGAAATAATGAGGCGAACGCTCTTCAAACGTACTCGTATATCATTTTATAAATTGAAACAATGTGTTATACGTAAGCATTGATAATTTGACCTCTGTAGACAAACACTAAATAAACAAAGAATGGAAAAAACAGGAATGGTGGCGACATGCAAAAACACTATTTTATTGTTAGGAAACACACAACAATACCGGCCGCGGTTTAGTCTAGTGGTAAGGCACTTGTCTTTGAAATATTGTTTTGCCGTACTTTTTATTTTAAATGTTTTCAAATCCATGCCGCACATGATAACTATATATATCCACATCGCATTTACTGAGCATACTTTGATGTCAGTATTATTCAACTCAGTTCTGGACGTAAGCAATTACAGTCTTAAAAATTATACATGATAACAATAAGTTTTTAACATGTTATATAAAACCTAAAAAAGGAAATGCGTGTTTAACAAACAATAAAACAAAAGTAATTTTTTTTGTGGCATTTTACTAGAGATCAGCTTCATGAAATAACCAGCTTTTAAAAAAATAGGTGAACTCTTGGGTTCGAACCTAAGCTAATTTCTTTTATTTCTTTAAGACCTTTATCCATTAAACCAAAGTATTGACTTAAGTAAAGTATCAAGGTATACTGTTATACTATAATATCACTTATTATCAGGATAATTTACCTGCCTAATATGTATTTGAGAACGATTCTTACTTTTGTGGATAAATGAATAACTTGCCTTCCTTGAATGGATTTATTTTCAGACCAAAATTGCGTTCACTTGCATGATTAAATTTCAAAACGTATCATTGTTTCTGTAATGTTATATTTGTCCCAAATTGTGTTGATGTAACATTTATTGCACGATATGAAAAGAACAACACAGTTGACCCTTGGATATATTTAATTATATATATATTTAAATATAACTATGCGAAGAGTTGTTTATTACACTTTCTAATCGAATACAAAACACTGCAGGTATTTCTGAACGTGATTTCTAAGACAAAGTAAATACAATGTGAATGTATCTGTATTTCTATTTAACTTCGTAGACGTATGTATATGTTGCTATGTATTATATGAGTTATACAATATAGGGCAGCAATGTATAGAACCCACACAGACCGGGAATGTGCACGGTGGGAAGGCCGCCCATGGCGACATTGCAATTCTGATTAATCAATCCGCTTGCATTTCCTACAGGCGCAAATCTCTGCCACTACAGCAAGACTCGCGCCTGATAAAGGCTGAGGAACATAAGATAACCCGACAATACCCACGACCGGACTAGACTTACTTTTGATGCATTGCACGGTTGCCAAGAGCCGCTGGATTCTTTGACGCGGGGACTTTTGCCGTACTGTGGCACGGTTTCGTTTTCGGCCAAACAAAGCAATAGCCGAGATACAACGTGTAATTTAGGCGCTGCCTCACGGAGAAAGGGGATTGACGTGTTTGCTACCCGATTTGAAGATATATTCAGACAAACACAGGATATTTGCTGCTAGGGTAATCTGTCATGGTCATGCCGCGAGCTGTTGAAGAAAGTGGACAATCTTAATCATCGTTTTCGTGGGTAGCTTATTTTCGTGGGCGAGAATAATAGTCTAAGAATAATTTCTCCCAAGACCAAGGCTGTATGCAGCAATGCAATGTCACCATCGTCTAAGTACAATATACATGCATATTATAAGTAAACAAGACTGACAGTCTGTCGACACGAAATCCTAAAGAGATTACACAAGCAAGTAGGATTGAACGGTATTCTGCCTTGTTGAAAGATTAAATGGCAAGCAGCTGATGTTGTGATCTAAAGGTTTTATACAATAAAGTGAAACAGACCATGTTTAACCAGACTGGTTAAACAATGCAGCAATTTTTAGCTCTTGCAGTCTACACTTGCAAGTTTACTAAACGTAAAAGTTGAAAAATGAATAGCAACATGATATTGTCCATGTTAAAAATAATAGAAACGACCAAAAACTGTCAGAAGGTTCAAGATTTGTGCTTTCATAGCAATGTATACAGGGGAGTTTTCTACAAGCTACACGTAGTTAAAGATAGAGGCACTTGGTATGTGGTACTATCGCCCTGCTTCAATCGGACACCTCGGATATTTCACGAATCATCTCTCGGGTCTATGTAGGTAGTCGGGTGAACTCGGTCATTTCCCTAAATGGGACTTCTTTTGTGACAGACGTCAAAACAAAGATGGCCGCTATGAAGACAGCTCACTGTAGTACGATGCCTTTAAAACTTCACTTTGTGAAGTTAAATTTACCCGGCGCAGCAAAGAAACAGCTATCAAACGACGCATTTGCTTATGCGTTGTGCGAACTACATTTTAAGCATATTCTTTCGTCTACCGGCAAACAAAACGATGGCGATTTCTGTAAGTATCATTGCACCAGATACATCCGAGGGATGATTGTCCCGAGGACGGAATAACCCGAGGAGTTCCGATTGGCTCTGCTTATCCCTGGTTGTCACACCAGATTAGTTTCCGGTTATTGAATCGTGTAAAGACTGACAAGGCCGCCATGTTTTTCTTAACAGTTCATGTATATGAGCCAATATTTGAGTGCATTTAGTTGCTGCTTGTTTTTCGTCTTTAAGGTTTAACTCTTTTAATTACTTTGACTTGACGATCTTTAAAAATAACGATAACATGCCGTAATTATTCAGTGGAAGAAATAAAAAGTGAATGTTGCCATATACATAAACAGGCATATAATAAAAACTCACCATTACACAGCCTTTACAAAGTATCTAGAAATCTAGTATTTGCCTTAAGAGTGGGTGTGGCTGTGTTCAGGCAGGTATCAAATCTGCGGCTTTTTGCTGCAGGAGATAACGCTCTATTTTTTAAATTAATAAATATGACGACTTCGTAATCTCGGATATCGTAATTTTCAAAAATAAAACACTGTGCCAAACTAAACAGAAATGAAAAGCATTATTTGTGTTGGTATAAACATACGCTTATATTTTACTTACATAGTATGACTATGTGTGTGCTTTTTAACAATATCACTCATGAATAAACTATGAACAAAGGCTTACATATGTGGATATTAAACAATTACATTACATCTTTTATACATTAACATCTTTCATAGTTAGTAAAGTTTATACATATCCCTCATGAAAATGCCTTTACATCACGTCCCAACGAGTGGTGTGTGTACATGTGTGCCTGCATCATGATATCTTTTATATAAAGATAAAATCTCCTTTAGAGAGGGCAGAAGGGAGAAATACATCAATTGCACATTTTCATCGGCTTTATTTCTAAATACAATTTGCAATGATTAACTGCTAATCATTAAATTTCAGTTGACTTAATCGCCAGCTGTGTTAGAAAACATCTTTTTATTGACATTTGCTTTCATCGTTTCCATGCCGAGGTGTGACGCGCGTGTTAAATCAGACGAGATTGAAATGAGGAGATTAGAAACTGAAGAGTTACGCCATTTAATGTGGCCGACTAAATGCAAAAAGTGTTTACCGTACATGACTTGAATACAGACGTAGAGCCGAGACCAAGTGGAGACTGGATTAAAACCGCTTCACATAATAACGAGGGTCCGCAGATGTGAGGTCACACTACACTAATTAACTTATTCTTCTCTTCCCGCCATTTCTAAACAGTTTAAGCACGTACAGCTTACTCGTGTTTGTTTTTTCGAATTGATTAATTTGGACTTTTTAATAGCATGATTAATATTTGAGAAATTATTATGATATTTTCCTTGAAGTGTTGGTTCATCCAGTTCGAACGCATCATACGCAATGCTGACTTTTGGATTCTATGGTTATGGCAATATTTTGCCGAGACAGAAAACTATTTCTCAAAAGTCTTTAAAAACATGCAATTGCATTATATGGCATTCACAAACATCAGTATAATATTGTTTCCATTGAGTAAACAAAACGCAGTGGGTGTACTACGTTTTGAAGAAACAGTTTTAAATGTGATACTATGTTAAATATCCTGTTTGAACAAAACGTAGGAAATTCTACATTGGGCGTTCGTGGTTTGACAAAGTGTCATCTTTAAAGTACTAATTTAAAAACATAGTAAGTTATTTGTCATGGAACAGGTGGACACTCTATATGTGACACATACTGTATCAGTTCTCTGTGGTCGAAAAGGTATTAGGATGTTCGATTCCATGGACTTTCCAGGAATGACATAGTAAATAAAATCATGTCAACAAGATCTGATAATCGAATAGGAGATCATGTCAAACTCAACTGGAATGTTAATTATAACGGACTCTTATCGAGTAAATCACTGTGTGAGGCGATATTTCAATTACACGGTAGGATGCTGCCCGACTTGGTCGGTGGTATGTTTATAACAAACAAAAACAGCAACACATCAACTACAGCCAAAAGTCTTCATATACCTATACATGTAGTTACACACCCTAGTCGCAAAAAAATGTTAGCCTGCATTGCGCATACAACTAAGCTCAGATTCATTTCTAGTTGTTAAAGGATGTGACGTTCAATTCTAAAAAACAATAAATCGCCGGTCATTGATCGTATGTGATAAATGTATGTATATTTAACTGCCAAAAGAACTTACCTAAGATTTTTGTAGCAACCGTCATTAAACTCGTTAGGTGCCGACAGGCGAGACTAACTTGCACATGAATAAAAGGCTGACAGCCAGTTTAGCAAAGCTCCTGTTGCTGCAAGTACCAAATGAGACGGTAGTTATGAAGCGTGCGTTTTGTTTCTGTTGTCATCGGTCCCTCACGAAAACGTTATCCGATTATCTGTTTTGAAGATCTGTGATAACAAGGCGTGGCCAGACGACTCCAGACGACACCTGGTCTCGGCTGATGAGCTCTTACGCATACCCGACCTTCCATTAAACGTGCTTCTATTGTGTTTTATCGAACATATTAGTTTTACCCTGCTAAGCACGAACCAATAAGGCTTAAGTAAAAAGTGTAAATCAAGATTAGTAAAGTCCACTGGGAGCTGACTGATCAGGAACTATACTGTTTGCCGCTTAGTATTACAAAACATTACCACTACATGCAATTGTGAGCCGGCAAGTATGGATATACTATAATAAACTGGCCATTAACAGACTTAGTAAGTTACGTATAAAGTTAACTCATATGCTCTGAAAGGGAACTTTGGTAATGTGTCTGTGAGTATATGGCTTGAGTCGTACCTTTATCTGACGTCATCTCATTAAAACAGAGTGCCGCAAGGCACTTAAGACCTAATGCTTGGGTAGAACCACTAAAACCTAGATCTTCCGATGCTGCCAATTTATCAAAGGGGTTAGTCAATTTTGAGACTAACACAAGTACGTTGAAAAGTTTTGTTATAAATGAAGATTCTTCCTAACTTTTTGTTTTTCTTGGCGTGATTTACATGGACAAATGCATCAAAAGACAAGAGAAAACTGCATGGCCAGATCACTGCTGTTTAACGTTACGTTAAGGGCAATGCTGATGGTAATGTATTGCAGAGACGATAGAAAACTCTTGTTTGCATGTATTATGTATAATGTGCATATGTTTGATTTAATTACGACGACGGAGTATACACATGTAGCAATTATGATGACGGAGTATACACGTGAAGCAATAATGATGACGGAGTACACACGTGAAGCAATAATGATGACGGAGTTATATACATGTACAAAATGTGATGACAGCGACATTTACCTGTAATAATAATAACGACGAAGTCATACAAAGTCATGACTACGACAACAAAACCATGTATATATATATATATGTATGTAGTAATTATGACGACGGAGTTATTTACATCTATTATTATGGTCAATTACATGTAATAATTATGATGACGGATACATGCAGTGATTATGACGACGGAGTAATATACGTGCCATTATTATGATGCCGTCATATCATAAACATAGTCATATATTATAAACATAATTCGTTTTATTTATTTCGAATATTGCACCATATACTATACTAACTTACAAACGTTTGCGTTTATCTAACCCTATCACAGCTACCTGTTGGGTATATTCGATATCGCCAAAACCGTACGCATTGTCCAAATATAGCCAAATCATATTTCTGCCTATCTCATGCCCGTATATCAAAAGCAATAATTCCTTTATCAATCTGACTCAGCAAATAATTGTTATTTCAAACTACGAGTGTAACTGAAAAACGATCATGATTTAACGACCAGCCCGAAAACAGCTCAAACGGCTCTCTATAAGGTCCAGATATCGGTACGTGAGACACCAAGTTGTACAATCTCATTCACCTGAATGACTCATGTTGAAATAAAATATAAGTAAACATTAAAATCGGGTTCAAATAGATCGCTTGTTATGATGATGTGAAGACGCACCTTTTAACCGAAATTGGTGTTAATAACGTTCTTAAGAGATAACTCCTGTTTAAACCCTTTAAGTGTGAATTACTTGTTGGCTTGGTGTGCAGATGATGTACATGTAACTGCATTATTACGTCCTGCAATTTAAGTATGGTATCAGACACCTTTGATGGATTTGACAGCTGTCCATTTTCGACTGTAAAGCTATAGATATGACGTTTACAAACAGATAACTTACTAAAAGCCAACTATAAAATGCAAATCATTTCAAGAACTAAATAGTACAACAACTAGCCGCTCATCGGACAATGGACTAAGACATACAACGTGCAACGGTGAAAATGGAACAAAACTGCATGCAATATGTTAAAGCGCGCTTCAAGAGCGGTGCTGGCACGGAAATGTATACATTATACATACGCTAATCCGCTAAACATTTTTTTTTGCAAGAAAACAGCAAAAACAGTAACTCACAATTTCAAAACCATAGTGTCTTCTCAGCTGAACACAAAACAACATAGTTTACAATGCATTGCAGGGCTGTGTTTAGGGGTGGGTGGTTCATTACTAGACGTTTGCTGGCACCGGTCCGGGTGTGCAGTGGTTGCGTGACTTGTAACCATCTGGGACGGGGCCCGGTGATAAAACTATCTCGGGTCTCCTGTGTACGGCACGCACGCCAAACAATAGGCTAGATAGCTGGCGGTATTTTATCGCAGTTTATAATAATAAAACACCGACGTGAAAACGGCATTCGTCAGTGTACAAGGCTCGTTGTAAACCCACTTGTGAAGCACGCCGCATAATGGTGTTGTTTGTAAGGGAGCGGGTAGATAGTTCGGTATCCAATACCAAAGTAGAGCGGGAAACCCCACGCGGTGGTGTGTTTTTTATTTTGTTCTGGAGATTCAACGACGATGATTCGGCATAATAATAACAAGTACTAGAACGCAGTTAAATGTACAGTATTTTGTGTTTTTATATATAATGCTTAAATTGCTTTTTTGCATTATGCTGAGAAATACGCTAATTGTCGAATAAAATTATTTCAGTTAGTTCAAGAATAGCGCCAGGTAACAAAACATAATACGTAATCGGTTTAAAGTGTGTGTGGGTGAGAAGGAAAATTTAAAAAAATAAATAATATAGACACAGACAGATGAAAAAAAAAGTTTACAAAACGTTTATCGGAGTTGACGTTCTTAAGGTGTTTGTATCAATAAAAATTCTTAAGGCAAAAACAAACAACCTACTTTTTATATCTATATCGAATCAGTTAAGAAACTTTGTAGATCCTTATGTATTCTGTTTCAGCTTTACAAGAGACATTTAAATAACACAGGAAGTCTTGCATAAAAGACAGCCAAGGCCTGTAGGCAATACTGTACAACAGGCAGTCAATGTCTGTAGGCAGTACTGTACAAGAGGCAGTCAATGTCTGTAGGCAGTCCTGTACAAGAGACAGTCAATGTCTGTAGGCAGTAATGTACAAGAGGCAGTCAATGTCTGTAGGCAGTTCTGTACAATAGGCAGTCAATGTCTGTAGGCAGTCCTGTACAAGAGACAGTCAAGGTCTGTAGGCAGTCCTGTACAAGAGACAGTCAAGGTCTGTAGGCAGTTCTGTACAAGAGGCAGTCAATGTCTGTAGGCAGTCCTGTACAAGAGGAAGTCAATGTCTGTAGGCAGTCCTGTACAATAGGCAGTCAATGTCTGTAGGCAGTCCTGTACAAGAGACAGTCAATGTCTGTAGGCAGTCCTGTACAAGAGGCAGTCAATGTCTGTAGGCAGTCCTGTACAAGAGGCAGTCAATGTCTGTAGGCAGTCCTGTACAATAGGCAGTCAATGTCTGTAGGCAGTACTGTACAAGAGACAGTCAAGGTCTGTAGGCAGTCCTGTACAAGAGGCAGTCAAGGTCTGTAGGCAGTCCTGTACAATAGGCAGTCAATGTCTGTAGGCAGTCCTGTACAATAGGCAGTCAATGTCTGTAGGCAGTCCTGTACAAGAGGCAGTCAAGGTCTGTAGGCAGTCCTGTACAAGAGGCAGTCAATGTCTGTAGGCAGTCCTGTACAAGAGACAGTCAATGTCTGTAGGCAGTCCTGTACAAGAGGCAGTCAAGGTCTGTACGCAGTACAAGATGTAGTCAAGGTCTGTAGGCAGTCCTGTACAAGAGGCAGTCAAGGTCTGTAGGCAGTCCTGTACAAGAGGCAGTCAAGGTCTGTAGGCAGTCCTGTACAAGAGGCAGTCAATGTCTGTAGGCAGTCCTGTACAAGAGGCAGTCAAGGTCTGTAGGCAGTCCTGTACAAGAGGCAGTCAATGTCTGTAGGCAGTCCTGTACAAGAGGCAGTCAAGGTCTGTAGGCAGTCCTGTACAAGAGGCAGTCAAGGTCTGTAGGCAGTCCTGTACAAGAGGCAGTCAAGGTCTGTAGGCAGTCCTGTACAAGAGGCAGTCAAGGTCTGTAGGCAGTCCTGTACAAGAGGCAGTCAATGTCTGTAGGCAGTCCTGTACAAGAGGCAGTCAATGTCTGTAGGCAGTCCTGTACAAGAGGCAGTCAAGGTCTGTAGGCAGTCATGTACAAGAGGCAGTCAAGGTCTGTAGGCAGTCCTGTACAAGAGGCAGTCAAGGTCTGTAGGCAGTCCTGTACAAGAGGCAGTCAATGTCTGTAGGCAGTCCTGTACAAGAGGCAGTCAAGGTCTGTAGGCAGTCCTGTACAAGAGGCAGTCAATGTCTGTAGGCAGTCCTGTACAAGAGGCAGTCAAGGTCTGTAGGCAGTCCTGTACAAGAGGCAGTCAAGGTCTGTAGGCAGTCCTGTACAAGAGGCAGTCAATGTCTGTAGGCAGTCCTGTACAAGAGGCAGTCAAGGTCTGTAGGCAGTCCTGTACAAGAGGCAGTCAAGGTCTGTAGGCAGTCCTGTACAAGAGGCAGTCAAGGTCTGTAGGCAGTCCTGTACAAGAGGCAGTCAAGGTCTGTAGGCAGTCCTGTACAAGAGGCAGTCAATGTCTGTAGGCAGTCCTGTACAAGAGGCAGTCAATGTCTGTAGGCAGTCCTGTACAAGAGGCAGTCAAGGTCTGTACGCAGTCATGTACAAGATGTAGTCAAGGTCTGTAGGCAGTCCTGTACAAGAGGCAGTCAAGGTCTGTAGGCAGTCCTGTACAAGAGGCAGTCAAGGTCTGTAGGCAGTCCTGTACAAGAGGCAGTCAATGTCTGTAGGCAGTCCTGTACAAGAGGAAGTCAATGTCTGTAGGCAGTCCTGTACAATAGGCAGTCAATGTCTGTAGGCAGTCCTGTACAAGAGACAGTCAATGTCTGTAGGCAGTCCTGTACAAGAGACAGTCAATGTCTGTAGGCAGTCCTGTACAAGAGACAGTCAATGTCTGTAGGCAGTCCTGTACAATAGGCAGTCAATGTCTGTAGGCAGTCCTGTACAAGAGGCAGTCAATGTCTGTAGGCAGTCCTGTACAATAGGCAGTCAATGTCTGTAGGCAGTCCTGTACAAGAGGCAGTCAATGTCTGTAGGCAGTCCTGTACAAGAGGCAGTCAATGTCTGTAGGCAGTCCTGTACAAGAGGCAGTCAATGTCTGTAGGCAGTCCTGTACAATAGGCAGTCAATGTCTGTAGGCAGTCCTGTACAAGAGGCAGTCAATGTCTGTAGGCAGTCCTGTACAAGAGACAGTCAATGTCTGTAGGCAGTCCTGTACAAGAGACAGTCAATGTCTGTAGGCAGTCCTGTACAAGAGGAAGTCAATGTCTGTAGGCAGTCCTGTACAATAGGCAGTCAATGTCTGTAGGCAGTCCTGTACAATAGGCAGTCAATGTCTGTAGGCAGTCCTGTACAATAGGCAGTCAATGTCTGTAGGCAGTCCTGTACAATAGGCAGTCAATGTCTGTAGGCAGTCCTGTACAATAGGCAGTCAATGTCTGTAGGCAGTCCTGTACAAGAGGCAGTCAATGTCTGTAGGCAGTCCTGTACAATAGGCAGTCAATGTCTGTAGGCAGTCCTGTACAATAGGCAGTCAATGTCTGTAGGCAGTCCTGTACAAGAGGCAGTCAATGTCTGTAGGCAGTCCTGTACAAGAGGCAGTCAATGTCTGTAGGCAGTCCTGTACAAGAGGCAGTCAATGTCTGTAGGCAGTCCTGTACAAGAGACAGTCAATGTCTGTAGGCAGTCCTGTACAAGAGGAAGTCAATGTCTGTAGGCAGTCCTGTACAATAGGCAGTCAATGTCTGTAGGCAGTCCTGTACAAGAGACAGTCAATGTCTGTAGGCAGTCCTGTACAAGAGGAAATCAATGTCTGTAGGCAGTCCTGTACAAGAGGCAGTCAATGTCTGTAGGCAGTCCTGTACAAGAGGCAGTCAATGTCTGTAGGCAGTCCTGTACAATAGGCAGTCAATGTCTGTAGGCAGTCCTGTACAAGAGGCAGTCAGGGTCTGTAGGCAGCACTGTACAAGAGGCAGTCAAGGTCTGTAGGCAGTACTGTACAAGAGGCAGTCAATGTCTGTATGCAGTACTGTACAAGTGACAGTCAAGGTCTGGAGGCAGTCCTGTACAATAGGCAGTCAATGTCTGTAGGCAGTTCTGTACAAGAGGCAGTCAATGTCTGTAGGCAGTCCTGTACAATAGGCAGTCAATGTCTGTAGGCAGTTCTGTACAAGAGGAAGTCAATGTCTGTATGCAGTACTGTACAAGAGGCAGTCAAGGTCTGTAGGCAGTACTGTACAAGAGGCAGTCAATGTCTGTAGGCAGTACTGTACAAGAGACAGTCAAGGTCTGTAGGCAGTCCTGTACAATAGGCAGTCAATGTCTGTAGGCAGTCCTGTACAAGATGTAGTCAATGTCTGTAGGCAGTCCTGTACAATAGGCAGTCAATGTCTGTAGGCAGTCCTGTACAAGAGGCAGTCAATGTCTGTAGGCAGTCCTGTACAAGAGGCAGTCAAGTTCTGTAGGCAGTACTGTACAAGAGGCAGTCAGGGTCTGTAGGCAGCACTGTACAAGAGGCAGTCAATGTCTGTAGGCAGTGCTGTACAAGAGACAGTCAATGTCTGTAGGCAGTCCTGTACAATAGGCAGTCAATGTCTGTAGGCAGTCCTGTACAATAGGCAGTCAAGGTCTGTAGGCAGTCCTGTACAAGAGGCAGTCAATGTCTGTAGGCAGTCCTGTACAAGAGGCAGTCAATGTCTGTAGGCAGTCCTGTACAAGAGGCAGTCAAGTTCTGTAGGCAGTCCTGTACAATAGGCAGTCAATGTCTGTAGGCAGTCCTGTACAAGATGTAGTCAATGTCTGTAGGCAGTCCTGTACAAGAGACAGTCAATGTCTGTAGGCAGTCCTGTACAAAAGGCAGTCAATGTCTGTAGGCAGTCCTGTACAATAGGCAGTCAAGGTCTGTAGGCAGTCCTGTACAATAGGCAGTCAATGTCTGTAGGCAGTCCTGTACAAGATGTAGTCAATGTCTGTAGGCAGTCCTGTACAAGAGACAGTCAATGTCTGTAGGCAGTCCTGTACAAGAGGCAGTCAAGTTCTGTAGGCAGTCCTGTACAATAGGCAGTCAATGTCTGTAGGCAGTCCTGTACAATAGGCAGTCAATGTCTGTAGGCAGTCCTGTACAATAGGCAGTCAATGTCTGTAGGCAGTCCTGTACAATAGGCAGTCAATGTCTGTAGGCAGTCCTGTACAAGATGTAGTCAATGTCTGTAGGCAGTCCTGTACAAGAGGCAGTCAAGTTCTGTAGGCAGTACTGTACAAGAGGCATTCAAGGCCTGCAGGCAGTCCTGTACAAGAGGCAGTCAAGGTCTGTAGGCAGTCCTGTACAAGATGTAGTCAATGTCTGTAGGCAGTCCTGTACAAGAGACAGTCAATGTCTGTAGGCAGTCCTGTACAATAGGCAGTCAATGTCTGTAGGCAGTCCTGTACAAGATGTAGTCAATGTCTGTAGGCAGTCCTGTACAATAGGCAGTCAAGGTCTGTAGGCAGTAATGTACAATAGGCAGTCAATGTCTGTAGGCAGTCCTGTACAATATGCAGTCAATGTCTGTAGGCAGTCCTGTACAAGAGACAGTCAAGGTCTGTAGGCAGTCCTGTACAATAGGCAGTCAATGTCTGTAGGCAGTCCTGTACAAGAGACAGTCAAGGTCTGTAGGCAGTCCTGTACAATAGGCAGTCAGGGTCTGTAGGCAGTCCTGTACAAGAGACAGTCAAGGTCTGTAGGCAGTCCTGTACAAGAGACAGTCAAGGTCTGTAGGCAGTCCTGTACAAGAGACAGCCAAGGTCTGTAGGCAGTCCTGTACAAGAGACAGTCAAGGTCTGTAGGCAGTCCTGTACAAGAGACAGTCAAGGTCTGTAGGCAGTCCTGTACAAGAGACAGTCAAGGTCTGTAGGCAGTCCTGTACAAGAGACAGTCAAGGTCTGTAGGCAGTCCTGTACAAGAGACAGCCAAGGTCTGTAGGCAGTCCTGTACAATAGGCAGTCAATGTCTGTAGGCAGTCCTGTACAATAGGCAGTCAAGGTCTGTAGGCAGTAATGTACAATAGGCAGTCAATGTCTGTAGGCAGTCCTGTACAATAGGCAGTCAATGTCTGTAGGCAGTCCTGTACAATAGGCAGTCAATGTCTGTAGGCAGTCCTGTACAATAGGCGTTCAATGTCTGTAGGCAGTCCTGTACAAGAGGCAGTCAAGTTCTGTAGGCAGTCCTGTACAATAGGCAGTCAATGTCTGTAGGCAGTCCTGTACAATAGGCAGTCAATGTCTGTAGGCAGTCCTGTACAATAGGCAGTCAATGTCTGTAGGCAGTCCTGTACAATAGGCAGTCAATGTCTGTAGGCAGTCCTGTACAAGAGGCAGTCAAGTTCTGTAGGCAGTATTGTACAAGAGGCATTCAAGGCCTGCAGGCAGTCCTGTACAAGAGGCAGTCAAGGTCTGTTAGCAGTACTGTACAAGAGACAGGAAAGGTCTGTAGGCAGTCCTGTACAAGAGGCAGTCAAGGTCTGTTAGCAGTACTGTACAAGAGACAGGAAAGGTCTGTAGGCAGTCCTGTACAATAGGCAGTCAATGTCTGTAGGCAGTCCTGTACAATAGGCAGTCAATGTCTGTAGGCAGTCCTGTACAATAGGCAGTCAATGTCTGTAGGCAGTCCTGTACAAGAGGCAGTCAATGTCTGTAGGCAGTCCTGTACAAGAGGCAGTCAAGTTCTGTAGGCAGTCCTGTACAATAGGCAGTCAATGTCTGTAGGCAGTCCTGTACAATAGGCAGTCAATGTCTGTAGGCAGTCCTGTACAATAGGCAGTCAATGTCTGTAGGCAGTCCTGTACAATAGGCAGTCAATGTCTGTAGGCAGTCCTGTACAAGATGTAGTCAATGTCTGTAGGCAGTCCTGTACAAGAGGCAGTCAAGTTCTGTAGGCAGTACTGTACAAGAGGCATTCAAGGCCTGCAGGCAGTCCTGTACAAGAGGCAGTCAAGGTCTGTAGGAAGTCCTGTACAAGAGGCAGTCAAGGTCTGTAGGCAGTCCTGTACAAGAGGCAGTCAATGTCTGTAGGCAGTCCTGTATAAGAGACAGTCAAGGTCTGTAGGAAGTCCTGTACAAGAGGCAGTCAAGGTCTGTAGGCAGTCCTGTATAAGAGACAGTCAAGGTCTGTAGGAAGTCCTGTACAAGAGGCAGTCACGGTCTGTAGGCAGTCCTGTATAAGAGACAGTCAAGGTCTGTAGGAAGTCCTGTACAAGAGGCAGTCAAGGTCTGTAGGCAGTCCTGTACAAGAGGCAGTCAATGTCTGTAGGCAGTCCTGTACAAGAGACAGTCAAGGTCTGTAGGCAGTCCTGTACAAGAGACAGTCAAGGTCTGTAGGCAGTACTGTACAAGAGACAGGAAAGGTCTGTAGGCAGTCCTGTACAAGAGACAGGAAAGGTCTGTAGGCAGTCCAGTACAAGAGACAGGAAAGGTCTGTAGGCAGTCCTGTACAAGAGACAGGAAAGGTCTGTAGGCAGTCCTGTACAAGAGACAGGAAAGGTCTGTAGGCAGTCCAGTACAAGAGACAGGAAAGGTCTGTAGGCAGTCCTGTACAAGAGGCAGTCAAGGTCTGTAGGCAGTCCTGTACAAGAGGCAGTCAATGTCTGTAGGCAGTCCTGTACAAGAGACAGTCAAGGTCTGTAGGCAGTCCTGTACAAGAGGCAGTCAATGTCTGTAGGCAGTCCTGTACAAGAGACAGTCAAGGTCTGTAGGCAGTCCTGTATAAGAGACAGTCAAGGTCTGTAGGAAGTCCTGTACAAGAGGCAGTCAAGGTCTGTAGGCAGTCCTGTACAAGAGGCAGTCAATGTCTGTAGGCAGTCCTGTACAAGAGACAGTCAAGGTCTGTAGGCAGTCCTGTACAAGAGACAGGAAAGGTCTGTAGGCAGTCCTGTACAAGAGACAGTCAAGGTCTGTAGGCAGTCCTGTACAAGAGACAGGAAAGGTCTGTAGGCAGTCCTGTACAAGAGACAGTCAAGGTCTGTAGGCAGTCCTGTACAAGAGACAGGAAAGGTCTCTAAGCAAACCTGACATAAATGGTGAGTCAGCAATGGTAAGCATATCTCATTCAATTAAATATATCAAATTGTTTTATGTAACTTTTTGCATAACGCAATTTTAACGAATGTTAATCTTCAGTGAAATCTTCACTAAAGCAAATTAAGTTCATATTGCAAAATGGCACAAAGTTTGTGACATTATTAACTTCATTTGAAGTATAAGAGTCCTAGATCAATTGGGAACTACATGTATAGGCTTTGACTATCACACACAATCGGTACATGTAAAGGACTGGCGACTTAAAAATAAATAGATGTCTAATATTTAAAAGCTGAATATGTTGAAAAGCACCTGGTAGCATTTCCAACCATAATGAGGAAATATAAACATGAATATGCGCTTTTTAAAGGCTTGTAAATGCACACGGTTATGTTTCCACGCAACGAGTCCTAAAGCTTGATAACTCCGAATTGCGTAGAAATACAATGTAGTGCAGTAATGCATTATTTCTGATTAAAAATACTTTTATTATATCTATCGATATATGAAATGTATAAGTTGCAGCTGTTTGGTGCATACATTCAGGCAAATCATCAATGAATTATTCATGCTCGACATTTACTTGCTCTGTATCCAAGCTAGGCTTTCTAATTGCATCAAATTCAATAGAGTGGATATTTTATATTGTATACATAAACACAACTATATATTTGTCGGCGTCGATTTTAAAATGAATATGCCTTCTTTTTACTTTATTCAATATAGATAAACATGTATGTAAATCAAGTATTATTTAATATTGAGTCATCTTCATTTAATTTACTTTTGCAGAACAGAATTTATTCAACAGAAAACATGCTTTTGTAAAAGTAATTGTTGTTCTCTCGCGATCCTTATTGTTGCTGTTGTATTATTATCGTGTTTTTCATCTTGTTTTATTGTTCCTTTTGTTATTGCCAATCCTGCTTTAACGGGAAGTGGGGAAGTGGGGAAGGGGATCGTTGCCGGTTATAGTTGAGAACAGGCCGCTACTCAGTCCATCGCCACGTGGGTTTGAGTCCAGGACCGGATAAGAATGTTCATGTGGGGAGGTCTACTAGCTG
This sequence comes from Sinonovacula constricta, assembly GCA_007844125.1. NCBI lineage: Eukaryota > Metazoa > Mollusca > Bivalvia > Cardiida > Solecurtidae > Sinonovacula > Sinonovacula constricta. The sequence continues at coordinate 55,457,981 of CM017557.1, forward strand.
ACAAGCGATGTGCCGGTGGTCCTACCTTGATAGCAAGGAGTCGCTAATTCGATCATAAATATGTAGGTGCGATGTAACAAAAAATACATCTAGTTTTGACCTCGACGGTCATGTGACTAGAAACCAGTCGGCGATGTGATATCGCTGAAAATTCCACGTAAACAAACCAAAACGTTAAGTCCAACATCTCTCCTATACTATATAAATCCAGAGCTGATAAACCTTTACGCACATGACAATTTAAAAGTAAATGTCTCCAATTGATAAATTCTTTTCAAAACCCTTGTCACGTCGCAAACCTTTCGAAAGTATGAAGCATGACTCCAATGAATATGCCATACAATATGACTTATGAAAACATTAATTCGGCTCCCACCTCAAAACGCTTGTTACCTTTCAAGTTAACATCGAACAATGCAGGCTTGGGCCTGCTTTAGATATAAGAGCGTCTTCTTTAGCATGTAATTCTAACGACCGTGCTGCTTAATTTTCTCATCACCTAGACGTTACCAGGAACAGGAAACTACACAAATGATCTTGAATAGATTGTGTCATTTTCTCACAAAATATATATTTTGTAATCTAAATGACTTTTACTGAGCAGGCATAAAACAGATGATTAGTTAGCGTGCTTGGACATAAACGAATATTTAAATTACATTTCGCCTCTGATGCATTAATCGATTTGCGTGAAAGTGATTAAATTCTCCAACAAGTTCCAATGTGCGATGAGGGGCGGACTTCGATGCCTGTCCAGCTAGGACGACAGCGCTTTTACATCGGGGAAGGTATTTGCTCCAGGAAGACCCCAAAAAGAATGGGATAATCGCGAGGCAATTTCTGCTCCAATCAGATGGTATCTTCACTAACAGAGAGATTTAAGTTTAATTTAGAGGGTATCTGCTCCAAGCAGAAGTATCTCTTCTAGACAGGCGGTATCTGCTCCAAGCAGAGGGTATCTGCTGTAGGCAGACGGTATCTGCTCCAAGCAGAGGGTATCTGCTGTAGGCAGACGGTATCTGCTCCAAGCAGATGGTATCTGCTGTAGGCAGACGGTATCTGCTGTAGGCAGAGGGTATCTGCTGTAGGCAGACGGTATCTGCTCCAAGCAGAGGGTATCTGCTGAAGGCAGATGGTATCTGCTGTAGGCAGATGGTATCTGCTGTAGGCAGATGGTATCTGCTCCAAACAGATGGTATCTGCTCCAAACAGATGGTATCTGCTCCAAGACAGATGGTATCTGCTCCAAGCAGAGGGTATCTGCTGTAGGCAGACGGTATCTGCTCCAAACAGATGGTATCTGCTCCAAGACAGATGGTATCTGCTCCAATCAGAGGGTATCTGCTGTAGGCAGACGGTATCTGCTCCAAGCAAAGGGTATCTGCTCAAGACAGACGGTATCTGCTCCAAGCAGAGAGTATCTGCTCTAGGCAGAGGGTATCTGCTGTAGGCAGACGGTATCTGCTCCAAACAGATGGTATCTGCTCCAAGCAGAGAGTATCTGCTCTAGGCAGAGGGTATCTGCTGTAGGCAGACGGTATCTGCTCCAAACAGATGGTATCTGCTCCAAGCAGAGAGTATCTGCTCTAGGCAGAGGGTATCTGCTGTAGGCAGACGTTATCTGCTCCAAACAGATGGTATCTGCTCCAAGCAGAGGGTTTCTGCTCAAGCAAAAGTATCTGTTTTAGTCAGCCGGTATCTGCGTATCTATTTTGTGATCCAAGCGGATTGACGTATCGTTTTTTTCTGCGGGAAATAGCTGCACACAGAGGGTATTTACTTTAAAGGACGGACGCGAGTTTAGAGATTTGCTTCAAATATGAATTTGCTCCAATCAGCAATGTATTGATTTATCGGTGATGTGCACTCGTTTCAATGTCACTGCACTCTAAACAAATACCAAATGTTTGTTATATTGAGTCACTAAACATAAACAAATGTCGCTACATAAAATGCTTGTTGTTTTTATCTGTTATCAGTAGTCCTTGTTCGTAAATTCTGTATCAGTTGTTCTTGTTCGTAAATGTGGTATCAGTTGTTTTTGTCTGTAAATTTGGTATAGGTTGATATTGTTTGTAAATTTGACAGCTGTTGACAGTTTGTAAATTTGATATCGGCGGATATTGTTTATAAATATAATAGCGGCTGATATTGTTTGTATATTTGATATCGGTTGACAGTGTTTGTAAATTTAATATCGGTTGATAGTGTTTGAATATTTGATATCGGTTGATAGTGTCTGTAAATTTGATATCGGTTGATAGTGTTTGTTAATTTGATATCGGTTGATAGTGTTTGTAAATTTGATATCGGTTGATAGTGTTTGTTAATTTGATATCAGTTGATAGTGTTTATAAATTTGATATCGGTTTATAGTGTTTGTTAATTTGATATCAGTTGATAGTGTTTATAAATTTGATATCGGTTGATAGTGTTTGTTAATTTGATATCGGTTGATAGTGTTTATAAATTTGATATCGGTTGATAGTGTTTGTAAATTTGATATCGGTTGACAGTGTTTGTAAATTTGAAATCGGTTGATAGTGTTTGTTAATTTGAAATCGTTTGATAGTGTTTGTTAATTTGAAATCGGATGATAGTGTTTGTAAATATGATTTCGGTTGATAGTGTTTGTAAATTTGATATACGATGATAGTGTTCGTAAATGTGATAACGCTTGTTCTTATTTATAAATTTGTGATCATATAACGTAGTATCCAGTGCATCCAAACAAAAGTCTATAATTTTTAGTAGTATCTGATGGGCGGTTGCACTTAGTGTACATGCAAAACGTGACAACTGATTTAAAACTGAAAAGCAAGCATCCACCCTACGTGAGGAATACAATAAAATCTAAAACTGCTGTGCAGTGTGCACCACGCTACGTGCAGAATGACAATTATAGCGGCACACACTCAGTGAATCGCACTTTTCTTCATTAAGACTAAAGTGATCACATGACACTGGCGCCATCATCGCTAAAATAACAAACGTGCTAAAAATTAATAAAACAAGGTTTTCGAGAAGGCGCTAAATCGCTCGCCTGATCATTGTCAGTGTTGATAGAGAAGTTCATAAGAATCATTGGGCACAATGCGTTTCAATTCGATCTAAACGTTTGTGTCTCACAGTTCAATGTTTTACTAAAAACATATATGGAGAATGATCAAGTACTGGAGGCCACATTCTTAAGGGACAAAATTGTCGCGAAAGAGGACCACAGGGAACATATAGAGCAATTTCAGGGTTTTCAAAGTTATACGATAAAGCCATGTGAGGAAAATGGTCGTGTACCTTTTTTTGAGGGAACAACATTCTTTGATATATTTTAATAGAGGTCCCCCACGGAAGGTATAGACCAAATATCAATGTTTCTACTGTATAATATAATTATGTGTTTATGCAGATTTCCCAGTTCCAATAGGCGAAATACAATTACAGAAATGCCCCTTGAATATTTTGTCCTAGGACAACAAAACAGACCACGTTCTTGACTTGAATGGATCGAAAGGTTGGCGGATTGCAAGAACCGACGTGGATTTCGTGAGATACATGTATACTCCTAGATTGTTCTGAATTATTTGTCAGTAAATATTTTAAATTTAGGTTCAGTTTAAACTAAGGCCGGCAAACACGTGGCTCCAGTAGATCGAGGCCAGGCATCCGTTCTATCAGTGTTTGAAACAAAAAGACGCTAAGTATAAGTTAATTTTCCTACCATGGATGGTCAACTGATAATAGCTTAATATATCCTGTAAGACTGTTAAGTTAAACAAAATACGCTCATGACTTGAACAATATAATTTATTTTATGAAATGAGGATAACTTCGGGCAAAAATCCTGGTCTGTCTTCGTTCCCATGTCGCCCATGTATATTGGAAGCTGATATTTGTAGCGACTGCACGATTGTTGCCGACGTTACCAATGTAACCAGTGACACACTCACATATGTTATCACGCTGGCCCAGACCACATCACGCACACACTCAATTATACATAGGCACAATCACGCAAACATCGGCAGACCTGCACGCGAAAACATCACAAATATCACTAAAGGAATAATCTCCAAGTCGACAAACTGGCGTTTTAACTGTTTTTATACAGTGAAGCAGTGCATTTCTTGGAATGTGTGGAACAACGAGGTGAAAATATGTCATGGATTTTAAGAAATACAAAAAGCTAGAAACCGGTTGCTAGGTATACTAAACATGTCTTAACAAGTCACATTGTTCACTCGTAAGGAACACGTTTAATAAATCAAACAATATTTCGTAATATGCCAAAAGGTACTAAGAACAGAAGTTATATACCAAGAGAGGTTTTTTTCCCTTTCAAAATAAATGTACAAAACGCTTCATTAGATAAACGGGGAAATTACTTTTCGCTTTAGCAGATCTACAATTTTATTACATTCATTAGTTTCAAGCGATGTTTCTTCTTAACATTCGTTTTGGAGAGCTTAAAACTGTATTTAAAAGTAAATGAGAACTATCACTCAAGATGCATGATACTGGAACTGGTAAGCTTAGAATCAATGGCATGCGGTAACAGAAGAAATATAGACACAAGTAACAGTGACTATGACCACACCCGACCCATTTTCAATCCCATGCATCGACTTTTCAGAAGTTGCATATACAGCAAGTTTTATAATAATATCTAATTCTTAATTAAAATTATTAAGCAGTTTTTTCTAGTAAGGGTGACCTTGACCTAAGCGGCCCTAAAGTGTCGTCTTCACAGAAGCCACCTATACAGCAGGTTTCATCACAATATCTCATTCCTAACTCTAGTTATTAAGCAGAAACTGTTGTACAACAGCCGACGTTGACCTTGACCGCACTTTCAGTCCCAAGTGTCGTCTTGACAGAAGCTACATATGCAGCAAAGTTCATCACAATATCTCTTTCCGAACTGAAGTTATTGAGTGGATTTTGTTCCCATTTTAAGTAACGGTGACCTTGACACTGACCCCACCAGTCACAATGTCGAAGCAGACTTGTATCTTGTGATGTTACACACGTGTACCAAATTTTTTTTTTTTTAAATCTGTGAAGCCTTCCATGAGTTATCGTTCGGACACTATTTTTCTATTTTAGTAATAAAAATCTTGACACTGACCTCACCAGCCTTAAAGTCGAACATCTTATAAAGTTACTCCTGTGTATCAAAAATGTTTAATCTGTCAAACCGTTTATGAGTTTTCACTCACTCCTACATACCCACTCAAACTTTCTTTGTGGGGGTATGAAAACGAAACAAATATGTAGATAACATTAAACAATATTGCATTCACATAAAATCGGACAATCTTTTGAAGCACGTTAACGGGAAAGAACAAGTGCGCCTGGTGCACATTTATTCACATATCTTGACCCATATTTGCAGCATGATACCAAAAACGACAGTCGTGTACTTTTATTGAGTCGCTTTGTATAAAGTCATTGTCAGGAGAAGGCTAATTTCAGAAACGTAGCCATGGTGTTGCCATGGTGTCATGAATTGACGGGAAGATAAGGCAGGTCCCACAGACGACTTGAGAGAAGCGTCAAGTCCGATACAAGATTTCATCATTCCACGCTTACAGTTATATATCAGCTATTTTTTGTTTACTTCGTTGTAAACGCTAAATGTTCTTACTTCCGTATGTTGATGTAGGCCCAAACATGATGACTCCATGGCAAAATGTTGTAAAAATTAGAAGCCAATGGTTAAAATCGCAACAGTCGAACAGGATCAATCTAAGTTTGGCTTATATTTAGTAATGAATAATAAATGCACGAGTGTGGATGTGCTAATCTATGAGTTTCGCTAAGAATTTAGCCAGTTTTCGACCTGAGAGATATTAAAAATATTACACCATTTGAACCGATTCATACAATTTGAGGAAAAAGTATAGACGTGTTAACATGGACCGATTTTTATTGTTCATGTCTGCAGTACATGTCACGAATGATTATATATACATGTATCACGCATTTTTTTAATGTGCCACAAACACGCACTTCTCACTTAATCTTGAACAAACACACACTGTAATGTAATGTATGTAGGGATGGGATGGGATTTGCCGGCATTTTTGCCGATACTGTGCAGCGACATTTCTATCATTATAGCACAGGGGAACTTATGAGGTGCCCAGGGACTGAACCCGGCCGTTCTATTATACTGACACCGACGAGTCAGGCGTTATGCTGTCCCCTTAGCCCCGAGCGTTATGTATGTATGTATATATAGTCACATCATGATCATCAGTTAAATACAGAATAATATCCCTAAAATTGTATAGCACAAAAAATAATTCATGTGTCTGATTCTGTCGGTAAGAAACGCACATCTAGAAAATGCAGACGAACGCGGACCAATTCAATCGGTACGTTCTATTTATAGATGGACATTCAAGTGTTAGAAGAGTCCCCTTGCATCGTAATGTTGAACTGGTGTTATGCAATGTACAATTTACATTAGAGATATGCGCCTCTAGAGTAGTAACTAGTAAATTAGATTCTAGAAATGTAAAATGTATTCGTGATTTTCGCCCCGTGATTTGTAATTTGTAAATTATATATGCTGAAAATGTGAAATTGTTAAAATGAAATGGTAAAATGTGAACATTTCATCTGATATATACAAGTTAGGATGTAATTAGATAGAGGTATGTAGCATGCGCGGTGTTGCAATTTACAAATTGACATTTGAAGTAACTAATCCCTGCATTGAAAGTTAGAAATAGTAATTAGAAAATTGGTGGATATCCCCTTCCATAGTTTCTCTTTACCACACACACACTAAAAATTTCTTCGCCGTTTTAATTTGGCAGCACAGAGATGTTTGCAGCAACGAGAAGGCGACATGTTAGGTAAGTCGGCAGCAAAGAGAAGGCTAAGGGCTAAACAAAACCGTAGCCTGTACGACGAATTAGTATTAACATTGTTTCATTCAAATGCCGCAAAGAAACTTAGATTCGCCTTCAGTGGATGGATACAATGCCTTTAAAATTATTCTAGTGACGTAAACCAGATGTAAATCGGAAATATGATGAACGATCCTGTTCAGTAATATATTCACTGAGATGACAGAAAACAGGCCGCACGTGACTTCAACTGGTCTATTATTGCTTTTTAATACAAAGGTAGTAGCAAACTGGGTTAACCCATAACTTGCCCACAACGAACTAATTACACCTTGGTGAATAGTGTAGCTTAAGACCCGCCAGATTCTAGCAGGTTTAAGGTAGCAAAAATTGCTGTCATTGCTGAACAGTAAGTAAATGCGTAGAAAATTGGCATTTAGAGGTTACATATTCGATCATTTAAGTCAACGTTCGGCCTTCCGAGAATAAAATCACTCGAGTTTAGTTTTCCCATTTTATCCAATGAAATCGCGTCAATTTTTCACTCCAAATGGCGCAAGGAATCGCGGTCAGCGAGGAAGATTCGTCAAAAAAGCAAAATAATAGCAAAGAAAGAAGTGTGTTTTATACGTGTTTTTGAGTATGTTTATTTAGAGAAGTATACTCTAATAAAAATGTCGAAAACAAATGACATAACTGTGTTTTCTTTATTTTATATTCATCCAAATTTGTATGAGATTATTTAAAGGTCCGATTTGAGAATGTCGAACTTGTACATAAAAAACTAAAAAGTTAAAAACTAAAGTTAGCTGAGGTGAAAAGTTGTTAAAATTTGGAAAATTATCAAGAATACAATGCTGCATAATGGGATGTATCTTTTATCAAGATTCAATTTAGTAACTATTACACATCTAATACCTTAACAAAAACAGGATTATGGTTGAATGGTACAAATCACAAGCCTCAATAACGTCCCAATCAGAGCCGAGATTGAGCAAGTGGGGTCAATAAGAATGGTGTACACGTTGAACGACCCTGCATCAATTATCGACTCTAACCAGTAACCATAAGGTCACAACCTTTTACTGTACAAAAAAGATCAGTTGTTATCATTGTAACATTTATTTGGCAGTTGGAGTAGGATTCTGGCAATGTAACTGGTTGTTTGTTATAAAAATATGTCGCTCGGACACACTCAGTATTATTACGACACCTAGTTATTACTGATTAATAACACCAATATTAATTGACTGGGCAGACCCACCGGTACGCCACGGGTCAGCTCAACACTTACTACATTAAACTGTATTTCCCCGAACGAAACTCGAACCAAAACGTTAAGGGGATCAGAAGTGGCAATCACTCAAGGCCCCGGGAGCACCACACCCACATCCCTGTGTACGGTTTTGTATGTTTGCTATGCAAAATGCTGCGTGTTTTGAGTGTTCAGACAAGCTTGTCAATACTTGTGTTGATTATTCACTTGAGTTCGAGTGATATCATTCAAACACCCCCACATGGCCAGTGACCTTACAGGGGTCAGCGTCAGTGCAGAAGATGGGGTTAGTGCAAGAGTGGTCGGTCGATCCTTGCCATTTCAAGTACATACATTCTCAAACTTACAATCCCACCCATCGAATACACACAAAAACATCCGCAACAACAACAACAATAATAAACACATCACCAACGACTATCTTTCGAACAAATCCTCGCAGAAAGTGCTGATGTTTTTAATGGTGAATTTTAGCATAAATGCATGTGTACCTTCTCACACATAAACACCGTTTAACTTTCTATTTAACATACCCAAAGACTGTAAAATGGTATTGATAAACGGTAATGCCTTTTTCTGCTTATGCTAGACCTTTAACTTTTGATTGTTTGAAGATTGTTCTATCGTAGGCTGGAAAGGTGTCATGAAGATGGTTAAGGAGTTTATGAGTATATTCATACAATACGCTTAGTGTATGATTTTTACAATGACAAAAACAACATATAAGTTTCAAAAGAACCTGAGACGACAGGTGTTGTTTTTTTTTTAGTGCGTGGTTTAGTAAACAACCAAAACAAAAGAATACAATTATGCTTTAGAAGCATGAATTTTGTAACGGTACAAAACATGCTGACAATGAACAACTTTACAAACACACCAGAAAGTAAATGTTGGCATATCTATACCTAAGTCCCATCAGCATAATGGTCATTGAGTCAACTGAATTGTGCAAATAAACGAAAAGAGGTCTTTGATCGGCTTATTTGCTATGAAGTGATCATTCCAGTAAATTCTTTATGCTGTTAGTGTGAAATAACTGAGTTTAGTTTCGAATGCTTGTTTTATACGTCGCAATTTTATACGTTTATTTAATTATTTAAACATTTAAACGTTCCGACTAACACCTTTTAACCTTTGTGGACAAAAACTATTCTGATATAACAATTTTTTCTGAGTACCATTCCATGTGGACGTGTGACCGTCTTCATGTAATATTTCATACAGGCATACACGTCCTGCCTTTCACATCTATCACCACCTTCAAATATGTATAATGCGTCAACTTAATTTACAGCACGTACGCGGGCTTATATTGTCGCATGTAATTTACAACTTAATTTGACAGACTGGAACGTGCTCTAGCTTTACAATCAGCGCCTTCCCTCTAGTTCCCGAGTGAAAGCAACCGAAACGTCTCGGATATTTCCGTCAACAGTCGATGTCTGAACTCTTCCGCATATTCAATCATCAATCTCTGAAGTTACCGCTCATCAGTGTTCTTGACGACGTTCTTTGCTAGGCGAATAAAATGTCCAAAAATTTGCACGCTCATTAGACATTACTAAAAACTGACATCAGAAGAATGAAAACGTATGACGGAATTACTCGAAAGGCTCCGATTGTCGACAAGATGATGTCGGAATTATCCGAATCATTCCGATTGCGTACAAATGGCAGTGACAAAAGCCGCGTAGTAACACATGATTGATGGCAGCTACGTGGTCTCACGTGATCAACATACTAATCGTCGCTGTTTTATGGGGAGAATTTAAATAATCCTACAATAATCTGAGCGATTCCTTGGATGTATTTTATTTGTTTGCTGCTGTGATTAGGCTATTTTGGTTGCTGTATGGGAAATAGGGGAGGCCATGGGATTAAAACTTCACATGACGGATTGTGCAAGATTTATTCGCTTGGTGTTTTAAATATCATACATGGATACGGAAGACAATTAAAACGTCATACACTTACCGTAAAATGTTTACTATTATATTTAACGCCATATTTAAATACAAAGTGTTGTTAAAGTTCTTTTAGAGATTTGCTGATTACCCAAACCCGTCCAATAGTACATTTCTCTGCCTTACCGTCTGGCTTATAACCTTTGCCTGTACAGCATACATGTTATACGTCTGCCTTGTTCATGTAAGCCTGTAAGTATTACATCTGTACGCTAGAAATATAGGTATGTAAGCATCGTGACTCACATGTCTATTTGTGGACCGTCTCCGCTCGCATTTCTCGGACGGTTGAACATAAACATTGGCCACAATCGGCGCGAGGTTGTGAGAATGCTCTACCAACTACGCCCCCCCCCCCACACACACACATACTATTACGTGAGATCGTGCCTAAAAGTGTTTTTAATAACTGTTTACTTTTTAACTTGACGCATTACTCAAGACGCTCAAGCAAATAGTGAATATCGTGATCAGACAATACTAGGAAGAGGGAGGTCGGATGATCTGAGTCAACAATACTTACCTGATGAAGTCTAATAAAACCGCCATGAACAGGTTATGCGATAGGATTGTTTGCAATGGTAAGTTGACAGGAGTTGGGTGTACTCACACTGTGAACAACATTCGAGTGTTGTTGTCATTGTTGTTATAATTTCTGCGCAATTTTGGCAACATTACACTGACACTTATAAACATTTGCCGGTTTCTGTTAACAGTAAACGCTAAACAAACAATTTAAAGAACGCAGATTTCGGTGTGCGCTTTAAAGGTGGTAACCGACAGTTTGGTTCAACATTTCTCTTACAAATAACCCAACAAGTCATTGTTACCTGAATATGTCCAGCAAAATGTTGTTTTTAAACTAAGAAAACCACGGGACAACTTACTTTTGAGATCCAATTATCTCAAAATGACGTAATATTGTCATCCGGGCAATCCGCTCTTACATTAATATCTATGTTTACCAGAGACCACAACCGTTCTTTATACAGATTTGGTAAAAATGAAAATTAAAAATGTTTTTTTTTCCGCGATTAGTACTATAAGTGTTGGAAATGGTCTTTACTTAGTCTAAACTATGAGTTAAAGAAGAAATTATGCCCCCAAGTCCACGAAGCAGTGGTAAAACATTGTTTCATGACTTTTATTTTTGAAAACTGTTGGATACCACCTTTATGTATAAAGGTAGTGCCCGTTGGATGCTGCCATGCTTCAACACTGCGCAGTATAGCTCATGTCATTATAGTGCCCGTTGGATGCTGCCATGCTTTAACACTGCGCAGTATATCTCATGTCATTATAGTGCATGTTGGATGCTGCCTTGCTTCAACACTGCGCAGTATAGCTCATGTCATTATAGTGCATGTTGGATGCTGCCTTGCTTAAACACTGCGCAGTATAGCTCATGTCATTATAGTGTCCGTTGGATGCTGCCATGCTTTAACACTGCGCAGTATATCTCATGTCATTATAGTGCATGTTGGATGCTGTCATGCTTCAACACTGCGCAGTATAGCTCATGTCATTATAGTGCCCGTCGGATGCTGCCATGCTTCAACACTGCGCAGTATAGCTCATGCCATTATAGTGCATGTTGGATGCTGCCATGCTTCAACACTACGCAGTATAGCTCATGTCATTATAGTGCATGTTGGATGCTGCAATGCTTCAACACTGCGCAGTATAGCTCATGTCATTATAGTGCATGTCGGATGCTGCCATGCTTCAACCCTGCGCAGTATAGCTCATGTGTTTATAGTGCATGTTGGATGCTGCCATGCTTCAACACTGCGCAGTATAGCTCATGTCATTAAAGTGCATGTTGGATGCTGCCTTGCTTCAACACTGCGCAGTATAGCTCATGTCATTATAGTGCATGTTGGATGCTGCCATGCTTCAACACTGCGCAGTATAGCTCATGTCATTATAGTGCATGTTGGATGCTGCCTTGCTTCAACACTGCGCAGTATAGCTCATGTCATTATAGTGCCCGTTGGATGCTGCCATGCTTCAACACTGCGCAGTATAGCTCATGTCATTATAGTGCATGTTGGATGCTGCCATGCTTCAACACTGCGCAGTATAGCTCATGTCATTATAGTGCATGTTGGATGCTGCCATGCTTCAACACTGCGCCCTATAGCTCATGTCATTACATTGCGTGTTGTATTATGGTTGGATAAACTTATGGATGACAGTGTTCACATATGACAGTACTATATCTACATTTGTAATAGTTTGTTTCAAACAAACGAAATGACATATATTGCTCTTCCAGCGGTTATATCATGTCTGAAATAGGTGGCACCATGTTCTTTTCTCAATGAAGTTGTAACTTATGTCAGTTTAACGAGTAAACAGAAAATACGCAAGAGATTAAGACACCGATCATTCGTCATAAGGGACTGAACTCAGACCTTGTGCCATCTGACGAGAGATTGGCACTACAGATCCCAAAATCATTCTTAACAACATCAAGAGCATATAAAGTAATGTTACATTTTAAATTATTCTAAAGTGAACTCAGACTGCATGATATATTTCTATTTCATAAAAATTAAATGTTTTATAATTGTAATAATAGTCCTGCTTTTTGAACTAATCAGCTGGCTGAGAGAATAAAGATGATAAGCATTCTCTTCTACTTATTCATTTATAAACCTAAAGCGAGGGTTTTTGATACATCATCTGCGCAACTACGACAATGTACATGCAGACAAATAAAATATTAGGGGACTGAAACAAAAAGAGAATGCAAGAGCTATACTAGATTGTTGTACATATACATGTATAATCATTTACAGCATCATAGCAACACTATTGTCGTCATGTCATCATCATCTTCACAACAATCAGTCGAGCAATATTGTATCAGACTTTCTTTACTATATTATCAACCCCAATAATTCATCATGCTATTATCGATCTACAGTATCATCACCATACTATGATTCGGTGTATGCGTGCGTGTGTTATCCCGATATGCACACGATGCACCATGAATACTGATAAGAGTATGTTGTCGTCTGGGCAGTACATTGACACCAACGGCGCTCCTAATCTTCATCAGCAATTATCTCCTGGCCAACCAAAATGTCTGTCGTCATTAGGTACATATACATGAAGTAGTAAAGGGAGTTAAGCCTATATACACGTACAATACTGGAGTGAAGCTCCTGGTAGGTCACAAGGCGCCGAATACGATAAGGCTTCACGTAAATAAAGAACAACTAGTTTAAAATTAAAATACTTAAGTCAATGTATACAATGAAACGTTTTGTCGGGAGTTACAATTCCTTAACTTGCTATTATTCCCACTGTATATAGGTTAGACAAGTTAGATATCAAAATATTATCAAACGTAAATGTACATTACGATGGGATTAATCTATGAGATAGTGTTAAACGGCTCAAAATACGACAGTCTTGCTTTAATATCAGCACAGTATTTAAATGAACTTATGTGAAAGGACGAGTAGAAAACTGAGAAGTATGCACATGTGTCAAAGACAATATGATACATGGAAAAATCCAATATTTTCAAGATTGCAGAATGTTGTGGATTCATAATATAACCATCTTTGTGGAAAGAAATAATCGCGAAATATTGTTCAGACAATACCTTGTTAAAGGTATATTGCAGAGGCAGAAATATCCCACATAGTAGACTTACATAAGGGCAATTTTCTGTTTTGATTACATTCTACATACTCTAATTGTGCGTCATATCGCTCTATACGGACGTTATTGTCAAATATTAAATATAATCATAAACACGTATTTAAATCTTAAATTTGTAAAAGGATAAAACAAACAGAAGACGTTCGATAAATTCATATTCATTCCTCTATTTACAGAAAAATTGACAATCATGAAAACAATGACATTCTGACGTAGGAACAATATTTCATCATTAATAGACATACAAATACAACAAAGCAATAACATTTTAATAGAATGTAATAACCGGGAACATAGCACAACACTACAGCACATCATTCTATCAAGTCAGTATGCACACCCGCCAACAACCAACTGTTAAAGAACCCCAACACACATACGGAGATATACATACGTATATTATATTCAACATCATATGTGAAATAGGGCAGATATCCCACAGTACGATAGACTAAAGTGTCACAATGATGACTTTTATTGTGTTAAGACTATTGTTTTGTTTTAAAACATTACCAAACCATGGTATGAAAATATCAAATCATTAATATTTGTGTACTATATGTTGATATCTAGGAGAAATTTCGAATAAAAAATATAAGTGTTTTTTTGTTTTGTTTGGCTTTATTAAATAATAAATTGTAGAAAAAGCGGCAAGTTATAACATAAAATGTTTTTGATCTTCTGTTTAAATACGTGAAATGCGGTCAAACATTGGCTAAGCACCTTTGAAATAATTTTGTTTTCGTTTTGTTTTTAAAAAAGATGCAACATTACAATTACGGTCATTATAGCAACGATACTTTTATGGCCCTTATAGCAACGACACTGTTATGCTCATTAAAGCAACGACACTATTAAAGTCATTACAGCAACGTCATTTTTGTAGTCATTACAGCAACGTCACTATTGTAGTCATAATAATAACGACAATATTGTAGTCATTATAGCAACGACAACATTGTAGTCATTATAGCAACGGCAATATTATGGTCATTACAGCAACGTCACTATTGTAGTCATTATAACAACGACACTATTACAGTCATTATGGCAAAGACACTATTATGGTCATTATAGCGACAGTTAATTTTGGTTTGAGCTTTACATCTTTTACTATAGGTCAAATCTATGGAATCCCTCTTCGGCTCCTTATCAGTTATAAAATGTACTTTTAATGCAATAACATGTTCTTTCTCCTACAAACAGTTAGCGCTTCATTATATAACATTACATGTTTTTTGCATGTCTACTACCTTTAGAATCACCAAGGGACAATCAAGCGCAGTCAACCTACACCCAAAACCATTTATATCGATTTTTATAAGCTCGTCGTCTCACTTATATCACATATCAGAGTATAAAATACTAGTTTCTACTTGACAACCATGGCCTCAGAAGAAACTTGTGTGAAATCCTTATTTGTAGTATAGAAAACCAAGAACAGACAACGGCTTAACAGCGGTTTTTGATGAGGTCACGTTTGCTTAAGAATGGTTAAGTAGAAAATCAGCCTGACATATAATGACATGGACTCACCAAGGAACATTAACTTGTTATGAAATCCTGACCCATATTAATACTCTTTACGTCTTGTAATGATCGGCGGTTCATTTATTTGTACTACAATCCAAAAATCTGTCGTGTTGGCAATGTATGGCCAACAGGTGTGAACTGACTGGGAGAACTGTTCTATTAGATGGATCAATTTCTAGCTATCCATGTCGTCACATTCCCACTACGATAATAAATCAACAACTGAGCTATTTAAAGTGCGGGTTACAATGATTCATACCCCAGTGTCTGCATTTTCCCCCGCGCGCTTCAAATTAAGATTTATGGTATTTTCGGGACGTTTATTTTTTGTTCACGGCCAATGAGTGGGGAAGCGAGTGGGCGATTGTGCTGAAAACAGCCTGAGGACATGATCACAGTGATCGTAGGTGGAAAATTGATCAAACAAGGCGGGGTGGGGGGATATCCTACTGCATATATATATATATATATATATAAAAATATTAAAGTTGGTATCCGACAGTTTGGACCCAAACTTTTTCCTCCAGATAAATTATTGTTTCCGGAACAGATC
Source organism: Sinonovacula constricta (assembly GCA_007844125.1). Taxonomy (NCBI): domain Eukaryota; kingdom Metazoa; phylum Mollusca; class Bivalvia; order Cardiida; family Solecurtidae; genus Sinonovacula; species Sinonovacula constricta. Next base: position 55,473,845 of record CM017557.1, read on the forward strand.
CCACGAACTGCAATTTATTGGCGTCTTACATATACGTGAAAACTGAAACATAACACCCCAATCGTCATTACAAATATGTATTTCCTATCTAAGCCACGCTCCACAGATAACTATTTTTAAACTAAGAAAACTGTACGACTACTTACTTTTGAGATCGCGATATATCATCATGAATATCTGCAGAATGCACCAGGTAACAGGGGTCCAGGTGTTAAATGTAATTAATATAGGTCAACTGTAGAATACCACCTTTAGACCAGCCGCCTAACGACCTCCCCCAGTGTAAAGTCCAGACCGCTACTAAGACCGTCCACCTTTAAACCAATTAGCTACGTGAAATCGGGACTGAAAACGGACTGTTCGATAAGAAAAGCTAAAACTCTAGCTGTTGTCAACAATTTCCCTGCCAGGCCTTTCTGGTCTAACCGACTACCTAACCACAAAGACCATTTAGCTATAAGGACCACCTTATATAAACAATTAATAAAAATCCGAGCCTCCTAACGACATGTTTGCTTTGGATTTGATTTTAATTTGGATGTTAATTTAAAGAAAAATCAAACAACCTTGAATATTGTATCTCGTAGAAACAATTGACACATTTTGAATACGTGGAAAGCAATCGCATACCGTGTAATTATACGAGGTTGCAACACGCTATTCTGACCTACATTGTACTTCATGAGACTTGTTCCCAGCAACCGGGGATATGACATGAATACAGAGATTATTCCCACAACACTACAAATGGCGTCGTCAGGAGTGGTTTCACAGGAAAGTGGGAACCAAGTATTATATTTCCCGTCAATTTATAGGCATGCTTGACCAAAAGTGCAACAGTCTCTTTTTCGACCGGTTGCTTTTTGTACAAAAATAAACACATTCTAAGATAATTTTTTAGTCATTTACAGCATGAATATTTAACTAGACATGTTGCTAAAGTATTGGCAGCAAATAGAGCACATCTTAATTAGTCCATTTCAGAGGAGCTGAATGGTCTAGATAAGCTCCTTCTGTATGGAACTGATCAATATGTGCACTAGCATGTTCAATACTCTGGTGATGCGTGTTAACTTTGGACATAGATGTTGTGTTAATATTACAGTGCAATCTGCCCTCTCATTGGGCTGCAATGAAATCTGATCTCCATTATTAAAGGCGGAATAGGACTGATTTTTGCATAACGTAACACGCGGTATCCTCGTATTTTGTCATCTTTATTTTAAAACACGCTTGCACTAAGCCTTTCATGAAGTTGTAGAAGACAGTATTTTATCTGCATTTAAGGCAGTAATGGCCTGTACTTTGGTGTATACTATATGTGGTAGTCGCATATTCACTTAGAATTTCCCTACTGTAAAGGTGGAAACCCCGTGTATTTTGTAATAGCTGCAAGAAGTTTTGCCAAAGGTAAGAAGTAAAAAGCCTCCTGTATTATGCTAAAAATTTAATGTGTTGTTATCATTGAATTTTACCTTACCTTAACAGTAGGACCCTCTCGTATTTTGTGTATAATGAAAAGTGTAAACCCGTCCGCGATATGCCCCATCTATTACCATGTGATTATCGCTTTTTTTGGACCTACATGGAATGTTATAACCGCCTACTTTTGCGCTACATTTAACTTCGTTCTTAAACAACCCCTAGCTAAATGCCTGAATGTGAGCAGACGCTTAAAATTCCAAAGACAGTCATTTTAACGTCACAGTATCAATATTAGTGTAACTACAAACTGTGGATGTAATTTAAAAAGTTGCAACTTGGTTAAAATTCAAGTCAATGCACAAACTACTGACAATATCTAGATTTACAGCATATGAAAACGACTTTCCCACTCTATGGTGGTATGAGTTACTGTGGGTATGAAAACAACGATGTGCAGGCACATATTGGCCAGTAGGTTAGATAAAAACGATTTTTGTAGTTGATAGACTGATGGTGAGAAATCTACCAATACACTCTTCAAACACTTAAAATTGGCGAGTGTGTGGGGTACCGTTGGCTCACTGGGGCTATGTAAACTAAACTTTAATGCCTTTATGATAAAATGTTTCCTCGAACTTATCTGGGGCGGTGACCGATTTTTCCTCAATGTGTCACAAAATAAATAGGTTTCTATTGGTAAGATGTAATCCATTTCTTTTTTGTTTTGCCTTAAATATAAACAGAATATTGAAGTAAGATTTTAAATTTTTTTTTAAATTCCAATTTGTATACACACATCGACTGCGTAGCTCTTAGCGAAAAAGTAAACAGAAAAATGAAGGAAAAAATATATGTATATGTGACACGTACTCTTCTATGTAAAATCGATTTCAATACTCAATTAAAACAAACACATATTTAATGTTCCGTCTCTACAATATCCGAGAATTACACCTAACACAGTTATCTTATTCATTTGGTTATGAATCGCGCTCTTTCTTAATTTTTGTTTCTTTATAATCCTCGCCAAGGATTGTTGCTATTTCACCTTGCATAAATGCCCACGGAACGTTGGAACCGACCAGTGGGCACTTTTTCCCGCTTGGACAATACACCTCCGACCCTGCCCCTTGAACCTTGATACTGTTCCTGGAACATGGAAAACAAAACTTATGATCACTGACAGACGGACACTGCACAAAATGGGTGTCTTCCAGCCTCTCCTGGCAGATAGTACATTTGAGAGACTCCGTGGAAGCACCTGAGCCGTGTTCTCCTCCGCTCATTCCGGGCTCAACCATCGGTCCGTTGATCCCCCGGCGACTCGAGCCCGGTGGAGAATGTATGTTATGGCGCACACCTTGTGGTCTTTCCGCCGGAGATCCGCCGGTCAAGTTGTCGGTGACGTTCATCAATGCCGCCATGGGCGACGGGCCGTTTTGCCCCGACGGTCCTTGGACAGAACCATTCGGGGGACTCGGTGCGTGGTTTCCTATAGGAGAAGAATTACAAGGTCCATATACAGGTATTTTCATACTATCAGATTGACTGCCATACCATGGATGGCGTTTGTTATGATCACTCGTTGGCTCGTTGTCAGGATCTGGTGTTCCTTTTCGTTTTCTTCCAGGTACGTCTGGAAAACCCCTGTGGGTCATGGAGGCCCCAGGGCGACCCATTGGTATTCTGTACATACTGGCACTAGGTACCGGTGGTATGTTAGTGTTTATGTACAAAGTAGGGAGCATTTCCTTTTTTAGAGGCTCCTTAAACGCACGAACATTGTCTGTTAAAAAGTCGGATAACACTCTCCAATCACCTGAACCGTGCTTCATTTCGTACTCTAACCACTTGAGACCAGGCGAAGGTGAGCCGCGGCTCGTGTCTTTACACGCGTCTTGAGCCATCTGCTTTGACAATGCAGATATACTTGGAAATACATTGCCCGAACCCATGGGGTATTCGGTGAATATTTTCAACTCGAACTCATTACTTGGTTTCGTCTGAACGTCAAAGCCTATCACTCTACCACAGATAGTATGATCCTTTTTATATCTCGTTTCAAAAGGCACGACCGTAGCCAGAATGGATAAGTTTTCACGCACAATCGGTGGTCGTTTATCTTCCGGAGAATGTCGTTTCCATAGTTCGTCCCCGCTTGTGTTGGAATTGTCTTCTTCGTCCTTGACATTTGAGTGACCAGATCTTCCTGATGCCGACGGTCCATGGTGAACTGGGTGAGCCCCGTTCATAATGGGACCGTGTAAAGACGGGTGGTAGCCAGGAGGGTATGCCGCGCGTGGGAGCCCCACCCCATGACCACCTCTATGCATTTCTCCTTTACCATCGTCTCTTGTCATATGACTGGATACCACCGGACCTCCGTTTTGAATCAAACCCTGGGGAACAGAACTAAAATCCGGCATCAGTGCTCTAGGTCGGTCAAACCTATCCCCGTGGGCAATTGCCGATTGATTTCTTGGTGGTTCCATTCCGTTTGGATGGTCGTGTGGTGCCCGGGGATGGGGCGGCATGGGACCGTGGGGTGGTTGCTTCATAGGACCACCCCGTGATTCCTGGAAACCGGTGGCCCGCTTCATCTGACGGGCGAGATCGAGGACCATCTCAATCCTATCAGCACCTTCATAGTTGACGCAGCCCCGACACACGGGCTCTGAGAAATCTTGAACCATAGCCCAAGGCATCCTGGGCAGGTCACATAAATAGCACTGCTGCCGCTGAGAACGATGGGACATCGACATGATGACACTGTTTTTATCCGCAGCACGGTGTTAGAAGAAAGAATCAAATCGTTACCATAGTTTGTAATCACAAAACAGCAAGATCGGGGATCATTAAACACAATTTCAGCTATTTATTCATAAAGTAACTCTGGAGAAATAGTCACATTAAGTCGATGGTCTCTAAATCCCGTCTATAATGTCCACTTAAACTATGGCAAGACTAGTCCCTCACAGCCTGTTATATGGTTAATCCGGTATAAAGAAATGCACTGCATCAACAACGTAACAAATACATTCCGCAGGCTTCTCAATCCAATAGCGAGTCATTCATTTTCCTCCAGTCATTCACTGCCGCATCACGGCGAGAAATTATTCACTACGTTTCGGCTTGCCGGCTACAACACATCTGAACTGTGAGCGTATGTGTATTGGAAGTAAATCGTGCAGTGCCTCTACTACCACGTATATGACAAGTGGCCCGCCTCTTGTCAACCTGCCAACCGGCGCGTGACGTCACACATCTTCCGCCTTACGCGAAGATAACTCGCTTGAGCGGCCCATTTCACAACAATGTCAACGTCGGCTGCACGTCCCTGATACTGTCGGGGACATTCTTCACATAGCGAGACGGGAAAGGTTGTTCAATTGTTTCGGGTGATCTATGAAAGTTTACACTTCGCTCACAGCGGTATATCTCTCCAGGACAAACTTATAGTGTCAATGGTTAGCCTATTTACTATCAGTGACATACCATTACACATGACCTAGGGGGGATACATGCATGCGGTGTACATGTTTATGAAGGAATGCAATTGGAGGTTTTATCATTTTCTCCTCTTTACCGCGGCCGACACGAGAAACGACAAGGCATGCTGCTTTTTTCTATTTTATTTGCTACTTCTAATACTATGCCTACCACAACTACTGCTACTACAACAACAACTACAACTACTTATACCACAACATCATCACCAACAGCAACTTCTACTACACTACTACTACAACTACTTATTCTACAACAACATCATCATTTACAACAACTACTACTACAATACACTACTACTACTTCTACTACTACAACTACTTCAACAACATTTAACACTGCTGCCACAACATCATCAAGTACCATCGCACCCACAAACTATTTCGAATCAAGACGAATGGCTATCTCGGTGAACGGCATTTATTTTGTAAAACTGTTCAAACGTTACCATTTATAGATCGGGACGATAGTTGCCTGTATGGGAAATTTACTACATTTGTGCACGTGTTTAACATTAGCCTTTAAAGGTAGTATCCCAAAGTTTGGACCAAAAATATTTTCATTAAACTTCATAATAAACTATTGTTACCTTAATAGATATCGCAAAATGCTGTTTATTGATGACCTACACCTGTCTGAAAAGTGAACAATAGCGCCATAATCGTCTTTTCAAACATGTATGACCTATCTGAGCCATGCTACACAGTTAGCTATTTTAAAACTAAAAAAGCAACAACACGTGACCACTTATGTTTAGCTCATGCACGTCATCCGCTGTGACGTCGATGTCTATTTTAGCAGGAATCCAACTGTTCTTATTTATAAATTTGGAAAAAATGAATATTTAAGTTTTGTTTGATTAACGAGTTTTACTGCCGTAAAACTGAGATACTGTTGAAAACTGTCCAAGCTTAGAGTAAAGTATGATTTTCTTCTGCAGAAATCATGTACAAATATCCCAAATATAATACATTGTTACATATATTAGATACAGGCAAACTGTCAGATACCAAGGTACAAACCACAAATATCATTGACAGAATATGTTAGTCTTGGCACAGTATGTCTAGTTTGCATTTTAGTTTGCATTTTATTTATTTATTTACATATTTTCGTTCATTACTTTTTCATTTCCATATTAATTTATTAGCACATTAAGAGTAAGAACTGTTAAAACACTGAATAACATATTGTAATACCACCACAAATCACTTGGTGTGAACATGATTTCCATGAAGTTACAGTTATAAATCTGTGATAATTAAAAGAGTCAAGATAATATAAGTGTATGTATATGTGTTAATTAATTTATATATATATACATATACATATATATATATATATATATATATATATATATATATATATATATATATATATATATATCTAAAGTAATACACAGACAGACAGACAGACACACACACACACATACACAGACAGACAGACAGACAGACAGACAGACACACACACATATATATATATATGTGTGTGTGTGTCTGTCTGTCTGTCTGTGTGTGTCTGTGTGTGTGTCTGTCTCTCTCTCTCTGTGTGTGTGTGTGTGTGTGTGTGTGTGTGTGTGTGTGTGTGTGTGTGTGTGTGTGTGTGTGTGTGTGTGTGTGTGTGTGTGTGTGTGTGTGTGTGTGTGTGTGTGTGTGAACTGTAAAACCAATCTTGTGCCCCGGTTCCACGTACATCTTGTGTGAGGGTACTATACAAAACCACAGTAAGGTCTTCGAAACAGAAATGTCATAATGCTTTACGCTGGATGCTGAGTGAAATCTGTGAGTAGCAAATAGCTTCTCAGTCCAGGATAAGTTTTCGTTGCCTAGCAACCACGACCCGCCCCACCATTCTATTGCCACAGACGCTAGAACGGAACGACGGTTGACCGGCAACGGCCCAATCCCTACCCTGCTATATTTGTAAATAGCGCATACATTTGCTTAGTAATTTGCCCAGTTACTGCATGCAACTGTTACTTGAAATATTGCCAGACATTGCAGCAAAAAGCTGACACCTACCACAAAAACCCTAATTTATTCATTCTTTTGAGATACCGTCTATACGGCAACTTTGGTATGCAACAACCTAAGTACGAGACAACTGTTCTTTAGTACCCGTAACACAGTTCAGCTTGTAAACATGTTAATGCTTATACCGCAAGCTTAAAAATATGTCTTAGACTTTGTTTCATAAACACATGTGCGATTTCAAGTATGTACCGTCTTTGCTAGAAAAGTATCGATACACATTTTACATTGTTTAAAAATATGACGAACAGCGAAAACAAAGCCAAGATCCTAGATTTGTTCAGACAAACCATGGACCTACATATCCAAACTTTACTTAACCAAAGAGATGATCAAAACCAGGCATTGTATATTGTTTAATAATCGCACGCACAAATACGGACGTACGCACACAGAAACAAAGAAAACGTGAAGCGTCAAATATCACCTTTTCCCAAATAATCGCAACACCTTAGCTTGTTCTGTCATTGGTCATAATCGACGAAAAGCTATATTTTTGTTACCGACATAATTATGATCATATTGGTGTAGTCCAGCTAATTATTAGTTGAGGTAGATCTCCAAAATGCCTGGGTAGAACCATCGACGCAGAGCAGGCCAGCAGAAAGACTACTCGTACCCATAAAATCCCACCTGACCGGGACTCCAGACCCACGGCAAAAAGTTACAATTGATCTTGATCATGATAATGTTTACTGACAGCAACTCAATAAACTTCACGTCATCTCTCGGCTAGATGAGTAACCTTCAAGTGCAAATACACAAAATACATGAAACACGCATTTAGTGGACAGATAACTAGACATCCTGCCGTGAGAAATTATGACCCAAAAATGGAAGACAAAAAAACTGTCTTAAAATAGCCCAAGGTAAGCAAGGTAGGTGTGCCCCCCCCCCCTCCCCCCCCACCCCCACCCACGGGAACTATCAGCACTTAAGCGTAACGAAACCTACAATCCTTGTTGTTCACCAAACTATTACCATGCTTATTAATGAGAGATGAGAAATGCCAATTTATTGTGGTAAATAAAACCGCTATGACAACAATACGCATAATTAATCTTCCACGTACAACTGTTTTTGATACAAAACATAGTTTAAAAAGAAAAATGATCTAAGGGAAAACAACTATGCTCAGCCAGTCGACAAATGTAGAAAAATGTCATAAACAGCGTTTTAATTTTTCAGTCAAATTCAGTTTCCTTCATATAACAAATAGTTTCATTGAGCGCATATGGGTTTCTTTTTCCTTCATTTTTTTTCTGCGTGAAAGCACGTCTGACATAAACTACTGCGATAAAGACATAACGCTGAGACGACGTTGAGTGGAGCAGTCACTTTTTGGCGTAGAGGCTATCAAGAGGCAGACGATATTCCGCCTGAGGCGCCCGCGTGATGTACGAGCTCGCGCTGTGACGTCACATGACGGATGCCCCCCCCCCCCCAGTCCCGGAAGTAAGCCATATACGTTCAAGTTAGTCACAGTGCAACATAGGGCGACAAAACAGGCCTTGATTGATGCAAGAGCGGCGCGGGCTCGATTATAAATGTTATGCTAATTGTACTAAACAATTATAACTGATTCGCATTACGATGTTGTCCTATCGTTAAGATCTTTGTTAATGATGGTGAGAGAAATCAAGCCTCTGTTGTAACTGCCATCTGTGTGAACTTTTAATACACAAAAGGGAACGAGGCACTCGTGGCCAAGCCGACCTATATCCAGTCAGCCTATCACGGGTATGTTCGAGTTTCTGTCGGTGCAGGAATATGCATGCATGGTCTTCCGAGTGGTTTGGCAGAGCAACACTTCAAGATATTCGTCTGGACTTTCCGTTCCCCGATAACAGATCGTCAGCTGTATGGGCCAACACTGTTTCTGTGCAACTTGTGTTTTAGAATCACAGCAAAAAATACAATAGGGAAATGATTAAATCTATCGGTTGTGCATGCATATTAGACTTTCCCATGTATGCTGATACGTTGCATATACAACACGCGACAATAAAATGTAGGCTTCATTCCGCACTACAGGGATAGTTACAATTAACAGTGCAGAAAACAAGTCATATGATATGTACGTTTTGATCAGTTTTGTAAGTGTGGTTGAATAGTTATGCGGAGAGGGCAACCTAGAATGTCATACATGTTGCATATGTTATTGTTTATGTTTATTGGGTTTATCGTCCCACCAACAATATTTCAGTTATCTGAAGACGATGCACAAGTTCACCTCGCGAAATTGTAGCAATGATTCAATAATCAAATTAATTTTGATAAAAAAAATTGAACAGTGTCAACAAAAACAACATAAAGATGTCAAATATTACAAACAATTGATAAACATAAAAATTAGAACTGTTTGGTGATTTATTACAATGATGCCACTTACGTTAAACTGTTGATGACTATAATAATGGATGACTATAATAATGAAGCTGATAGCAACGACAATTATAAAAACGGTTCAAGGAACAAATTAATATTATGTCATTAACACGATAATGGCAGTAATAATGCTTGGGGGCGCCGGTGGCCGAGGTAAAGCCGCTGATTTACTCATGTGATCGCATCTCCCCCGTGTGGGTTCGAGTCAAGGTTGGAGCGAAGGACTTACAATGTGGCAAGGTCTTCCAGCTGACCTGCGATACACCCGTGGTTCTACCTGAACATTTTTTTCTGGGGATCTTCTTATAAGAAATAAGCTAGAAATTGCTATACTGACAATACTCGTATCACTGCAATTTATTTAAAAGCAAATTATTGGTATTAAAAATTATGATGGACTGAATGAAGATGATGTTGCAGCTGCTCCCGATGGTGTTAATGACGATGATAATAATTAAAACATGATGACATCAGCAATAATAAGACACCTTGGATGTGCATTGCAACCTGATTCTAAGACATTAAATCAAGAAGGTATTGCCCGATGGCAGATGCCGGGGTCTGTATCAGTTTTCATCTGCAGGTGCTAGTTTTGTTTTATGGCTGTTTATATTTGAAGTAAACACTATAGAATGAAGCGCTCTGTCGGCACTAACTCGCCCACTGCACGCGAACCTCTGTCATACTAGCATAATTAGATAAAAAAGGAAAGAAGAATTCTCCTGAAATAACACCAGAGTTCGGTTTTATTAGATTGTCTATGTTTATTGCGACCGTTTGCAACAGCCCTCTCCATTTACACGGAGGAGCCAGCGAGACATCTCCTAGCAAAGCACGTTCAATTGGCGGTGATAAAATATTTAAATTCAATCGGACATGCGATGTTGGATTGAACAAGAGGGAAAACACATGATGAACGATCTTGTTTATTACAAAAACTGATATTTTCCTAGCCTCGTTACCGGTCAATAGTACGGCGCGTCACGCAATGGCGGCTTCTAAGCGTCCGCAGAATATGTGCAGTCACGACATCGCTCGATCCAGTGTTTTAATAAAGCACGGACGGCGCGTGATTGGGCATTATGAGGACTGGATTTATGCTCGCCGAATTATGCAAATGTGGAGATCGGGCGGCGTGCTTTGTGTACATAACCGTTACGAATTGACAGGCAAGATTAAGCGAACAAACGATTCCGGCTGAGATTATTACAGTCTGTATTCAAAGCGGCATCTCTCTACCATCCAGTAATCTCGTCTCTATCAAATGATATTTGTTCGAGACTAAAACGGTTTTAAAAAGAGGATTTTTGTTAGTTATACGCACGAACGGAAAATCTGAGTACTATGTGTATACACAAATGAGGTCTGTTGGATCTCACCTTTCTTAGAGAGAATGTACGTATAATGTTTAAGACGTCTCAAAAGTTGCAATTATATGTATGCTTTTGTGGTTACTTTGAATCTTTAGTATTTTGAACAAATGTATTTAATATTCATGCATTATTTTCATAAATAAAATGGCAACAAAGATCAAACGAAGAAGATAAAAGTAAAACAATTTTACTGTAAATAAACCTACCTATTATAAAAACAACCTAAGTTCGTTTTTGTGCGCTGTTTTACATACGCCAACTTTAATTTCGGCTCCCAATAATACAAAACAAACACACAACGAACAATATATATATTTTAAAAGTGCTGTTCTAGTTTCAAGCTTTTTATTATATTTATTTATTTGTTGGGGTTATCGTCCCACCAATGGTATTTCAGTTATCAGGAGACGGTGTCCATTTGAAGATATAGTGCTGCCTTCATTATGTATAGCATGCCGTAAACAACTGACATAATACCACACCCAGTCACATTGTCCTGACACCGGGCCAACCAGTCGTGGAACTACCCTTATAATTTTTTGCTTGAGCATTAGCAAGGGAGCTATACCACTACCAATTTAAACGACTGTGGTATGTCGCGGCCCAGGATCGAACCCGGGGCCTCCCGTACCTTTTAATTATGTAATCATTTTTCGTGTGTATGGGGGTGTATGAGGGGAGGGCAACTTTACAAGCAGCAACAACAATGTTATTATCTACACGAAAGTATTGCGTACACACTGTGTCTGCAGGAAACATACTGCGACTTTATTGTACCTTTGTTTTGCAGCTGCCTCGCATTGCATGCCAATCAAAGCACAACAAATAAACTTCCCACCACGGTTGATATAACATACCTTCCTCTCGCGCTGGTATCACAGACGTACACACTGCACGCGAATAACTTGCCTCAGTGCACGAGACACGCAGAGTATGTGCGGTATGTGACGTCATCATGTCTAATGGCGGAAAGCCAACTTAAAATACGTTAGATTCTTTTCCGAGGAATCAAAGCAGCGCGGCTTCTGGAGTTCATTGAGTGAAATCCGTCTTGTAACTGGCAATATGAGTATTTTAACCACCTGATCGGCATCCGAGAGAAGAAAACCGTGGAATACCAGCAGGCGAGAGGGACTGCTGCGGCTGTTTACTGACTTGTTTGGCGCTTGTTGCTGGCTGTCTGCCAGATGACATTGTTATGGGTAACTTTTGGTTTTGTTTTGGTCGGTTTAACGTGCCACTAAAAATTTCACCTTTCAGTCTACCCGAAAACGTTCGAATGTCAGCATTTAAAGCAAATATTATTGCATTCGCTATGATGGTATTTCTTTATAACTTGAACACTTAACACGAGATAATGCCCTAACTTACAGGATTCTGACAACAGGTCCTGGAACTACCGTTTGAGCATATTAGTTTCTTCCATAAGGGTCTTCTTGAGAGGATCACAAGGGAGTTAGGAAAGTGCATTTTAGAAACTTTGGTAACCAGTTCCTCACTGACAATGAACCCTGAATTGACCATAGACCTGGGACCTTTGGCCAACCGACTGAGCTGTCACGGCTTTTATTAGCTCCAAACGTTATGTGACGGTTACATGAATGCTGGCACCGCTCAAACGGTAGTGCTTAAAAATTGCAACTGACAGCCGTTCATCAGTTTTTAAAAGTTGCAATATCATTAATCAAATTTTAGAGGATGTAAGCCATACGCAAAACGGCCTTTTGATAAGTATGTGTTGATATACGTTGTGCCTCCTGTGGTGAGTTGTTGCATGCCCTAGAATACATGCTTGGCTCGGCCTCAGTGATCTTTATAGTCGACATTATGGGGAGAGGTGTTGATATTTGATGGAGTTGATATTTGATGGAAACTATTCTAGTCCTGAGAGGCGCCAAATTGTGAGTTCTAAGATTGCAGTATACTCGCCAGTACAGACTGCACTTGGCGATACTCTTGTTGATTTACTAGGTTTGTGTGTTGGACAACTACTTCTGCTTTGTTCTTTGAAAATGACAGCCAGACGAAATATGCACACTTCTGCCAACTGTATGAAACAATATTATAAATTAAATTGTTTCCATTCAACAGATTTTACAACACCATAAGCAGACGTTCACAAACTACAACACCACTTTCTGAAAAAAAAATCCACCCACAATGTACTAATACCTTAGAACGACCAAAGCTGCAAATGCGAATTAAGGCCCCTTAAGTGGATAAAGTGAAGGATACAGTTCTTAAGAAAAGCGCCACACATTGCATCACGTAGGGAACAACTGTTAGCTTATCATTTGACGAGGGCCTGGGTGTCTTGATCAACATGGCTTGCAGAGAAACGTTTCTTTGGTATAGGAATGTTTAGGGATACATCTATCATGAAGCGAAAGCGAATTGTTCCAACGATGTCCAGTCCCCTCACTCAGGCACTCGTTGACAAGGAGTGGGGTGGATGGGGGCGCTTTTTAGAAGCACGAAAGATGCGTGCAAAGCAGTTATAGTTGATGAATACACACCATACATGAGATGCATGTAGTAATTAATATTAATTAGGTACAACACTTACATTCGGTGAAGCGATGAAATCAGATTTATGTGCACGGCTGATGCAGTTTAAAAAGGACAAATATACTATTGTTATGTGTGATGTTCTGACAAAATGGCAAGACACAAAACATTCCACACTTGATCAAGGGTTCGAACTCAGGTATTACTACGAGCGCCTGTACATGTACTAGAAAATCGCTATTTTAGTGGGACAGCGAGAAAGCAAAAGTCAATGATATTCAGACGCTCTGAGGTGAGCAAATTTAAGTATCAATACTTTAGTTAATGTTTACTTTATACATATATCAAAACATGTAATACACACTCTTTCAAAGTATCTGCAAGGTAACAAATGGAAATAAAAACAGCCTTTGCAGAAGTCATGAAGGTTCACATGTAGCGGGATGTTAGTTCCCACTTTCATAATATGCGTTGTTTATCCGAGATTTTTTTTAAAAATTATATACTGTCTACTACTGCATTTAGCTAACAAGAAGCATCTATCGTGTTGCAATAACAGGCTTGGTTGCTTAATCCAATTTATGGAGCATTTCTCAGAGGAGTTTTCAATTTCAGATATTCAAGTGTTAAAAAAATACCATTCAATATTAATTAAAAATGTACAACTGTTGGAAAATTTAATTTCCGATGTTAAACTGTTAGAAAAGGCAATTTCATATGATAAACTGTTCAAAAATGCACAATCGAATGTGTATACATGAGGTAAATTAGCAGCGTACATAAAGCAATGGGACATTCATAAAGTACAGGTCTGTGCACAGAATGGAGCGACTTTCTCGGAAGCTTAAAGCCGTGGGATCCATTTCCGTACAAGACAAACATTTTCTTAACTAGTTTTAATCAATTCTGCTGTAAAGTATGATAAGGGAGGATCCATGTGTAGATGGCCTGGACAATAGTCTTGTGCTTGACATGGTACCAGAGTGAATTGTTTACTATTCACGTGTATATAGATGTGTATGTAAATTGGTCATCGACTTTACATTGAATGTCATAGGCCACATCTTCAGCTAACAAGCAAACAAGAAGACACGATCAAGGAAGAAATTGGCGGCTTGTTAGGCTGGGGATAGTCATATCGGTTCTTTAGTGATGAAGGCAACCTTACAATGCCTTAATTCTAACTTCCAAGGGAGAAAATCCGACACGAAGCGGCCATACGCCAGATAGATTTAGTAGAGGAAGAATTGAGAACTTATCTCCATTACGGATCGTGTGACATACAGTTGGGTCACGCAATCCCCAGCGGCAAGTTAGTATACGTGGGATTAATAAAATATATTCGTACAGACATCTTTAATTTGTCATTCACCAACTAATCAATTTTCAATTGTCACATTTCAGCTTCAGACACGAATTAATTTCAAGACGGAGACGGTAATCTCGTGCAGCACGCAATTTAGGTCATGTGACACATCCTTTACGTTAGTGCGACACGCGATTTCCCAATAACAGTCATTCATTCGTCCCAGGTACAATTACCAGGCGCATTACGACTCCGTTAGATAATTATTCCTTTCATTGCGTGCTCGTTTTAATCACGTGGAACGAAACTTGCTTCATCAAGTTAAGCTGGCAAAATGAAGTAGTACAAAACTTCATTTGCCACTATTAATAAACAAAATGGCATTTGAATGGCTGACCCCCAGCTCGCCCAAATATCATATTTTTCACCACACAACAATGACCCCACTCTCTTACACTGTCGTTTCATTTCATTCACCTCTGTCACAGAATCAGTGTATTTAAGGTCACGTGACTCAGTATGACTTCAAATAGAAGTTTCATACTGCTAAAAAGCGTGTGAGTTATAAATGGAAAAGAGATTAATTAAAATGAATTGCTAATTTTAATATTTTAATTTAATAAAAAATCATTTTTATCTACGCGTATGTTTACGATATACAGTGATATTGTTTACATTCACGTAGTCACCTGCCTTGCGTAAAAGTACAGAAAATAATTCCATAGTTAGTGCTTACTTATCCAAGTAATCTGTTTTCAGACCAAAACAAAATATTCTTATTTTAAACACTAACATTAAAACAACCTCCAAAACATAACCGACCTCTTTATCTTATTTGCATTTATGGCCGTGAACCTGCTGCAGGTGTGTCTGTGAGAATAACTGACGATAACTCTGTGTAGGTTGATGCAATGGCCCGCGACACTTACTGCAAAGTCGCCAGCGGCAGACGATAATAAAATGTGTAAACGGTCAATGCTGAAGGGCAAGATGTCAGCGAAGTCGACTATGTCCAATGCCAAACCTTGGGCTACAGAACGTTTAATTGCTATCAATTATCCCAATGTTAATGGGAAGTGTGTGAGCAGTTTAATGGCATTCTGATAAGATTTAGTTTAAAAAGAATATTTCCATAATAAAGATATAAGCTTATAAACAATTTGTGAAGTACGCTAGAGAAAGTTAAGGAAACTCCCAAATTAGAATATACTACATGTCTATGTAACAAAAGATTTTTTTTTTTTTGTAAAAGACGTTTTGTTTGTGCGTTGTTGTTTTTTCGTTGTTGTTGTTGTTGTTTTTGTTTCACAAGGTTCCATTTCGTGAGAGGTTGCAATTTTGTCTAAGATTATCTTTGAATCTTGTTTAACATTTTCCAATCAGATGCATCAGGATGGCTTATAATCAGGTGCAGAAATAAGGCATGCATGATTGTGCTGTTTTATTGTCTTGCTCCCCATTCCACAACTATCTTACGTCGAGGTTGTTGAAAAGCAGCAGCAGTTGCTACGTTTAACAAACTACTGACTTTTTTCCGCTTGTGGTCTAGAGTGATAGTGTAAAGCCCAATTTGATGTTGCTGATAGGCAGGCTGGACACACGAATTACGATGAGCACGTGCTACACGCGCGGCTCGTGCTCTATCAATTTGATGTGGCCTATCAGACAGCAATTGTGCGAGGCAACGGGATTTAATGATGTGGAGCAGACAAAGTATGATGTCAAAACAGTCCGATGATAGAGATGGCACATACATGATATAGTGGTGGCAAACTGCACGGATAACTTAAGGCACGATGTCGAAGTTGGCTTTGTTGAACAGGTCAATTGTTTCACGGCACGAGATGGGCTTTATAAATGTAGTTTTAAATTTAAGCGAGAAGTGGCTTTTGAATACGTCGAGGCTGCACTGTACGCGTATAAGCCAGACTGTTTTTGAACAAACATACAAAATGAAAGCGCTCCAACCACTGTCGTATTCAATGTTTCTATTCAATATTTCGGAAAAAAATCACGTTTTGTGACACTAACTAATATTTGTCTTAAATGAACCGTCCCTTCTATCGAATAAAACAACTTCACAACTTTGCTTTCAATGCAGTGGAACTAAGAAGGTCGAGGATCAAGAGCGGTTGACACACATAAAAGGTGGTGACCGACAGTATGGACCAAAGGTTTAAATCTGTGTGAACAATCAAGCATGTATCCCCACTCGTCATTGCAAACAAGCATTTCCTATATGAGCAACGCTGCATAGACACTGTGTGGGAATGGACACCGGATATAGCTCAAAAAGTGATAAGTAAACATACCAATATGCTGTTGTTTTTCTTGACCAGAGGTAAGATCTTGCTGTGTTAACGATTATGTACCGTATCCACAAATGAAACAAGTGTTTGAACTATTAGCTGAATGCTAAATTTGGCCTATGATGTGCTTTATAATGCTTAAAAATTAGCAGACCATGAAAAATGTTACTTTAAATCTGTGATGATCACCTCAAAACTCACAGAATTTCGACAAATATTGTAATCTTAGGAAATATATCGAATAAATAAAGAAATCTGAATCGAAGGATTTTACAAGCATGAGCTAAACTATGTTTATTGTAAAAACTGGCAATGTAACTTTTAAACTGTTAAAGATATGCCCTTACAAATGTTCACGATACTGTACCGGGGATAGCCGTTTTGTGTACTGGGGATAGTTTCAAAGTTGAGCAATGTGTACTGGGGATAGCATGTAAAAATGGACCAAAATGATAGTAAAACTACAACATTATACATACAATATACATGTATGTCTTTTTCGAACTATTTCGGTTACTCCATTTTTTTTTTAAATTATCAATATTTATCATAGGTACGTCTAATACTAATTGAGTATAAAAGACGTATCACATTTACCAATGATTTATAGGTCCAGGGCTACTACCTTTATTATCATCTTTCTTACCATCTATTCGACTCTTGTTTAATAACCTACAAAATAACTTTACTTTCAGAATAACAATGCAGTACATATGTTGTTACTGCAAACAGTGCTTTCAGGAGTACAAGGATGTAATCTGGCACCTGATAGAAAGGCACCACACTGAAGAGATAAAATTCAGACGAAGAGACGGAAAAGATGATAAAACACTCGCATATAAAATAACGCCAGATCTGTGTAGAGAACAGAGTAGAACAATCAATGTCGATGAAGTGAATGGGGGTGGGGGCGTGGTTACAATTGACTGGTGCATTATAATGTCATTTGGCCCGAAGTGTAATGTAAATATTTTTTATATTATTACCATTAAATACTATTAAAGCGCTTTAGGTGTGTTTTATTAAACAAAGCTAATGAAGTTTTCTTGCGACTTTTCTACGTTGGTGTGAAAATAGCAAGATGCACTTACTAGATGTATGACGTCACCGGTCAATATTATATTTATGATATGGACAGCTGATGATATAAAACTGAATTTTCATTAGAATACAAAGACATACGGACCGATCATCTTTATTTATATATACAAAGAAGGGACACATTTATGTAAGGTATACTATACATATAACAGTAACATTTTTGCTCAAATTTCTCGATATGGACAACATTGGACAATTTCCCCTGAGCTTGCATAGAGTTAAGATGTCGTAACCATTATCACAGTCTCGTTAATATAAATACATCGCAACTATCCTCAGTACAGTTAATAGCTATCCCCTGTGCAGTTATTTATTTGCTTCAGCTATCCCCGGTACATCTTCAGGTCATCAAAAATGATGAATATCTCCATAACAACAAAACATATCGTATTGATATCATACACAATATTAGATGCTGTAATTACAATGAAATCGCTCGATTCAGTTTTCATTCTTATTTTCTATTTGTTGTTTTATGTTTGAAATCGTATCACATAACTGAACATTTGTGAGCGATCATCCAACATTCGGCGAGAATTTTGCTATTATACAAAAGAGGAGACACATTTCCATTATAGTCGTGTATTGCACAGGATTGATCTATTCGAAGCTCTTCGAATTTGATAAATATCACTATAAAATAAAACAATAATAACAAAAAACTTACCATGTGTCAGAATCAAACGCTTATTGATTGATCATTTTTCGAGCTATATCCGGTGTCCATTCCCACACAGTGATAGATAGCTTTTTAAACTGAACAAATCACGTAAAAACTTACTCTTGAAACCACGTTATGTAGTCGTCCGGATACTCCGCTCTGACGTCAAAATCTATTTTTAGCAGCGGTCACCATAGTGCTTTTTATAAATAGGGAAAGAATGAACATTTAGAGTGTGTGTTTTTTCGAGATTAGTACTTTCTAACAATATATATTAACAATAATATTTTATTAATCTATTTTTAAAGTTCTGTCTGATTTCTTAAAAAAATATATATTCGTGTGTTTTATCTGTAAGATGTGAGTCGTGGTTGTGTGATGTAGATAAGCTAGTATTTCTTTTCCATAACAATAGTCAACACTTTACAATTAGACTCTTTCACAGACAGTATGGTATATCCCTCGCCGGTCGGTGTTTGTTGAAGAAAGGGTAAAGTCAGAATTTGCATACAAAGAAAATGGAAAGAAATCAGTATTTTTTTCAACAAATAACTTTTTAGTTATCATTTTGATGAAAGTAAAAAAAAAAAAATGTGCAATAGCAAAAAGTGATGATATGTGCAGCAGTACATATTCTGGGGCCAGAACTCTGTGTTACTCGGTATATGCCAATGACATGCACATCTCCTTTGGTATCGATGGTTTCCATAAAGTTTCGCTGAAATCAACCATAAAGTTTCATACAACTTCATACAAACTATATTACTTATCAAGGGCCATAACTCTGTGTTAAAGGCTCCAACCGGAACATGCCGAGGATATACACATCTCCTTTTTTGGTATTGAAAGTTCCCACAAAGTTTCACTGAAATACAGCCAGTAGTTGCCCAGAAATAGCGGACAGAAAGATGGAAGTACGGACAAAGCTAAACAATACCTACCTCCCGATTCCATCGGCAGTGGATAAAAAGGAGACAGCTATACATTCATAGAAACCCCAAAGATTATACGCATTTGTCTTAACCAGTGAGCCATCGAGGACGCAGATATAAAGACGCCTTGTATATATATGCCAGTATTTGGTGCATGCCAATCTTCGGACGGATATTGATTTGAATGATATGCGTGCTTAGATGACTAGGGACGAGTGACAGGTGAATTTTGTTTACCAATATCACGTTTCACTGGATGCAGTATACCATCGGGCTCTCAGCTAAGTTAATATACATGTAGTATCGGATTATATAATCATAGTTGCATCTCGTTTAAACTAAAATGACATACATGCACACATGTGAAACATGCACTGATTTTGTACTTCTATGGGATTTTAACTGTGTGGCTCTGCTTATCGTTTGACAACCAACGATAGATATACGTACATCTGCTGTTTGTCGCGCTAAAGGCATGAATAATCTTACATTGTTAGGCAGGCAGCTGCCCGTGCGAAACAGTTACTCTGTATTTCATCCACTATGGTGTGCATGTCTCTAGGAAGAGACACTAGTCTATCCTGGGAGAATTACCTGTATTCTATAATGACCACTTCATAAATGACAGTTGCGTTATGTTCATATAATGAATATATTTGCCATAATAATTAGGTAGATATGTGCGCTGAGACTATAAATTTAAGAAGGTATACTCAGGTTAAAAGGGGAAAATTACAAATTTATCAAATGATAAAAGGAAGAACGTGTCTTTACAAAAAGTAAACATGTCAAAATATTTAATTTGCGCCAAAAAAATTGTGCATACATTTTAAATTAAAATGCAATTTATGAGATTCGAACTTTTGAAGGTAAAATGAGCAAGCGTCTGCACTTTCCTGATTATGAACGTTACATGACAGTTCCGTTGAAACGAAGCACACGTTTTAAACTTATGTATTGGAAAAGAACTCTTTCCGCCTAAAATAGATCGTTTTAGTTTTGAAAGGTCATCCACGTCTCTCTGAACAATGTAAAATATATATGTCTATATATCTTCTATGTTATCAGCTACATATAGTTATATTTTGAATTGAATTAAGCTCAACTAAGAATGTGCAAACTAAATAAAGGCTTATGTGATTTGACTTTAAACTTCTTCTATAATACATGTAAGATTTCTTTTATAGAGGGCCTCCATTGTGGGGCATATGCGACTGCTATTTGTTGTCTGTACAGTATATACTGGTTCCCGATTGTGCTGAGGACTTTATTACTTATTATGTTTCCAGTGATGTGAATTCGATTGTGATTCCAGACAATACTGCTAAATGATGTTGTGTTTTTTTAAACCTAAAATCATGATTCTAATCTCATTGTTTTCTATGATGCCATTGTTTTATTCTTTGCTGTCATTAGTTCAAGTCCTATCAGATTTTCATAGCTCTATTTTTAGGGGTTTTAGTGGGGCGGGGTAGTGCGGTGTGAGGGTACTGTTTTTAACAGTAGAAAATAGTAAGTAGTTTTAATTTTTGTTAATATTTTTTTATTTCCGATAATGATCTGCACAATCGGACTTCATACATTTCCCAAGTTAGTAAAATGCACATTCATTCAGCTTTGTGAACCTTGCAAACCGTGATTACCCACTAAATGACATAAAAGGCGGAGACAACGTTAATATGTCTTTTAACAAGAAAGAAACGCCGTTCTGGACCAAGTAGCATACTACATTCATATCGTTACACTATTTATCTGCATTACAAAAGCCATTAAGTAGTCGCGGAGACAACTTTAAACGTAAAACCAACATGAGAAACCAGAACGACAACGCTTGAAGCATCCTATTGAATGTTACCTAGCAACCGCTGTCAACGATTTCCGCGACGCACCTTCGTTATTGTGTAGACCTCGGAGATAAGCACTGTCCAAGTGCGCGACGAAACTTCTAATGTTTGCATAGTGACATTAAAATCTCGCCACCGTTTCAACACAACACATCGACATCCGCGTCGAAACATTCCCGGTAAATGCTCCTTAACTTTGGTTAAGGACTTCATTCCGCAATCTCCAAGTAAATGAAACTTTTCATGAAAAATCATCCCACAAAGAAAACGGTAGTTGGGTTCTATATGTAGGCTCTGTTTAATCAAATGTTTATTACAAACACTAAAACAATGAGACGACGACGCCAACAACAACGACAACACATTTTAAGGATATGTCTGAGGACATATTAGCCGTTCATATATGATGTGTGGACCGAAAACATCGACGTATAATTGCTGACATGTTTGTACCGACTGGGTTACGAATCACTGACATAATTGTTGTAATGCGTGAACCGACTGGGTTACGAAACAACGACGTATACATTATAATGAGTGTACCGACTGGGTTACGAATCACTGACATAATTGTTGTAATGCGTGAACCGACTGGGTTACGAAACAACGACGTATACATTATAAGGAGTGTACCGACTAACCTGCAAATGCAGGGCTTCAATGTCAGCGAATCTTATCGAGCGGCCAATGTTTTGAATAATTCAAATCATTCAATGAATGTGATTTGGCAAAAAAGAATACTGCACGTAAACGAGACAATACTAGTTCCTAACATGGTCTGATTATCTTCAACCAATAAACAAACCAATATTAAAAAGCACTGCATTAGTGTTACTCTAACCCGCGGGCATATTTTTAGATAAAAAGTTCCTTTTACTTATTAAAAAATGTGTGCCAAATATCTATAAGCACTTAGTACCATAATTTTCTAATTTCAAGTGGCACAAATCGATTGTTCACTTTTTTTATTTTTGTACGATACTAGATGCTCACTTACAACATAAACAACAAGTTATTAAATAATACTTCCATTTAAAGCTAATTAAATAATCTCGGTGTATATGTATTTACAAGAAACACTTACCAAGAAGGCACGTCTCGGCACAACCGTACTCTACACAACTATATCTATAAAATGCAATGGTACATATTTCTAGAATACCAGCAGACTGAGTATGTCAGACTGTGCTACATAATCTTATCTGTTTTATATCCGACTTTATGGGGGATGCTTGATAAATCAAGGAAACATAGCATGCTTGATAAATCACGGAAACACAGCATGCTTGATAAATCACGGAAACACAGCATGCTTGATAAATCAAGGAAACATAGCATGCTTGATAAATCACGGAAAACACAGCATGCTTGATAAATCACGGAAACGCAGCATGCTTGATAAATCAAGGAAACATAGCACGCACGACTATGTGGGGGTACAAAAATCAACGTGATGAAGGGAGATAATTTCACCCCTTCCAAACTGATTAATAGGTGAGTTAAGACGATATCAATTGCTTTCTACTGATATCCATTAATCGCTTTCTGGTTCCAGGAAATTAAGAAGGCCAGAATGATATCGTTTTTTTTCTTCAAGTGTAAGGAACGAAGATTTATTTCTGTACAAACACTTGTTTCCATTATGCAACCAGAACAATCTTAAACCTATATAAACACTAAGTTTAATACATGCCGTTGTGTCGAGGGCTAGTGCCATCCTGCACATTGACAGATGACTTCACCTGCTCTGTCACCCGGGCATTTTGTCTTAGATTAAGGTTAACTTGTGTCAACTGGAAAACTTGTTCGGTAATTGAGAATGTTAAAGTTTCTTACTGATGGTGGTCTACTAAGACTCATGTCTCTATTCAAAGTTGTTATGCAGCGAAAAATAAAAATAAAAACCTGACCTGCCCAAGAAATTAAAACAATGCCACTATCATTTTACCCTGAGTAAATAGATGAAGTTATGATATTCAAAAGCAAAGGCTTCCAACATACAATATCCTCTTCTTTTATTTGTCGCTCCTTCACAAGCGCGCTACTTATCTGTTAATAAAATTAATAGTTTTAAATAATAAGGCAAAGTCAAATTTGTATGCATTTTGCACTGATTTTAGTAAAATTCCACAATTCCTTGCATGTTTTCACACTGAAAGCAGAAATTTGATGGCGACGTTGATAATGGCATTAATAATTATCGAGGCCATGTGTGAGGACGAATGAACATGACAAACTTTTGATAACGATGATGAACAAAGGGTCATAATGAGATGATGATGGTGCTGGTGATTATAATAATATTGATAATGCAAATTATACCAACTAACGTATACTAGTTTTAAAGATGCTAGTATCTCTTGATATAACACACACGCTTCTGTCGACACAGAACCATAAAGGTACAATAACATAGACACCAGATGACTTTGATAACGTGAATGTTTATAAAACATATAACAAAACTAACCACTTAACACTACACAAAATAATCTTAGGATACTTCAAACTTGTCGCTTAATCTGTCAGTGATGGACATCTGTGTCAAAATATGACACACCGCTAGATGTGCTCATAGAGAACAGATGATAAATGTTTCCTCTTCAGGATATCGGGCTGACAAAAACAACAGAAAAAGTTTCTTCCATTTTTTGTGTGTGACTGACAGTGTTACAAGACAGACAGCCTATATCACTGCCGCCCTACGAATACATCAGGAATTTGGGACCACTATGCCAGGCAAAGCAGTGCATTTGTATGAGACAACAACTCCTCCATGACCGCACTTCTATAGAGACCACTTTTTAGAATTTTAGAACACTATGATAGGACAGCAAATACAAGAGCAGTACATTTTACGTCGACAGACAGACAGACATTGCTTCCCCTTTTCAATGAAAAACATGTAAGAGACCAAATTATTTTTCTAGTAATAAGACTTTCTTTTAAAGAAAATAGACCACCCTGCTGGTAAGTAGGTATTTATTTTAAGACCACTTCTCTTATACAGACCTTTCTTCATTTAAGACCGCACTAATATTAAGCTTAATCTCGAGCATTCTCTCAATACAACCATCGCATTGCAATCACAATGTATTACGATAATAATGATGTCTAACTAACAGGATCACATTGTCTTTCAAAATCACATGAATGTCAAAGATTTCGACCTCTCAAAAGTTATTTCTTCATAGGTCACATTAACGTATCAATACAAACACTTTCTTGTCATACCTGAATCACAATTAAGATGAAAGTGGCTGTTATATTTACATATTGCTTTTTTCGGCGTAGCCATCTAACCTCACTTTAAACCTATATGCACATGCATTTAACAAAACGTCTGCCCGAATGTAAGCTGCTCGCACTGGAAGCAATTCAAGGAAACACCATATATTGTATTGTTCCCATTGAACGTCTTATGGGCTTAGGATGATTTAAAAAGGGTGTTTATTAAACTTTTAAACAATCCAAAACTAATTTAATAAAGTATTGTCGTGTATAATGCTCAAACATCAACAGGTCCTGTGTCTATGAAGTGAGAAGCTTCAATTAAGAGGCGCGAACGGACTAAGCGATTGAAATCAAATTGTATAATCTTTCAATGTCTGCTTAAAAAAGGTAAAAGTCAACACATTTTGTCAATTTAATCCTTACCAAGGCCGCGCACATTTTTGAAAAGGTATTTATTGTTTCTATTATTGTTATAACAAACAACAACTATACCAGCAGACAAATCAATACGAGTTTCCCATTGTGGGAGAGACCATTTAATATGGAACAAACAGAATTGAGGGAAATATCGATTAAACACAAGCAATTATCTGTTATTATGCTTTCTTCTAACATTCTTGGATTACTAATCGAATGCCGGGCATGGTTTATCACATAACACTTATCATAGAACATGTCACGTAACAGCTTTTAAGCAGGGATGTTTTATGAAAAAAAATACACGTGTCGTGTGTATTTCTGTTATATTCATTGTACAAGAAATGTTTTTTATTGGGATTATCGACCGACCAACATTATTTAATTAACGGGAGACGGTGTCCACTTGAAGCAGATATAGTGCTGCCATTACTGTGTACAGTATGCATAATACCTACCACACACAGTCGCATTATCCTGACACCGGGTCAACCAGTCGTGAAACTACCCTTATTTAAAGTTGCTTGAGCGGTAGCAAGTGTGATATAAAACTATCATTGCTACAATTTTGGTATGTCGCTATCAGGTCCGGTGCGAAATAAGTGGAACTGTTATATTAATAATTTATTCTGACACTTAAGGCTCTATTAGCCATCAGGGGTGGATCAATCTCGGATTAGAGATTAATTCTGAGCAATTTGATTACATTCGATTAACAAAAAATCAAAATGGCTCAAGTGCATCATATATACTCATCCGATCATCGACTTACCTTACTAACATTATTATCAATGTGTTTTATTTCCTTGTTATATAATATAGTATTATTTACAGATGACATATTAAATTTGTTATAAATACATAAGCATAAACTTATCTGATTTGCACTCTGCTATAATATTTGACATTTCCTAGTATGTGGCATTAACCAGTTCGACATTCACCGCTTCTTAAAATAACAACATCCCCTGAAAATGTTACAACAGTAAAAAGAGTGCAACTCGTTGCAATGTCTGCAGTAGGCAGCACCCCCTCTCACTACATTGCAAACGGTAATTCCGTGTGATGACTTCAACTCTGTCCCAATTCCGCAAGGGATCATTTTTACATTTCCATGGTGTTTTTATGCTACTACTACAGTGGCTAGACAGTTTCTAGCCCTTGTAATTTACGCTCCCCACCTCCCTCCCGAAACCCGCAAAAATTTGATTTAAAATTCGAGTGCTCGATTCTCAACATTTTCTCTGTGAATTGATTGATTGGGATGTTTCATGTTTGTTTTTAACACATAGAAGTATAAGTATTGTAATTTGGCCCTTTTCAGTTACATGCATTCCAAGTTCAGAAAGACCCCAGAGGTCCGGCAAGAATCACTAAAGCACCACTTGTTATCAATGTCACAAAAAGCACAACACTGTCACGTGTGTGACCCATGTAGGTCTTTCTGCTCAAAAGACTTGAACTTTACTAGATAATTTGTTTACTTTGCAAATGAAGTTAAATCACTTGATTACTGTAATACATCATGCCAAGAACATATGGAACACCATGAAGCTTTCCTCTATTTACATATAAACAACACACATAACAATGCAAATTTCACTACATGCTTCCAATTAGAGCTGTCTCTAAACAAATACCCTATGTATCTAAATCTCTCTTGGTTTAAATATTCTTGGTATCTGAATTCCCCTTGGTAAAAATATCCTAGGTATCTGAATCCCTCTTGGTATAAATATCCTAGGTATCTGAATCCCTCTTGGTATAAATATCCTAGGTATCTCAATCCCTCTTGGTATAAATATCCTAGGTATCTCAATCCCTCTTGGTATAAATATCCTAGGTATCTCAATCCCTCTTGGTATAAATATCCTGGGTTTCTCAACCCCTCCTGGTTTAATCTAATGTGTTACAGATTTGATGAAAGGGCTGATTTATTATGTATCAAACAGTTGAAACGTCAATCACAGACGATATGCCACTAAATCATTTTCGTAGCCTTCATAATAAGGCGGGGCTATCATTGTGTTTTTTATTTTCCTACTAAAAAGGTGGAGTTTTTTTAATTTTGTGTTCTTATAAGTTTGTGATAAAAATATAGCAAAAAAATGTTTACTGAAATTGGATTATTGTCTTTTTGCGCTGTCAATATGACTTTTTTGTATCTGAATAATTATATATTAAACTAGAACTCTGCGAGTCGGATGTGTCGCCTGACGAAAATTTTGTTAGTCGACATAAAAATGTTAATTAGTTTTTTGTTGTACAGATATTAGCAATGTATTTGCACAAAATTTACATATAAAATAACCTTTAAATTGTCTCATTGCAAAAAAAACATGCACAACAAGTTATGCCCTTTGCAAGAAATGCACTAAAAATGAATCAAATGGGAATAACTAAAAAACGGAAGAAGGCAGAGTTACCCTTCTTGTGCACTGTACTTTGAGTCATTGCCAGAAACATGCAAACCAAGTTTGAAGTCATTTGGACCTACGGTGACAAAGTTAGGCTCCGGACAAGAAATGCTCTATAAAATCAATCAAATGGGAATAATTCATCAACGGAACAAGGTAGCGTTACCATTCTTGTGCATTGTACTTTGAGTCATTGCCAGAAACATGCACACCAAGTTTGGAGTCATTTGGACCTACAGTGACAAAGCTACACTCCGGACAAGAAATGCTCTATGAAAATCAATCAAAGGGGAATAATTAAAAAAAAACGGAACAAGGTAAAGTTACGGTTCTTGTGTGCTGCACTTCGAGTCATTGCCAGAAACATGCATACCAAGTTTGGAGTCATTTGGACCTACGGTGACAAAGTTAGGCTCCGGACAAGAAATGCTTTATAAAATCAATCAAAGGGGAATAACTAAAAACAGAAGAAGGTAGAGTTACCATTCTTGTGCACTGCACTTTAAGTCATTGCCAGAAATATGCATACCAAGTTTGGAGTCATTTGGACCTACGGTGACAAAGTTACACTCCGGACAAGAAATGCTCTTTTAAAATCAATAAAAGGGGAATAATTCAAAAACGGAACAAGGTAGAGTTACGGTTCTTGTGCATTGCACTTCGAGTCATTGCCAGAAACATGCATACCAAGTTTGGAGTCATTTGGACCTACGGTGACAAAGATAGGCTCCGGACAAGGAAATCCGGACGCCGACGCCGACACAGGCGCCGCCGCCGACAAAGTAATCCCTATATGTCGCCTTTTCAGGCGACACAAAAATAATGTTGTCTTTACATGGACTGTATGATTTTTAAAAATTATAATTCTTCTACACTTTATGTAATTTATTTTAAATCGACAAAAACTATATGAATATATAAACTATATAAACCTAACAATTTACCCTTTAAACATCAACAAAGACAAATCTGAGGCTTCTTTGACAAACTTCAGCATCAAGTAGAAGGCTGATAACATATAAAAACACCAAGACAAAACACGGAGTAGCTAAATCCAATTTATGGTGCATTTCTCAGAATATTTTTCAGTTTCAGATTTGCAACTGTTGGAAAATATTTCATATGTTCAACTGTTGGAATAAAAATTGCAACCAAAGTGTTTAGCTGATGGACAATGCAACTGCAAAGGTGTATGTACATGAATAATGTGATAAAAGTAGTTCCAGAACAACAGTTCCAGTAAATTATTCGACACGAAGAAGTCAAATGACAGACATAGTAGGGGATGAGTTGGGAACTTGCTTTCATAACAGATCGTGTCTCATACAGTTGAGGCCCACAATCCCCAGCAGCAAGGTAGTGTACCTGGGGTTAACATAATATATTCGTACATACATCTTTAATTTGTCATTCACCAATCAATTTTCAATTGTCACATTTTATCTTCAGACACGGATAAATTTCAAGACGAGACGGTAATCTCGTGCGACTAATCTCGTGCGACACGCGATTTAGGTCTTGTGACACATTCTTTACGTTAGTGCGACACGCGATTACCCAAAAACAGTCATTCATTCGTCCCAGGTACAATTACCAGGTGCATTACGACTCCGTAAGATAATTATTAATTTCATTGCGTGCTCATTGTAATCACGTAGAATGAAACTAACTTGATCATGTTAAGCTGGCAAAAAGATAAACAAAACTTATTTTCGACTATAAATAAACAAAACGATATTTTGAATGGGTGACCACAACATTTCCAAAAAGTATTTACCTTTCGTTCACTACATAATTACTTCTAGAGAATCGGAAGACCACGCGCGACTTACGGCAGACGCATTGAAAACACTTGGGATAATTCACGAATCGTCACTCTGATGTATGAATTATAAAAACTGGCGGCATGTCGCCATCCATACAACAGAGATTAAAGTTGTTGGCATCATCTTTATTGAACACTTGTATATCTAACAAAATTTGAAATGTAAATTAATAATTGAGAGTTGATAGGTCAAAATAACCCTTTAAATTAAAGAAATTGCAATTTAAGAACTGTCTTGTGGCGTATTCTTCTTCCGGCGTAAATATTATTACACCAGACACATTCTGATGATGATCGTATAGAGACGAAATAATCAGACCAATTCCTATAGGCAGTAGACGTTGCTAAAACTTGCGTGTGACATCACACGCTGGTGATCAGAATATTTAAACAAGAAAAGAGAAAAAACCCGTCTTATTTTAGTCTCAATCATTTATCGGCGAAGCTGTCCATCTCACATTGACCCACTTTTTATAGATGCTGGCATAAGGGAAGCCCGGGTGGATACTGAAAGGCGGTATCCGATAGTTTGTCTGTATCTCATACATGTAACAACTGTTAGCGGTACAAATCGCCACATATATCGTTTGAATGTCCATTACTTCCCAATCTATAAATACGATAAGCACGATAGGGATTTCAGTTAAAATGTGTTTCGACGTCAGAACTTTATACCCGGATGATCATGTTTGGTGATCTCAAAAGCAAATGAACGGTTTTCTGAATTTAAAAATAACTAATTGTACAGTGTGGCTCAGATAGGAATACACTTTTATAATGACATTTGGAGTGTTCTGCTTTACTATTCACATGGATGTATGATATAAATAAACAAAATTTTGTGATATCTTTTCAGGTAACAATAATTTATCTTATTGCAAATGAGAGTCAAAGTGTGTTGTTGTTGTTGTTGTTGTTGTTGATAATTTATCACAAGTAAACAATGCCGAATATTATAATTGTCAGAATATTATAATGTGTAGGCGTCTTGGTACAGATAAGCTTATTAAATAACTGATCAATGAATTGTGTTACTTAAAATTTTGGTAAATACACGTCACAGTGACAAAGGCGCTAAACGTTTTAAAGAATCACGCATATCTCTATAAATATACTTCTTTCGATTATCCTAACTTAAAATAAATAATAGGCGCGTTTCTCACAATCCTCCTATGCTGTGTGTGTTGTTCTACAGATTTAATTTGGTATTTGGTACGAATATTTCTTGTTTTTGTTCAAATAACAATACTGGCGACCAATCCGATCTGTGTGTATGTGTGTTTAAATATTGGAGCTGCATATTACAATAGTATTACAACACAATATCAAAATGCAAAAACTCTATGCATATAAAACGTTGTATTCACTGTTAACGATGTTCCATTTCGTGACGAACTGCGATTATGTCTGAAGTCAAACTGTAATCTTCGAATCTTCTTCTTAACATCCTAATCAGAAAATTCAGAATGACATTATAGTAAAGCGCAGGCATTAAGTCGTGTACTATTTTCCTCAGCTATGCTAGTGCTTTTTTGTTGCTTGCCATTCCGCAAAATGTCAATATTATACGTCTCTATTCAAAGAAAGCATCAATCACGGTTTACAAACAACAGACGACAATTTTTACTCTTGTCGTCTGCAGAGGCAACCTATGTTGTTTAAAGTTGAATGTTGATGATTGGCAACCTGGGCGCGTGAATCACGCCGAGCACGCGCGATTCGTGCTCTATCAACCTGACGCAGCGTGTCAAGACAGCAAGCATGAGAAGTGAACGGATAAAATAATGTGGAGCAGACAAATTGATAAGTTGAACTAACTCGAGGAAAAGCGTGATACAGCTGTGGCAAAAACACCAACACGGAAATATTTATTACCTCTGAATGCATAACAGAAAAATATAAGGCACCGTGAAAAAAGACTGCAGTATTTTCTCCAAACTGATGTCGAGGCTGATTTAGTAAAACATGTCGGGATCAACAGGAAATTGTTACGCTGCACGAAATGGAAGCTTTATAGATGTAGTTGTAAATGTAAGCGATGAGGGACTATTGAATACGTCGATCTATTAAACCAGAATAGCTGCACTGCACGCGTCATTGTCTGACAGTCTTTAAACAGTCATAAATGAATAAAAAAGACATAAAATGCTCACTCGAGGCTGATATAGATCACTGCGAACTCTTGAAAACACAATATACAAACTGCCTCGAATATTCGTTACTGTTATATTTGTTGGGTTTGGTAACCCTATGGCAACATTTGAGAGCAACATGAATAATTGTTTATTTGAAGCAGATACTGTTTCCGTTTCTGTGTTGTCAGCCAGACGTATATTATCTGGAATTGTCTACATGATTGCAAGTTGGGTATGGAGTTCCTCATGCAACATTTAAGCGACATAAAAATGTAGTTCATTCGTAGCAGATACTATTTTTTGATTTTCCCATGTGCTAATGTTCTATATTTTAGTTTGTTAGTTGGACAAGATTACATGGTCCAATCAATCACAACAATACAATAAACATAAATGGATACAGGACTGATACAAACCACAACCTAATTGTAATTAAAATACAACTTAAAGTAATAAGACTTCAAAGTCCAATCTGTACAGCTATCTACTATGAAGTTCCCAGTAAAAGTTAGAAGATAGGAACTGACAACCAATCACAAAGCTTCATTCTTAAAAAAATCAACCAATGAAATCTTAGGATTAACATCATGTCAAGCTACAAATCAAATGAGTGAATTGCTGGAAGTTTAAAGGTAACTTTCTCCACAAAACGTAAAAACATCAACCTGTCACATACCAATATGTCAGTTTCAATAAAATGTGTAGAATGACTCAAGCCCAATATGGTTTGATTTTATCCTCTTATTGTTTTAAGTGAAGATTTATTATTGTTGCGCTGCCAATATTTATTGTGTTATGTTTGACAATATTCGATGCTTAAATGTATTGTGTGTCAACAACTCCAAAGGCATTGCATATATGTTTTAAGATCTGCCAGTGTTTTAGCCGAGAAGGGTCCTTACAATCAAGGTATGTTAACTTCAAAAGCCAATGAAATGGATGTAATCATAGCTAATATTGTAACACTTTATTACTTACAAAGCGACATAAAACGCAAAGGTTACGGAACTATATCCTTTGAGGTAAAAGAAACTTCGTCCTGGACAAAGTAGCATACTACATTGATAACGTTTTCTCTATCTGCATTAAATAACCGCAGAGACAACTTAGAATGTAAAAAAAACATCATGAGAAAACAGTGATAGCATTTTTAGATTTTTAGATACACGACCATTTCTTTGCCCTTGAACGACAACGCTTGGAGCATCCCATTGAAAGTTACCTAGCAACCGCTGTCAACGATTTCCCCGACGCACCCCGTGTTATTGTGTAGACCTCGGAGATAAACACTGTCCCTATGCACGACGAAACTTCTAAATTTTGCAGGGTAGTATTGGCATCTCTGAGTCGTATTAACAAGGCATTGAAATCCAGGTCCATAAATTCCGGGTAAATGACAACATTTCGTGCTTCTGAACCGTACATTACAGTAATGAGATTATTTCTCAATCTTCTGACAATCTAGCAAAAGGAATGTTTCTTCTAAAAGGAAGCTGAAACGACGCGCTAAGAAATCTTACTGAATGCGAGATCAGTTTCTTCCAAAGTCTGTAACAAGAACAACAAGGACAACAAACTTAAAGGATAAGTCCGAACTTTTAACCACCCAAATACGATATTTTTACTTATGAAACTGTCATGCAGCCATTCGGGTGGAAGTTCATGCAAGAAACTATTTTCTTACATAAAAAAAACACAACAGAATCCACGGTTTCGATATTGTTCGTTTTCCTTCGTGACTTTACTCTGCAAATCTACCTTAGACTGTTATTACTTCCTCCGATGTTCCTGCTTAACGGGTTTGATAACCGATGGGAATGTACGTTCTGTACGAATATAAACAGGGAATGTTTCATGTACGAATATAATTATGTTCGGTTCTTGTATGTAATACATATTTCAAATCCCCACAGAGAATGAATATCGTTATATTTTATAGTATTTTTATAGTGTTTTAAGCTCCTTTTTTAACAGTTTGAAGTTCACGGGGAGGGAAATTTTAATAATTCGAGGATTTTGGTATTTCTTAGCATGCTATGCCGCCATTGTCTATCCTAAGTCAAAGAGGCGATCAGGTCGTTTAATTTTCCCTTTTAACTGTATTATTGGAATTTTAACATAGAATTTACCAGACTATTCTATATATTTTCTTCTCATGAGTCTACATTTCCGGATTGTTGGTTATGCTTGGTTATTCCACAGAAACAACGCAAGCGTGAGCCATCTAGGAAGTGATCAAAGAGATAAAGGGGAGATAATTTTAATGTGACGTCACAAATACATATCCCCCCAAAAAAGTGACATGCGATCTAAGCCTGGATCAATCGCAATCACTACTCGCTACTCGTTGTCGGGTTCCCCCTAACTAAGATTCTACCTACCTTCACAGGTATGTGAAACGAACTGATATAAAGTTGGTGTATATATAGATATGTCATCTCATCAAAATGCCAAAATGAAAAATGATTATTTTATCTATTAATATAATTCCACCTCAATGAAAATCTTTACATGGTTTAAAATTTGCCACTCTCCCACTTTGCAAGTGAAAGTCTCCCACTTTGGCCTTAGAAAAAGTTCACATGTATGCAGTATATGTACACAGCATGTGGAGTTTTAGTCCACTTTATATTAACTCACGGATCAGTTCACAATATATACCCAACATAAACACAACATGTTTAAAAATAAGATATTTGCAAATTAATTACTAGTATTTTAACATGTAAGTACAGATTAGGTAAATATGTTGACAGGAATTTTCTTTTTTAAATCATTTATTGTATTATTTTACTTCACTTTGACAAATTTTAGGGCCCAGTATTGTTATATTAAGTTAAATTAAATTTACATTAACTACATCGATTTTTTTATCAGTTTAATAAAATTGAATATCAAATTGAAGCTTACTCCAGGAATATTGAATTCAAAGGAATCGGCCTCTGTTAGAAGATGTTAGCTAAGGTGAAACTCTTAACAACAAACATTTTGTTAAAAAAAAGGAAGTGCATCATTTTTTAAGACTGAGCAAAATTTATCTCACACAGGAATGCTATACAACAAATTTAAAACAAAACATAATAACATGGTGATGAAAATTGTAACAATACATTTCTTTCTAGCTGCCAAGTTGTACATTTTATGGAAGTTTGAAATTCCCTTTTTCAAAGAAATGTGACATGTTTCTTGCATTTGTTCAAGTACAAATTGAAAGTGCTAATAACACACAAAAACATGGAAAGAAAGGTAAGCCATTGGTAAAATACATTCACATTACCCCAGCTAAGTTTCAAGATAACTTTTCCTTAGATAAACATGTATCTAATTAGCAACATTTGGTAGATGTAATACCTCAATTTCAAACAATTTTAACTTCATAAACAATTTTTAACTTCATAAACAATTTTAACTTCATAAACAATTTTTAACTTCATAAACAATTTTACTTCATAAACCATAACTTTGTTCATACTTTCCACATTTCCTTATTTATATAATTATAGCCATGTATGTCTCGGGCTCATCACAACTTCATAAACATCTAAGCTAACACTATTATGTGGTCGTTTCATGATGTAAAAAGTACATTTTATTAACCTGATATTGCAATTGATATCAAGGAATGTATTCAGGTCATTACACTAGTAGGAAGATATTTTCATGAATCTAAAAACTTAGTTTTTTTTAAGCTGTTCTTACTAATGGAGGTTTTCCAAGACAACTGTCTCCATTTAAAATTATATTGCACTGGAAAATATAAACAAACAAACCCTGCCCAATAATTATTAAAAATACATCATCATCAATCACTCCGAAAGAGTGATGAGATGAGATGACGTGATACTGCATTATAATACATTAGCCATAAAAATGAACTGACTTTGTTTTTCAGTTATCAGTCTCATTTCACTGCTACATAATAAATCAAAGAAATAACTTATTTTTTTGTACCTTTGACATTTTTTAAAGTTTTGTGAATCATATCACAAGTGAACATTTTAATTAACGTTTTGAACCAGATATAATAGATACTATTCCATCCATCAATATTCAGATGATAACTGATGATGGTTGTGGTCATGCAAGATGAGAAATGAAAATGGCCAAATGTATATATCATTGATGCTTAATGATAATCACAGTCTGATAAGGATAATTATTGCGATTACTATGATAATGATGCTGATTATGCAAATGATGGAAATTACCGTACACATTTTTTTTTATTATACTGATACATGTCGCAGTTGTTCCATTTCATTAATGATAAACACATTGTTTTAAGTAAACATTTTGTCAAAAGATCCAGGAAGGGGAAGTCATTAGGTGTACTTGATTATTCAACCTTTAAAAGCATACACAAAACTTTTCTTTCAAATTAACATAACATTAAAAAGGCTTAATTATTTAGAAGATGTCATTTATTTGGCCAGTGATTAATTTCTTTGTCAAAATATGACACTACTAGACATGCTCATAGAAAACAGATCATAATTGTTTCCTCTTCAGGATATGGGGCTGACAAAAACAACAGAAAAAGCTGCTTCCATTTTGTGACTGACAGCGTTACAAGACAGCCAGTCTATTTTACTGCCGTCCTATGAATACAGTGCATTTGTATGAGACAACAATTCCTCTATGACCACACTTCTATAGAGACCACTTTTTACTTTGCAGGACCACATTACCAGTTCATAGACCACATTCCTTAAGACCACTTTATTGTTACCATACCACTAACAACCACTATCTAAAAGTCCTAAATGAAAATGTACCGATAAATGTCTATTAATATTTTCGCTTGTTTCTTTTCTTCTAAACAAAATAACAATACCAGCACACAATCAATATGATTTCCCTCATGGTGAGAAAGCCCATTTAATATGCAACAGCCAGAATTGAAGGAAATATCGATTAAACACAAGCAATTATCTGTGATTACGTTTTCTTCCAAACTCTTAGATTACCAACTGAATGCCATGCATGACTTTGGCTCATAAATAACAAAATTTTAAACAGGGAATGTTTCATGAAACAATGCATGTCTGCACACATGTACATGTGTTGTTAGTTTTTGTTTTGTTCTGAACATTGATTATGACATTTACCTTAAACACTAACACTCAGACCTGATTGGTTCATTTATATTAAAATAATAACCAATAAAAATGTCTGTAGTGGACTTGAAGAGACTAAATCACCATTTTGTTTTCTTAAAAATACTTTATTATCTGATTTCTTTAAATTTCTAATAAAATCAAATTGATATTTATATATAATTTATCAAATGGCAGATTATAGTGCTTATGTTTGCAATAAGAACAAAAGACAAGTCATGTCTCTGTCTGTAGCATTGTAATTGTTCTCTATTCCACATTTCCAACCCATTTAAACAGCAAACACTAAGACATTTTAACCTTTCTATATTCCACATTTCCAACCCATTTAAACAGCAAACACTAAGACATTTCAACCTTTCTATATTCCACATTTCCAACCCATTTAAACAGCAAACCCTAAGACATTTTAACCTTTCTATATTCCACATTTCCAACCCATTTAAACAGCAAACCCTAAGACATTTTAACCTTTCTCTATTCCACATTTCCTACCTATTTAAACAGCAAACCCTAAGACATTTTAACCTTTCTATATTCCACATTTCCAACCCATTTGAACAGCAAACCCTAAGACATTTTAACCTTTCTTTATTCCACATTTCCTACCTATTTAAACAGCAAACCCTAAGACATTTTAACCTTTCTATATTCCACATTTCCAACCCATTTAAACAGCAAACCCTAAGACATTTTAACCTTTCTCTATTCCACATTTCCTACCTATTTAAACAGCAAACCCTAAGACATTTTAACCTTTCTATATTCCACATTTCCAACCCATTTAAACAGCAAACCCTAAGACATTTTAACCTTTCTCTATTCCACATTTCCTACCTATTTAAACAGCAAACCCTAAGACATTTTAACCTTTCTATATTCCACATTTCCTACCTATTTAAACAGCAAACCCTAAGACATTTTAACCTTTCTATATTCCACATTTCCTACCTATTTAAACAGCAAACCCTAAGACATTTTAACCTTTCTATTTTCCACATTTCCTACCCATTTAAACAGCAAACCCTAAGACATTTTAACCTTTCTCTATTCCACATTTCCTACCTATTTAAACAGCAAACCCTAAGCCATTTTAACCTTTCTATATTCCACATTCCCTACCCATTTAAAAAGCAAACTCTAAGCTGTTTTAACCTTTCTCTATTCCACATTCCCTACCTATTTAAACAGTAAACCCTAAGACATTTTAACCTTTCTCTATTCCACATTTCCTACCTATTTAAACAGCAAACCCTAAGTCATTTTAACTGTTCTCTATGAAAGGATATATCTGCCAAAATTCAATTTTAAATTTGCAAATTGCAACACTGCATATGCTTAAATTTGCTATTTGTTTGCACAAACATGTTCGTTTTTACATGTACCTAATTCACATTTCTTGTATAGAATTTGGAAATTACAAATCTCAAGTCACCATTATCAAGTCACAAATGTTATGTTTGCTTACAATTTACATGTCACAAATCTCAAAGTCACAAATCTCAAGTCACAAATCACTAATGTACAAATTGGAAACATTCAGACGCTAGGTGGCGGTACCACATAAACATAGACATCACTAAGCTAAAAATAGAACGGAATATCATAAGATAAAAATAGACGATTCTTTAAGGGAGATAGAATTGAAAACAGCCAATGTTATTTGGTGTCAAATTGAGTGTGTTATCTTTTGCCAAAAGTAGTTATTAATGTATATATTAAAATCTTTGTTTTCTTAAAACTACATTCAATCCAATTTCACATACATATTGGACGTTTCCAGAAGAACATGCTCTCTTATTCACATTCAGATTTGTTTACAATGCATTGGAATTGAACTACATCAACAGGAGTATGTGATGAA
Source organism: Sinonovacula constricta (assembly GCA_007844125.1). Classification (NCBI taxonomy): domain Eukaryota; kingdom Metazoa; phylum Mollusca; class Bivalvia; order Cardiida; family Solecurtidae; genus Sinonovacula; species Sinonovacula constricta. The sequence continues at coordinate 55,512,238 of CM017557.1, forward strand.
GTGAGAATGTTTTCCCCAGAGTCAGGTGCCCATGTAGCTCAGTTGCTAGAGCACCTTCCTCTAAAGCAGGAGGTCCTGGATTCGACTCCCGCCTTCAGCAATTGGACTTTTTTCGGCCTTTTTTTAGTGGTGTCAGAATTAATCTACTTGTTTATTCTGTCCAGTTGATACCTGGCTAAAATAAAGAAGGTTAAAAGCTCTCTGGCCAGGTAGGCCAGTAGGTAGAGCACCCGATTACGGAGGAGGTCTTGGGTTCGAACTCAATACTGTGTATTGAGGTGAGGTGGGGTGGGGTGGGGGGTGGGGGAGGGGGGCGGAAGGGGGGCTGTCGGACCTGAGAGATAAAATTATACGAACAACATTTGAACAATTCATACAGTTTGAGGAAAAGGTAGAGACATGTAAATATGGACCAACTTTTATTGGTGCATGTCTACAGTACATGTCATGAATGATTATAAATGCATGTATCACGCATTTTTCTTAATGTGCCACTAACATTGAATTATCACTTGATCTTCTGTAATCACAAACATAGACTTATGTATACGTAGTGATATCATGATCAGCAGTTAAGTATAGAATAATATCCCTAACATTGTATAGCACAAGTAAATAATACATGTGTCGCATTCTGTCGGTAAAAAACTCACAACTTGAAAGAACACACGAACAAGGACAAGTTCAAGTGGTACATTCTATTTATTGATGGACATTCCTGTGTTAGAATTGCTCCCATGCGTCCTAATGTTGAACTGGTGTTATGCGGTGTACATTTTACATTAGAGATTTTTACATGTGAAATGTATTCGTGATTTTTGCCCCGTGATTTGTAATTTGTAAATTATATATGCTGGAAATGTGAAATTGATCAAATGTAATGTTGAATTGTGAACATTTTCATGTGAAATATAAAAGTTAGGATGTAATTAGATAGCGGTATTTAGCATGCATGGTGTTTCAATTTACAAGTTGACATTTGAAGTGACAAATCCGAGTATTGAAAGTTAGAAATAGTAATAAAAATATATATCCCCTTCCATAGTTCTCTAGTCCACATTCCTAACCTATTTAAACAACAAACTCTTAGCCATTTTAACCATTCTCTAGTCAACATTCCCTACCTATTTTAACAGCAAACACTTAGCCATTAAAACCCTCATGAAACTGCAGTGCAACTTGTTGAAATGTCTGCAGAAAGCAGCAACCCCTCCCCCTCAAGCATGCTCTGGCCATGTGTAGTTCTGTGTGATGACATTTAAGCTGTCCCAATTCCACAAGAGTCAGTTACAATATTTCCATGATGAGTTTTTTACTGACGTGATGACATTTAAGTTGTCCCAATTCCACAAGGGTCCGTTTCTATGTTTCCACGGTGGGTTTTTCATAGTAGTGGCGGCTGCTGCTGCAGTGGCTAGACATTTTCTAGCACCTGTGATTATAAATAGATTCCTCAGGCTGACTCACAGAGGCTGTGTTTACAAGGCTCTCACAGAGGCTGACAAACTACCACCAGACATTATTGTTAAATATTTGTTGTTTTTCTTCATTTAAAAAAAATACCCTAAAAATGGTTGTAAATTCTTGTGCTAGGTTCTACATATTTTCTGTATGTATTGATTTGTTGGGATATTTAATGTTTGTTTATGTCACACAAAAAGGTATTGTAATTTATCCAATATCAGCACTGTGTATTGCTAGTGCAGACCACACACACTCAAACTACTAGAATCACTAAAGCACCACTTGTTATCTTGCTAAAACATTGTCACTTGTGTGACCCATGTGTGTCTTTATTACCAAAAGTGAGGGATTTGTACTTTACTAGACAATTTGTATATGCTAAGCAAATGATGTTAAATCACTTCATTACTGTAAAACATCATGCCAAGAACAATAAAGCTTTCCCTTTTTTACATATAAACAACACACATAACAATGCAAATTTCACTACATGTTTCCAATTAGAGCTGTCTCTTAACAAATATCCTATGTATCTAAATCTCTCTTGGTTTAAATATTCTTGGTATCTGAATCCCCCTTGGTATAAATATCCTAGGTATCTGAATCCCACTTGGTATAATTATTCTAGGTATCTGAATCCCCCTTATTTTAAATAATCTTGGTATCTCAAGCCCTCATGGTATACATATCCTAGGTATCTGAATCCCCCTTGGTATAAATATCCTAGGTATCTCAATCCCCCTTATTTTAAATAATCTTAGTATCTCAAGCCCTCTTGGTATAAATATCCCAGGTATCTCAGTCCCTCTTGGTATAAATATCCTGGGTATCTCAATCCCACTTACTTTAAATAATCTTGGTATCTCAATCCCACTTGGTTTAAATATTCAAGGTATCTGAATCCCTCTTAGTTTAAATATCCTAGGTATCTTAATCCTTCTTACTTTAAATAATCTTGGTATCTCAATCCCTCTTGGTATAAATACCCTAGGTATTTCAATCCCACTTGGTTAAATCTGATTTGTTACAGACTTGTAGAAGATGAAAGGGCTGATTTTTTGCACATCAAACCACCACAGCAGAAACATCAATCACAGATGATATGCCACCAAATCATTTTTGTAGACTTCACAAGATTGAGGAAGTACTTTATCTTCATGGGGATCTTTTTTAGACTCACTATGATAAGCTCATTTGTGGTAGAAGTAAAACATTTCTAAAAAAATGCAGATTTTAGTCTTTTTTTGTATGTTGATGTTCACTAAAAGAGTAAACTTGTTTTAGGAAAAAATAACCACTGACTATTTTAGAAACAGCTTTGCTGTAAATTAATTGCTTCACATGAAATTTGCATGTATGTTTATATATCTTACTTTTTATTATTCCACAGTGAAGCTTATGCCTTGATCTTAGTATCATATTTCTTCAATTAACAATTACAACAACAAAAATAGGCCACAGATTATAGCACATACAATCCTCCATCTTTGGCATTAATATATCCGGACATGCTTGTATGCAGAGGATGCAATGAAGCATCTTCCTTTTATTATCCAGAATCCTTGGTTTACTTATTTTATGTTACAACAGGATCATGTAGTCTCAAATCACTGATTTTGTGTGTACAAGATTTAGCTGCATCATACAAATGTTTCAGTTGTGTCCTCCTATAGCAACTGTCAGCTAGACTTTACTCATTCAGAATAAGAACATTTTTCCTTTCTAGATGAACCAATTATCAATTTCCTTAAGCAATAACCATCTCAGTATGTTAGGCCTCTAGCTTGTTCCATATAGTAATACAGCACAATAGGAGGTCAACATAGACATAAGCATTTTATACTGTCAAAAATGTATATAAGAATATATATATATATGTTTAAAGACCAAGCTGCTGACAGTCAATAACCTGTTATGCTTTAAATAAATAAGTTAATAAAAATATAAAATTGTTGACAAAATATTTGTCACCTTATTTTCACTTTATACAAATAATTTTACCAATATTATATACCTATTTTTCAATTTATAAGACTACCTAAGGAATTAATTTTATTTTTAATACTATTAGTATGTTGTTTGATTAGGTATTGGATTTTACCTATTGGTATGGGAGGTGGTATGAGATGTACTGATTGGCATTTGTGAAGTAATTGGCATTTTCTTACTGGAAGATGAGAAGGTATTGGCTGCTAGATACCGATATTCACCTGTTCATCAGTTTGTTACTATCACACTAGATAAAGGATATTTTTTATGTTTGTGTCAGTCACCAATTCTTGTATTATACAGCATATAAATTAGGATTTGAACATTCTTACATTCAACAGAACATTTGCTGCTTGCAAGGATGTACATAATAAACAAGCATTTGATAGTATTGCGGGCAATATAGTAGTCCCCTACCAGTCCCTCAAAAAGTTATGGGCCGGACACGATTTTGCTGCAAGGTCATGCTGTGACCTTGACCTTCAAGGTATCGACCCAAATGTTGTTCGCGACACGTCATCTCAATATGGTGATCATTTCTATGAAATAGTTTTAAAATCCGACTTCAAATAACTAAGTTATGGGCCGGACACGATTTTGCTTCAAGGTCATGCTGTGACCTTGACCTTCAAGGTAGCGACCTAAATTTTGCGTGTGCATATTGTACACATTGCTACCTTTTAACATACCATACCAAGTTTCATGCGCCTAGCTTTAATAGTTTTTAAGTTATCAAAGGATCCAGATTTTTAGCGGACAGACAGACAGACAGACAGACAGACAGACAGACGGAATGACGGACGGAGGGTAAACCTATAGTCCCCTCCGGTGTAAACACCGGTAGGGGACTAAAAAGCTAACATTGAACGAGAATTATACCTCCATTTCCCTGCTAATTGGTGCAGTGAAAGTTCTTTGGGCTATAAATCTTATTCTTGCACTTAACATATTGTCTTTATTAGGCAAACATTTGTTATTTGAAAAGCCATCATGTTTTGTGGTTAGCAAATATTCAGTCAGTTCTTTCCTTTGGCTTGTATGACCTTGAGGCTTAAGCTAGATCTGGTTCTTGAGTTAGACACCCAGTTTAAGTAACAAAAATATTTCCAATATATTTGAAAATTCTTTCATCAGTTGAAGTTGGACAAGCATATTTTTTGTTTTCTCTTTCTGAAATCTGTAAGTATGTACAAGACTGATAAGGTCAATTTTCAGGTCCTCATAATGAGGCAAACATTTCTATTGAATTATATAAAATATATTAAGATAAAACAGCCATTAAACCTAGGATACTGGGGGTACTGAAACACATTAAATTTACTTTTCCAGGAGTATATAACTAGACACCTACCTGGCATACATCTGTAAGGGTTGAGGGATGTCCTTTCTGGGTCCAGGCTCTGGGGACACACTAGAAGCTAGAATCTGGTGCAGGATGCCACGATCTGCAAGGGGGAGAGCATTCAGGGAATGCTAATCATACAAGTGTTTTTTGTACTAAGTAAAATAGAATAGAAGGAAACAAGTTTTATTCCTTAAAGGATCTTATTTAAATAGCTTATGTATGATTTGAGAGAAATATCATTACAGCAAAACATGATATAGTCTATCCTATCAATGGGAGGATAAAAATTATGGCTCATTAAGCTATAATGGTTCAATATATTAAGTTGTGAACGTATAGCAAGTTTTAAGGTGACATATTTGTAACAATATTTTTTTAACAAGTTGTAAATTATAAAAATACTTCACACAGTTCTCTTTTTTACAAAGAGTGTACAACTTTGAAAACTTTTATCTATTTCTATTACACAAATATGTGTACATTTTTAATATGGATATAGCAGTCTGACAATTTATTGTATTGTATTAGAACTTTTGTACAGCCTTTTTCTCTTTAAGGGGCATTTATCCATAGATAATCAGTCTTGCAACCTTGTAAGCCAGTTAAAATATAGACCTACCTTGTTTCTCCTTCACTGGAGATCTTAGTCTGGGTTGAGGTGATTTGTGTTTTGGTGACCTTGACCTTGCTTTGGGTGAGCCTTTTTGAGCTCGTGACCTGAGGCTCAAATCAACCTCTGAAGTATTGTAATTTGTTGGTTTGGGCGCCCTGGACCTTGGAGCAGGCGTATCCAAGGGTGAGGACTCTTGAGAGTCTTCAAGATCATTATACTTGTGAAGATTGTCAGAGTAGTCTCTCTTCGTTTCTTGCCTGGAAACCATTGTCTTGGAGAAGGCCTTGTTACCAGACTGTCTGTGTATGTGTATATGTGTCTCAGGACTGGATGACCTTGGATATTGTGATCTCTGTGGACCAGATTCCCGGGTCATGGACAGAAGTTTTGCCTTTCAATAGAACCAGGATCAATTTGTTTTTTTACACAACTTTCAAAAATGAGGCTTGAAACACTGTAAAGGTTAGTTTGTGGACACAATTCATAATTTTTTAACAAAGTTTGCAAATCTAAAATCAGTTTTGACAAAAAATTAATAAGACTGATGTGTCCATGGAAGCAACATGTTTTTGCTTAAATAAATAGCTCAAATATAAAATATTCTAAGTTAATCCATGTTTCTATAAAAATTTATTAAACACACTCTCATGCATACATGTCTTAAAGGTGGTATGAGACAGTTTGCCTATATCTAATACATGTAACAACATCTTACCCCTGTTCTCAAAAATTTGTGCATAATTCTGCATAAACATATACATAAGTTTAAGTTAAGGCTTTTTATAAGATAACCTCAATAGACCATTCAAACCAAGCGTCTGGCCAATCCTATTCTGCTGATCAAATAGACGCTTTGTGAGAAAATCTCGCGAGACTCGATGTGTTTTGCAAAACTGGGGGCTCTTCACTTCCGGATTTTGTATTATCTAATTGAACATAATACAGTACTGAAAATCATGAAATTGACAAGTTCAACGTCTGAATAACCATAAGATGCCAAATAGTGCAAGTATACAATCATCAATTGACAGTTAAATAAAACAACCGTAATGAAAACGATCACGTCCATTTACATGTTAAATATTAAAGAAATTATAATCATTACCGCCATTAAATTTACCTGGCCACACATGATCATCATCATGATCCCATATTACCTGTATAATCACCTTTAATCATCATCAGCAGCACGATCTAGGTCATAATCGTCATGGGCATCATCGTAACCGTTTTTACCATTTACATAATAATCATTTACAGCATCGGTATCACCGTCATCATTATCAGCAGTAGCAGCAGCAGCATCACCGTCATTTGCATCATCATTACTTTAGTTACAGGGGTATGGATCTTTGTCAAGCAAATTTTCTTATGCTTCTAATCTTAATTGTTATATATCTTATAATGAACAATGTTGTAAATTTGGACAATGGTGTCAAAATCACTATTATGTATATATGATTAATAGGAATTCATGGACCACGATTAAAAATCTGCATACAACTTTTGACTTGACTTGATTTGCAACTATTTGAATGAGGGTCTACATGCCTGGCTACGGCTTATTTTCCCATTCATGGCTTGAATGTTCTATGCCAAAATGTGGTCTAAAGTGGGCCCTACCGGGTACTTAATTTTTGTACCCATTTAAAGATAGAAATGTATTAATTTAAAATATATCGTTTTGTAAATTCATATTATGTTTCTTTATGCGAGTGGGTCCCTTTCATACCATCACAAAGTTCTACTCTAATTGAATCCCTATTTTTAAGACATAAGCGGACATCCCAACTAATTAAGCTAATTGGCAGTTTTATGACACCTTGTTTGTCTAGTGGACAGGAAGTGTGACCTTGTTTTGGCGTCTTTTCCCCTGTGTTTGAAACTGTCACCAAATGGCAGTCGTGTGGTTTATGACCTTCACCATTTAAAGAGCAATATGCATTGACTTAAGCGAGGACAACAAAAAGGACAAAACACTAAGGTCTACAATATCTTTTTTGGCTCATAAAAGGGAATGGGAATAGCCGGCATTTTTGCCGATACTGCGCAGCGCGTTTCTATCATTATAGCACAGGGGCACTTATGAGGTGCCCAGGGACTGAACCCGGACGGTCCATTATACTGACACCGACGAGTCAGGCAGGACCTAACGCTATATTTAGCAGTACCCACAATGGTGCACCCTTTCCCAACCCCACTATTTTTTCGTTAAGGAAGAGGAAACGTGCATGTGGGGATTTCAAGGAACACAATCTAATTTATATTTTCATCTCGTGTTTATTGCAAATGTATTATTTCAATAACTCGCCTATTCTTTTGTAGTTAATCCATACCTTAAATATAAATAATTCCTTTATAAAAATGTTTATGATCATTAAATGGACTAAAGAAGTTTGTAAGGATATTTATATAAGTAAAAACATGCGCAGTCTGAAATATTACTACATAGTACAGTTTCCCCCCTCCACTCTCACTCCTTTAAAACTTATATTTATGCCGCGAAGGTAAATTGTCAATAACGTTGCATATTTTTTCATAGCACACGCCGTTCACATGTACTTATCATTTTTAGTCTCTCAACAGTATCCAACGTTCACACCCTCTCTATCTTCTAAATGGCAGCTTGAAGACAATTATCAATTGATATCATGTTACACAGTATTAGAGAAAAAATGGGTTGGTTAATTTGAAACAAAAATATTTCTTTTCGGCGACTTCAAATGATAGTGACCGTCGATTGTTTCCCAGAATTTTCTTTGATGTTGCAGTGTTAGCCAGAGAGCCCTCCGCGCCAGAAAGAAATAACACCGCATATATTTTTTACAACCTTGAAGAAATTAAAATCACAGTGATGTAATTAGCGACTCCATGTTATAAGTGCGTGAAAAATGTTGTTAACAGCCGTTAATTGGCGCTAATGTGTAAACCGAAAAAAGCACACACTTGTTTCCTAAGAAAGTTGTTTGTTTTATGCGACTTTATGTATGTGCCTGTTTTCGGCAAAACAGCATGTGTTCATGTTTATATGAGATAATCAATTTAACGATGACATGTGTCTGTAGTGAGTAATACTTTTCTAAAATTTTTGGATATAACACGTTACTGTCAGACAAGAATACCTCTTTGAAAATGTTCAGGTACAGTAAAAATTGATGTGTATATAGCTGACTAGTTAACAGAACAGTGGTTTGTGTTTCTTGTATCTTTATTTGATTAGATAATATATGAGGTCAGAATTTCCTTGAAATTAAAAATTGACCTTTTTTCAAAGGTTGATTTTTTGTATTTTCTGGTCTATCAGAACAATTATGTTATACATCTACATGGGAAACCTATATATGTTTTTAATTGGCATGAGTAGCACTTTCAGAAAATGTATAGTTTTGATAATTTTTTGTCATTTATAGAAATGGGTGGTTGTTGCTATTATCAATGTCAAACGAACGGCGTTGTTTACCATCATCTTTTATGGTTAAAGTACATCCGCCAGTTTCTGTAACTAACTGTTTGATTGGTTTACGTCGTATGACGTCAAACAAAACATGCAAGCGCCCTACTATATCACAATAAAATATTTTGGTACGGACACAAATAATTAAATCCTTTGCGCAAGAGCCCCCAGTTTTGAAAATCTCGAGAAAAAGTCAAGTCTCGTAGAGGGAGATATAAAATCGGCGCATGCGCACTGGATGTTTGAAATGGTCTATTGTTGAAAGTACAAATCATGAAATATATCACTTTGAATGTCCATTATTTGCAAATTTATAAAAAGGCACATTGAGGATTTTAGCAAAAACATATCTATGTCAGACCTGATTATGCAGATGACTATGTAACGAGATCTTAAAAGTGGCCATGTAGTTTTCTTAGTTTCTTAGCTTACTTTGCAGCACAGCTCAGATTGGAAATATATTTTTGAGCGATCTTTTCAGTTAACAGTGATTTATTTGGATACTTGAGGGAAAATAATTGGCCCAAACTGTCCGATACAACCTCTTACAGTAAAAAATTATGTTTAATATGAGCAATAATTTCAGAGAAATATTAATTGTCATTGGCAACTGCGTGCATATCAGTGAGAATCTGGCACACATCTAGATGAACTGAACTCTACTCCATCTGCCATTATTCCAGGTTGCTGGTAGTAAACCTTTTTCACTTTGTGAATTGGATTAAAGTGTCATTGACCTAAGCATTTTATTCCTTGCAGTATAGTCATATATTTTTTTAATGTATAGTTAAATAGTACTAATCTGATTTTGGCCTTTCAAAGGTATTGACTACTGTCTTCTTTAGTGGTGAACTAAAATAACAACTTTACATCCTTGTTTCCATGGTTACCTGCATGGCTATCTGCTGGGCTTGTAGTGACTCCATGTACTCTATGCGTCTCTCCGTCATCTCGGCCACCTGTCGCTCAAGCTGACGCACACGCTCAGACTCAGACCCGGCACTCCCCTTGCCCTGTTGCAGGTCATCTATCTTCTTTAACAGCTCAGTCATCTTGGCCTCCATTTCATACTGGGCCTAGAAAATTATTGTAGGTAAATTGCAGAAACATAGTGAAATTAATCCCTTCAAATGAGAAGCATTCCTTTGGTGGTACTTACTACTCTACAAAAGTCATTCTTAGGTTATCTTCATACAAAAATTGGATTGCTTTTATGTAAATCCCTGGAAAAGTTAACCTTTTACAACAGCTTAATATTTGAATCAATTATTTATAACCTAATACAGTAACTATTCAGTATTACAAACATGCTGTTGATGAGATATATATTAAAATAAATCAACAAAATCTAGATTCTAATGGTTTTCAAAGTTCGAGTAAACAAATAAAACATTTACTTTCAAGAAAGGTTGAGTAGCAGCAACTGCAGCACTTGCAGCAGCAGCTGCTGTAAGAACTTGATCATTGGCTTGGCTGTGCTCAGACTGAGGTTTCTGCTCTCCTGTACTGGAGGTAGAACTAGCCTTGTTGTCATGGGAAACAATGTGGGGTTTCACCACCCGCCTTACTGGTCCCCCTTGCCTGGTAGAATATAAAGAGTAATATAGTTAGAGGCAGGCCACTTGTATTTTATCTGAGGCACAAGATTATTTTATCTTTATTTTAAGGAATTGTTGAATTTGATATTTATAAAACAATTTATGATGAAATGCAGTATTTTTTATTTTGTTTAAAATATAGTTGAATTTTTTTTTTCAGAATAAAATGATGTTAAAAGAAATGAACAAATGTTTTGTTTATAAAGTTCATATAATAGGCCAGCGGCTAAATTGTAAGCCCTTATGTATGACTCTTTGATCAAATATAGGTCAAAAAGTATAATAAACTAGATGGTTTAGATGGAAAATTACTTATTACCAAACGTGATGTTACTGAGTGGATGTAAGCTATGAAAGTCAAAATAGATTTTCAAACAATAATACTTATAAAAAAATGAAAATATACATATTTGATAATATTTTTCCAAATGTTATACCTAATGCTTATTATACAGGTTCTACCATCAGACATGATCCTAAATATAATCTTAAATAAGATCTGACCTTAACAGAAACATCATTAAATTATGTTAAAATAAATATCATTACTAATAAATTAAATTTAAATAAAAATAATATATATTAATAAATTAATATCATTAAACACAAAAATTACATGGACATATGTGTGTATGTATGTACATGTATATATATACAGATGTATGTACAGGCATACAGACACTGGGACAGTGCAAGAGCTATATGCCGCACTTTAGGTCCATAAAAAATCAATAAAAAAGCAATGCCAATATTTTTCTAGTCATACTAATTTCAAATAAAGATTCTTGTGTATGTACCATGTTTACTACTACATGTATATATATTATTTACAAAATTCTTTTTTTATGAATTCTTTATACATGCATAATAATCTACAAATGTTGACAAGTATGGATCCTAAACTAATATGTACATGTATTGTTGGGTACTTCTAGCAGGACCACCTAAGTATCAGACCAATGGAGGGACCACCTCAGTATCAGATCATGTATGGGACATCCTTAGTATCAGACCATGTGTGGGATCACCTCAGTATCAGACCAATTGTGGGACCACCTCAGTATTAGACCAATTGTGGAACCCCTGCAGTATCAGACCAATTGTGGGACCTCCTCAGTATCAGACCAACTGTGGGACAACCTTAGTATCAGACCAATCTTGGGACCTCCTCAGTATCAGACCAACTGTGGGACCACCTCAGTATCAGACCAATAGAGGGACCTCCTCAGTATCAGACCAACTGTGGGACCACCTCAGTATCAGACCGATTGTGAGACCACCTTATTGTCAGACCAATTGTGGGAACTCTTAAGTATCCGACCAACTGTGGGACATCTCAGTATCAAACCAATTGTGAGACCACCTTAGTATCAGACCAATTGTGAAACCACCACAGTATCTGACACTTGTACATATATTGTTGGGTTCTGCTATTGAAACCATCTTTAGTATCAGACCACATGTACATGTATAGTTGGGTTCTGCTAGTGGGACCACCTCAGTATCAGACCACATGTACATGTATTGTTGGGTTTTGCTAGTGGGACCACCTCAGTATCAGACCACATGTACATGTATTGCTGGGTTTTGCTTGTGGAACCACCTCAGTATCAGACCACATGTACATGTATAGTTGGGTTCTGCTAGTGGGACCACCTCAGTATCAGACCACATGTACATGTATTGTTGGGTTTTGCTAGTGGGACCACCTCAGTATCAGACCACATGTACATGTATTGCTGGGTTTTGCTAGTGGGACCACCTCAGTATCAGACCACATGTACATGTATTGCTGGGTTTTGCTAGTGGGACCACCTCAGTATCAGACCACATGTACATGTATTGTTGGGTTTTGCTAGTGGGACCACCTCAGTATCAGACCACATGTACATGTATTGCTGGGTTCTGCTTGTGGAACCACCTCAGTATCAGACCACATGTACATGTATTGTTGGGTTCTGCTAGTGGGACCACCCCAGTATCAGACCAGATGTACATGTATTGTTAAAATCTGCTAGTGCGACCAGCTCTCATCATCAGACCAATTGACAAATGTTGACTATGGGCTGTATGATTCTAACTTTAAACAAACCACTATTGGAACTACTTTCTGAGAATCTACAGTAAATAGTTTATGCATGTGCTTAAATAAATAAAGAATACTCTGAATATAAATAGTGTATACATGTACTTAAAATGTGTGCTTGAAAGTATTTTTATGCTCACTTTAAAATATAAATTTAGCTCTCAAAATAATAAATTACTGTTAATTTTCTTCTTAATAGTTACCTGTGCAAAAAAACTATGTAAAAAGCAAACTAGATATATATTAAAATTGTTCTTGCCGTTATTGGGTGCATTTTTTCATGTAACTTGCAATACATAAAGTCTATCAAGGATTATACATTCTACAAGAATGTTTCCTTCGAAAGAAAGTAAATCAAATGATAATATCTCACATTTGTTAATTTGAATTAGTAACTCAATTTAACTATTATCATTTTAATAGGGATAACTTGGACTACATACCTATATATATATATATATATATATATATATATATATATATATATATATATATATATATATATATATATATATATATATAAGTTTAACTACTAGAACATTTGTATGACAAATTATATGCTGTCATTTTAGTCATAATTGAGGTATATACAGATGTAATGTCTATCATATAGTTGGTTTAATGTTCTACATAGCATCTGTATTTCATGATTATTTCCTTGACAAATGAACTGTATCTAAAGATCAGCAACATTCACAGTCAAATAAAAGGCTATACTTCAACATTTCTTCCAAATCACAGTGTTGGTACACCTTAACAATTGTGTTCATGGGATGATTAACAGGAGTGTTATTGTTGGTACTCCTAACAGATGTGTTCATGGGGTGATTGACAGGAGTGTTGTTGTTGGTACTCCTTACAGTTGTGTTCATGGGGTGATTGACAGGAGTGTTGTTGTTGGTACACCTTAACAATTGTGTTCATGGGATGATTGACAGGAGTGTTATTGTTGGTACTCCTTACAGTTGTGTTCAAGGGAATGATTGACAGGAGTGTTGTTGTTGGTACACCTTAACAATTGTGTTCATGGGATGATTGACAGGAGTGTTGTTGTTGGTACACCTTAACAATTGTGTTCATGGGATGATTGAAAGGAGTGTTATTGTTGGTACTCCTAACAGATGTGTTCATGGGGTGATTGACAGGAGTGTTATTGTTGGTACTCCTTACAGTTGTGTTCATGTGGTGATTGACAGGAGTGTTATTGTTGGTATTCCGTACAGTTGTGTTCATGGGGTGATTGACAGGAGTGTTATCATTGGAATTCCTTACAGTTGTGTTCATGGGGTGACTGACAGGAGTGTTGTTGTTGGTACCCCTTACAGTTGTGTTCATGGGGTGATTGACAGGAGTGTTATTGTTGGTACTCCTTACAGTTGTGTTCCTGGGGTGATTGACAGGAGTGTTATTGTTGGTACTCCTTACAGTTGTGTTCCTGGGGTGATTGACAGGAATGTTGTTGTTGGTACCCCTTACAGTTGTGTTCATTGGGTGATTGAAAGGGGTGTTGTTGTTGGTACCCCTTACAGTTGTGTTTTTTGGGTGATTGACAGGAGTGTTGTTGTTGGTATTCCTTACAGATGTGTTCCTGGGGTGATTGACAGGAATGTTGTTGTTGGTATTCCTTACAGTTGTGTTCCTGGGGTGATTGACAGGAATGTTGTTGTTGGTACCCCTTACAGTTGTGTTCATTGGGTGATTGAAAGGGGTGTTGTTGTTGGTACCCCTTACAGTTCTGTTTTTTGGGTGATTGACAGGAGTGTTGTTGTTTGTACCCCTTACAGTTGTGTTTTTCGGGTGATTGACAGGAGTGTTGTTGTTTGTACCCCTTACAGTTCTGTTTTTCGGGTGATTGACAGGAGTGTTGTTGTTTGTACCCCTTACAGTTGTGTTCATTGGGTGAGTGAAAGGGGTGTTGTTGTTGGTACCCCTTACAGTTGTGTTCATTGGGTGATTGAAAGGGGTGTTGTTGTTGGTACCCCTTACAGTTCTGTTTTTCGGGTGATTGACAGGAGTGTTGTTGTTTGTACCCCTTACAGTTGTGTTCATTGGGTGATTGAAAGGGGTGTTGTTATTGGTACCCCTTACAGTTCTGTTAATGGGGTGATTGACAGGAGTTTTATTGTTGGTACTCCTTACAGTTGTGTTCATGGGGTGATTGACAGGAGTGTTGCTGTTGGTACTTCTTACAGTTGTGTTCATGGGGTGATTGACAGGAGTGTTGTTGTTGGTACTCCTTACAGTTGTGTTCCTGGGCAGATTGACAGGAGTGTTGTTGCTGGTACTCCTTACAGTTGTGTTCATGGGGTGATTGACAGGAGTGTTGTTGCTGGTAGTCCTTACAGTTGTGTTCCTGGGGTGATTGACAGGAGTGTTGTTGTTTGTACTCCTTACAGTTGTGTTCATTGGGTGATTGACAGGAGTGTTGTTGTTGGTACCCCTTACAGTTCTGTTAATGGGGTGATTGACAGGAGTTTTATTGTTGGTACTCCTTACAGTTGTGTTCATGGGGTGATTGACAGGAGTGTTGTTGTTGGTACTTCTTACAGTTGTGTTCATGGGGTGATTGACAGGAGTGTTGTTGTTGGTACTCCTTACAGTTGTGTTCCTGGGCAGATTGACAGGAGTGTTGTTGCTGGTACTCCTTACAGTTATGTTCATGGGGTGATTGACAGGAGTGTTGTTTTTGGTATTCCTTACAGTTGTGTTCATGGGGTGATTGACAGGAGTGTTATTGTTGGTACTCCTTACAGTTGTGTTCATGGGGTGATTGACAGGAGTGTTGTTGTTGGTACTTCTTACAGTTGTGTTTATGGGGTGATTGACAGGAATGTTATTGTTGGTATTCCTTACAGTTGTGTTCATGAGGTGATTGACAGGAGTGTTGTTGTTGGTACTCCTTACAGTTGTGTTCATGGGGTGATTGACAGGAGTGTTGTTGTTGGTACTTCTTACAGTTGTGTTTATGGGGTGATTGACAGGAATGTTATTGTTGGTATTCCTTACATTTGTGTTTATGAGGTGATTGACAGGAGTGTTGTTGTTGGTACTCCTTACAGTTGTGTTCATGGGGTGATTGACAGGAGTATTGTTGTTGGTACTCCTTACAGTTGTGTTCATGGGGTGATTGACAGGAGTGTTGTTGTTGGTACTCCTTACAGTTGTGTTCATGGGGTGATTGACAGGAGTGTTATTGTTGGTACTCCTAACAGATGTGTTCATGGGGTGATTGACAGGAGTGTTGTTGTTGGTACTCCTTACAGTTGTGTTCATGGGGTGATTGACAGGAGTGTTGTTGTTGGTACTCCTTACAGTTGTGTTCATGGGGTGATTGACAGGAGTATTGTTGTTGGTACTCCTTACATTTGTGTTTATGAGGTGATTGACAGGAGTGTTGTTGTTGGTACTCCTTACAGTTGTGTTCATGGGGTGACTGACAGGAGTGTTATTGTTGGGACTCCTTACAGTTGTGTTCATGGGGTGATTGACAGGAGTGTTGTTGTTGGTATTCCTTACAGTTGTGTTCATGGGGTGATTGACAGGAGTGTTATTGTTGGTACTCCTTACAGTTGTGTTCATGGGGTGATTGACAGGAGTGTTGTTGTTGGTACTCCTTACAGTTGTGTTCATGGGGTGATTGACAGGAGTGTTATTGTTGGTACTCCTTACAGTTGTGTTCATGGGGTGATTGACAGGAGTGTTGTTGGTGGTACTCTTTACAGTTGTGTTCATGGGGTGATTGACAGGAGTGTTATTGTTGGTACTCCTTACAGTTGTGTTCATGGGGTGATTGACAGGAGTGTTGTTTTTGGTATTCCTTACAGTTGTGTTCATGGGGTGATTGACAGGAGTGTTATTGTTGGTACTCCTTACAGTTGTGTTCATGGGGTGATTGACAGGAGTATTGTTGTTGGTACTTCTTACAGTTGTGTTCATGGGGTGATTGACAGGAGTGTTGTTGGTGGTACTCTTTACAGTTGTGTTCATGGGGTGATTGACAGGAGTGTTATTGTTGGTACTCCTTACAGTTGTGTTCATGGGGTGATTGACAGGAGTGTTGTTTTTGGTATTCCTTACAGTTGTGTTTATGGGGTGATTGACAGGAGTGTTATTGTTGGTATTCCTTACAGTTGTGTTCATGAGGTGATTGACAGGAGTGTTATTGTTGGTACTCCTTACAGTTGTGTTCATGGGGTGATTGACAGGAGTGTTGTTGGTGGTATTCCTTACAGTTGTGTTCATGGGGTGATTGACAGGAGTGTTATTGTTGGTACTCCTTACAGTTGTGTTCATGGGGTGATTAACAGGAGTATTGTTGTTGGTATTCCTTACAGTTGTGTTCATGGGGTGATTGACAGGAGTGTTGTTGTTGGGACTCCTTACAGTAGTGTTCATGGGGTGATTGACAGGAGTGTTATTGTTGGGACTCCTTACAGTTGTGTTCATGGGGTGATTGACAGGAGTGTTGTTGTTGGTACCCCTTACAGTTGTGTTCATTGGGTGATTGACAGGAGTATTGTTGTTGGTATTCCTTACAGTTGTGTTCATGGGGTGATTGACAGGAGTGTTGTTGTTGGGACTCCTTACAGTAGTGTTCATGGGGTGATTGACAGGAGTGTTATTGTTGGGACTCCTTACAGTTGTGTTCATGGGGTGATTGACAGGAGTGTTGTTGTTAGTACTCCTTACAGTTGTGTTCATGGGGTGATTGACAGGAGTATTGTTGTTGGTATTCCTTACAGTTGTGTTCATGGGGTGATTGACAGGAGTGTTGTTGTTAGTACTCCTTACAGTTGTGTTCATGGGGTGATTGACAGGAGTGTTGTTGTTGGTACTCCTTACAGTTGTGTTCATGGGGTGATTGACAGGAGTGTTGTTGTTGGTATTCCTTACAGTTGTGTTCATGGGGTGATTAACAGGAGTATTGTTGTTGGTATTCCTTACAGTTGTGTTCATGGGGTGATTGACAGGAGTGTTATTGTTGGTACTCCTTACAGTTGTGTTCATGGGGTGATTAACAGGAGTATTGTTGTTGGTATTCCTTACAGTTGTGTTCATGGGGTGATTGACAGGAGTGTTATTGTTGGTATTCCGTACAGTTGTGTTCATGGGGTGATTGACAGGAGTGTTATTGTTGGTATTCCTTACAGTTGTGTTCCTGGGGTGATTGACAGGAGTGTTGTTGTTAGTACTCCTTACAGTTGTGTTCATGGGGTGATTGACAGGAGTGTTGTTGTTGGTATTCCTTACAGTTGTGTTCCTGGGGTGATTGACAGGAGTGTTGTTGTTGGTACTCCTTACAGTTGTGTTCATGGGGTGATTGACAGGAGTGTTATTGTTAGTACTCCTTACAGTTGTGTTCATGGGGTGACTGACAGGAGTGTTGTTGTTAGTACTCCTTACAGTTGTGTTCATGAGGTGATTGACAGGAGTATTGTTGTTGGTATTTCTTATAGTTGTGTTCATGGGGTGATTGACAGGAGTGTTATTGTTAGTACTCCTTACAGTTGTGTTCATGGGGGTGACTGACAGGAGTGTTGTTGTTAGTACTCCTTACAGTTGTGTTCATGGGGTGATTGACAGGAGTGTTGTTGTTAGTACTCCTTACAGTTGTGTTCATGGGGTGATTGACAGGAGTGTTGTTGTTGGTACTCCTTACAGTTGTGTTTATGGGGTAATTGACAGGAGTGTTATTGTTGGTACTCCTTACAGTTGTGTTCCTGGGGTGATTGACAGGAGTGTTATTGTTGGTACTCCTTACAGTTGTGTTCATGGGGTGATTGACAGGAGTGTTATTGTTAGTACCCCTTACAATTGTGTTCATGGGGTGATTGACAGGAGTGTTATTGTTGGTACTCCTTACAGTTGTGTTCATGGGGTAATTTGACAGGAGTGTTGTTGTTGGTACTCCTTACAGTTGTGTTTATGGGGTAATTGACAGGAGTGTTATTGTTGGTACTCCTTACAGTTGTGTTCATGGGGTGATTGACAGGAGTGTTGTTGTTGGTACTCCTTACAGTTGTGTTTATGGGGTAATTGACAGGAGTGTTATTGTTAGTACTCCTTACAGTTGTGTTCCTGGGGTGATTGACAGGAATGTTATTGTTGGTACTCCTTACAGTTGTGTTTATGGGGTAATTGACAGGAGTGTTATTGTTGGTACTCCTTACAGTTGTGTTCCTGGGGTGATTGACAGGAGTGTTATTGTTGGTACTCCTTACAGTTGTGTTCATGGGGTGATTTACAGGAGTGTTATTGTTGGTACTCCTTACAGTTGTGTTCATGGGGTGATTTACAGGAGTGTTATTGTTGGTACTCCTTACAGTTGTGTTCATGGGGTGATTGACAGGAGTGTTATTGTTGGTACCCCTTACAATTGTGTTCATGATGTAACTAGCAGTTTTCACACAGTATGGTGACAGTGAGAAATAGTGGCTGTCTTCAGAAATGAATAAAAAAAACAACAGATTGTTCATATTACATTTTTCATGTCTTTTTCATTCGTATGTAAGATAGGAGAGCGTACTTAGAAGTATTGAACGCACATTTATATCATCATTTGTACTCACTTCTTACTTCAAACTAATGGTCAAAAAGCAGGGGGGTGGGGTGGGGGGTGGGGGAAACAATCCTTATTCTAATTTGAAACATATACATCAGAGCATATAACAATTAAATTAAGAAAGTTTTATTTTTATTTAAAGGACATGATTTCTTGAAGCATTTTACTGTATTGATCCTTTGTTGTGGATATGTTGGAAAAGCTTTTAACTATAATTCAATTTGACTGTGAGCTGTGCTGTTACTGTGGTTACACAGATGTATGAAGGAGGAAAGATTCCTGTAAAAAGGAAATACATCTGGAGAAAATGGGGTATCACACTTTGGCAAGACATCCACTTATATGCTGACAACATGTCTGGCCTAAAATTACTTCTTCAAACAACCATATATTAGCTTTAAGTGATTAAAATCATTTACTACCCCCAAAAAACATGTATAAGTATAGTAACATTGTAAGGATATGTACTTTTTTATTTTTATTTCTTTCAAGAAACAATCCTTTCTTGTCATTCATTGAAAACAAAAACACCAACAATACTTAAGTCAACTTTAAAATATGAGTTCCACAAAATTGAAGAACAATGTCCTGGAAGGTGCCCCTTTTTCTCCCAGATGCCATGTTGGTATATACAGTATGTTAGTATTGTATCTATATACCACCTTATTGACTCTGGACCAAAACTTGGCATACTGGACAAGAGAACACAATAGTTACAGGCTGCACAATAATGATATAAAAAAAAAGATCACAGTAGCATGCTGTGTAAGTAAGAGATAATTGTGTATCAGGATGTTATGTTGATACTTATATATCTTATGTAGCATGATAATCAAAATCAAAATAAATGTGTTAACATAAAGATAACAGTAGCACAACATCAAAACATATTAACAAAATGATAACATCTTTTCAAAATTTTTGCTTATTGGTTTATCATCCCACCAACAGTATTTCAGTTATCTGGAGACGGGTGTCCACTTGAAGCAAATATAGTGCTGCCATCATTGTGTATAGCATGCAGTGAACACCTGGCATAATACCACACCCAGTCACATTATCCTGACACTGGGCCAACCAGCCGTGGAACTACCCTTATATTTGCTTGAACGTTAGCAAGGGAGCTATACCATTACCATTTTTAAGACTTTGGTATGTTGCAGCCTGGGATTGAACCGAGGCCTCCCATACCTTCTTTTTAAAGTTGACTGAAAATTAGCTAAAGAGAAACAAGCTGAACATAAGGGACAAACAAAACACAACATCATGCTGTTTAAATAAGAAACTGAATGACAAACTGTAGATTAAAAACACTTTTGTGTCATTCAAGTTAACATTAAGCATGTGACAATAAACAAACATGCACAAAATTGTATACAAATAAAAACTTCTACCTAAATCCTTATTACCTTTAATTCATTTAAATTACTTTCACAAATTTATATTAAGTCTTTACAAAGACCAAAAGGTAGCCATAGCACAACAACACAATGTTGAAGTAAAAGAAAATGCAGGAACCTTTCCATATATTTGTTTGTAATTATCAAACTTGAATATATATTTTCTACACGTTAATCAAATTTCTTGCTATACTGAGAAAACAAGAAGAGTGTACTTCATTCTTTACATTATTTAAAACATCTCTAAATAGACTGATGCTATAGACAGACTTTGCTTGAAAAAATGGTAACTTCATGAAAACATCAACTATTACATATTCATTCTATAAACAACATGCTCGAGCATGTTATAAAATATTTATGTTTATATAATGCATACACTCTGTGATATATAAAGCAATAGAGATGGTAAACTGTATAAAGAAATGTTTTAAGACATTGATGGAAGCAATGTTATGTCTAGAAATATTAAATTTCATAAATTTTACCAAGTAAAGACATTGTATATAGATTTACTTCTGCATTATCTCATTATAAAGATTCACAAAGAAAGGCCTTTAAATGAATGATGAAGATTTGTAGCAAGCTCCTAAACTTTTAAGACAAACACATGATGTTTAAAGCCACAATATCTCCAAACAAGAGGGCCATGATGGCCCTTAATCGCTCACCTGATGACACAGGCTTTACGTAGGCTCAAATCTGGCATTAAGTAATTAAGAGTTATTTACTTTAGAAATCTTTGGTGAAGATTGGACCATTAGTGTGGCCACTGGGTTGATAACATTTTCTAGAATTTTACCAAGTAACCTACTGAATCCACATGACTCACTTCAAAACATATGTAAGATTTCATACTGGCAAACATGATGGTCAAGTTTTGTGAAGATTGGGCCATCAATGTAGCCTCTTAAGTGTTTTCACAAGCTTTTTCTAAAATTTGACCTAGTGACCTACTTTATGACCCCACGAGACCCAATAACAAACTCATCCAAGATTAGTTCATATTAGATTGGGCTATAAATGTGGCCTCTAGTGTGTTCACAAGCTTTGTCTAAGATTTGACCTAATGACCTACTTTTTGATCCCACGTGACCCAGTTACGAACTCATCCAAGATTTCATGCAGACAAACATTCTGACCAAGTTTGGTTAAGATTGGGCTATAAATGTGGCCTCTAGTGTGTTCACAAGCTTTTTCTAAGATTTGACCTAGTGACCTACTTTTTGACCCCACGTGACCCAGTTACGAACTCATCCAAGATTCCATGTAGACAAACATTCTGACCAAGTTTGGTGAAGATTGGGCAATAAATGTGGCCTCTAGTGTGTTCACAAGCTTTTTCTAAGATTTGACCTAGTGACCTACTTTTTGACCCCACGTGACCCAGTTACGAACTCATCCAAGATTTCATGTAGACAAACATTCTGACCAAGTTTGGTGAAGATTGGGCTATAAATGTGGCCTCTAGTGTGTTCACAGGCTTTTTCTAAGATTTGACCTAACGACCTACTTTTTGACCCTACGTGACCCAGTTACGAACTCATTTAAGATTTCATATAGACAAACATTCTGACCAAGGTTGGTGAAGATTGGGCAATAAATGTGGCCTCTAGTGTGTTCACAAGCTTTTTCTAAGATTTGACCTAGTGACCTACTTTTTGACCCCACGTGACCCAGTTACGAACTCATCCAAGATTTCATGTAGACAGACATTCTGACCAAGTTTGGTGAAGATTGGGCTATAAATGTGGCCTCTAGTGTGTTCACAGGCTTTTTCTAAGATTTGACCTAACGACCTACTTTTTGACCCTACGTGACCCAGTTACGAACTCATTTAAGATTTCATATAGACAAACATTCTGACCAAGGTTGGTGAAGATTGGGCTATAAATGTGGCCTCTAGTGTGTTCACAAGCTTTTTCTAAGATTTGACCTAGTGACCTACTTTTTGACCCCACGTGACCCAGTTACGAACTCATCCAAGATTTCATGTAGACAAACATTCTGACCAAGTTTGGTGAAGATTGGGCTATAAATGTGGCTTATAGTGTTTACAAGCTTTTTCTAAGATTTGACCTAGTGACCTACTTTTTGACCTCACGTGACCCAGTTACGAACTCATCCAAGATTTCATGTAGACAAACATTCTGACCAAGTTTGGTGAAGATTGGGCTATAAATGTGGTCTCTAGTGTGTTCACAAGTTTTTCCTAAAATTTGACCTAGTGACCTACTTTTTGACCCCACGTGACCCAGTTACGAACTCATCCAAGATTTCATGTAGACAAACATTCTGACCAAGTTTGGTAAAGATTGGGCTATAAATGTGGCCTCTAGTGTGTTCACAAGGTAAATGTTGACGACGAACAACGGACGGACGAAGGACGAAGCGGTTGTGCTCAGGTGAGCTAAAAACAATGTAATTTACATCATTATTGGGTCTGACTTAAATTCAAATGAACTAATAAGTGCCAGTTGAAAACCTTGAAAATCATTGCATAGTTGAAATTTTCAGGTCAACATTTTGCTGGTCACAACTACATAAAACAAAACTATAACAAAACTCTATGGTTGAGACAATAGAGCACTAGACTGTCACAAGATGATCCAGGTTTGAATCCAAGAAGAAATAAGCATCTTATTATATCCCTTTTTTTACATTTTTGTCTTATACTTCTTTGTTCTCATTAAAAACTACTGAATGTTATCAGCAAATGATAGAATTTTAAATTCTCCCTTAAACCACAGACCATTTCCAAGGAAAAACACTGTGCTTGCCAAAGTTCTTATGACTTAAACATTCTGATATGAAAATA
The DNA here is from genome assembly GCA_007844125.1 of Sinonovacula constricta. Taxonomy (NCBI): domain Eukaryota; kingdom Metazoa; phylum Mollusca; class Bivalvia; order Cardiida; family Solecurtidae; genus Sinonovacula; species Sinonovacula constricta. The sequence continues at coordinate 55,535,567 of CM017557.1, forward strand.
AAACATTTGTTATGAGGTCATATATTAATGGCAAGGTTTTTGCAATGTGTCTTGATATTAAAGTCAGAGTGAGCTAGACTATCTCACAATGTCAATTCTTTTCTGACTTCTGATCTAAGCAAATGCTTATTCAAGTCTACACTATAGAAACATGGCAATTTATGACAAAATTTTTGTACAAAGCATATTGTATAGTTATCTTCAATACTATTAAAAATGAAACCATGGCAACTAAATCTTGACTTAAAATAAAAAGCGTGCAAAAACAAAACCAACCAGTGCCATAAGGGAAGACAACAGAAAACATTCACCATTATCTACATGTGCACAGGATATTAGAAGACTTTAAAAGAATCGTTTTATTATTTATTCCAAAGAATCTCATTATTCATTTGCTTTAATGTTAAGAAACTTTATGTACAAGTTTAAAATCAAGCATATTGTAACTTTAGAAGTAATATAACATGACTCTATAAAACATATTAAATTAAAATTATAAAATCATAACATATGGACATTCAGCTGTGTTTTTTTTCTTATTAAAATTAATTAAATTTCAATAGCAGCTAAAAGATGAATTGCATAATTCAGTAAAAGCTCACACGTACGCTGACATGCACTATTATTGAGGGTACCTACCTTCTGGCAAATGTCATCTTAGCTTGTCTTTGTTGTTCAGAAAGTTTAAAATCACAAATCTCAACATCCACTGTCTTGTGTTTATCAGCTGCTTCCACCCCATCTACGGCTGCACCCTGGCATAACCCCTGACCTGAGGACTTTACACAAGCATAAAATATTGTATTATTAGTATGTTGCATTTTTAATTTAATAATAAGTAACTTAATGAAAATGGCTTATTTGAAGTTATCAAGGAATCACTATAAAATAATTATATGCTTATTTTAGCAAAGATACAGAATTCTTAAAACAAACATAGATTTTTCTTAGGTGTTTGTAACTGTGCAAATAGATTTTTTTAACTGTGTTAAACCTTAATTTTAAACCTAACAAGATATGCAAAGTTTACCTTGACAAACCACTTGGCATCGCCAGCTTGTTTGAGAGAGTCCATATTGTCGTAGTCCCGTCGGAAATGTCTGGCCAGTGCTGGAGGCACACTGGGGCTGCCATCTACAAGGGGAAGATATACATGTTATACCATTTAATCTGACATAATAACATATTTACACTCACTTTTTCCTAGGCATGAGAGTGATTAATAAATTAATTGAAAACGATTATTATTTACCCATTAGATTGATAGTTTAAAGAATTTTGTCTCAAGCCTTTTTTTATGTCACCTTAACAAACATGAAATCAAAATTACACCATGTCAAATAATCCTCATCATTCTGTGTTATAATGAAGCAATGAAGTAAATCGCTCCATCATCCTGTAGTATTATATCACTGCACAAAACCACTTCTCTCCAACCACTTTCCCACCTTGACACGGTCACGGGATGCATGCAGCTGAGGAAACGGGGACCAGCTGACGATAAATATATGTGTTGGGTTATCTTTTGAGTAATTTCCTACTCCAATTAGATAATACAGTCACTATCTATCGCTACCAAGCTGTGTTATATGCCAATGATTATAGCCATAAATGATGCAACATTCTATTGAGCGTACTGTTTTATTACAGTTAATCAGAACTTGCATCAATTCGATCCTTCATTTGTCTTCCTTCTGCTCTCAGATTTGTTATATTTTCCCTTGAACACTGCACTATCAACCAATTTCTGCAATTTTTCGATCAACATTTTTCATGACTTTGTTTTTCTAAAATCTGTGTTAAATTTTTGTCATAATGTTACCAAACACATATAAACATTATGAGATGACATTAATCAAAATGACCAACAATCTTTAGTAAATGTTCAACAGAGCGACATCATCTAGTTTTGAAATTGTATCTTGTTTATATATGACTTTATCTACATTTTTTTGTTGTTGCTGCAAACTGTTTTCACAAACTGCACAATACAAATTTGAAACTTTACCTCCAATTAAATATTACCATGCAAGAAACAACCAGAAGTTAAAATATATAAACCTGTCTCCACTTTGTCAATTTGCAGCAGAGCAATTGCGATTTTGTAAAAAGACATCATTGAATTTTGATGACACTTTTTTTTTTACTTGACTGGTTTGGCGACATTTTCCACCACATATATGTCCACACAATTCAAATATAAGTAAAACATTTCTGTCACCTTTGTTTGTTGGGTTTATAGTCCCAACTACAGTATTTCAGTTATCTGGAGTTGATGTCCACTTGAAACAGATAAAGTGCTGCCTTCACTGTGTATAGCATGCAGTGGACACCTGGCATGATACCATACCCAGTTACATTATCCTGACACCGGGCCAACCAGTCATGGTACTACCCTTATATCTGCTTGAGCATTAGCAAGGGAGCTATACCACTACTATTTTTGGTATGTCGCGGCCAGGGTTCGAACCCGAGGTCTCCCGTACCTGGAGCCGACACTCTACCGATTGCGCTACCAGGTCCGGTGTCTGTTAGTTTTGAGTAACATGCCAAGTTCTAAATGTAACAACAACACAAAGGAGTAAAAACAAAGGAACTTATGATTTTATCTACATAAATATGCAGCTGTAACATCTGGTTAACTGGATACTATCAAAACAGTGTTTTGGGCTATCCAGACAGCAAAATTTTTTTTTGTTGACTTCCCAAGTCATGGGTTATCAATATAATTGTCACACTTTCAAGGTACTAGTGAGCATTAGAAAGGTGGGAAATAATGGAATCACCATTAGAAGTACTCTCTAGGTTTAATAACTTGCAGAAACATACTTATGAAGCAGGGACACCCAAGATACATTCAGCAGGATAAACTACTGACAGAGACCAAACCAGCAGGAAGATCTCCTCAGAGGGAGGTATATAAGTCAACCTGGACTCACAACTTACACATTAAGCAAGTGAGGAGTAGATGACTCTACTACAAGCAATTCTTACCTGCAATCCATTATTCTATATGACACCTACCCAGTGACTTCCCTTGATGTGAGGATCCATTGTCATCTCTTAGTCTGTGAGCTGTGCTGTGTACAGACAGGGTGGGGCCAATTGTCCTGGTGACAGGGTTCTCTCCTACACTGGAGGAGGGTGACAGGGAGGACTGGGCACAGATGGTGACGATACGCTCCTGGACAGTGACTATCTCAGGCTGACTGCTGCCATTACTTGAGTTATGACCTACAGGAGATAACACATGTGCTGGTTGATGAATGATGAATTGTAAAATATATCTATTGGTATAGGTATACCAGAAGCTGACCTTGTAAATGAAAACAACAATATACACTTCTTTGCATAATTTTATGAATACTGCTAAATAATTTTGTGTAATACTTTTCAATGTTAAACTTCACATATGTTGTAGAAATGCTTATATTTGTAATATTTTTGCCTGCACCAAATTTCAATGTTATATAGTACGTTGGAGCTACTTACAAGGATGTAAAAAAATAAATATAGTAAGTGATGAAAAACATGTTCTAATCTGACTCAATAAATCCCAGTACCTACCTAAAAAAAAATTAAATGCAAATTTACAATATTATTACACTTACTTAGGTTCCAAAATCAGCTAATAATCATAAAGAATACTATCAAAATAAGAAGAGACAATTCAAAATAGTTAAATATGGTAATTACCGTTGGCAGTGACAATTTCTATGCTATCATCTAGATCGTGAAGAAGATTTCTCTTTTCAGGAAAGGTTTCCTTCACAGGACAACTATCTATCTTGGGCTGAAACTTTTGGGGTGTATGCCTCTCAATACGATACTGTGGTGTACTCTGCATTGGCTTAGCAGGTTTTGAACATTTGTCTGTGAATGCCATCTGTACATCTCCATTTGGTCCTTTGTTCTTATTCTCTATTGAAGATGAAATGCGACCTCTTTCCTTGTCATTTACAACTGTAGGAACAGGTTTTTTCTTGTCAATGTTGACATTATCCAATGGTTTATCAGCAGATTTTGTCACCTTTTCTACAGCCAGTGTGTCTTTGTTCATGTTTTTTGTTACAATAGCATCTCGGGGTGCACCTTTGACAGAGACAGCTGAGGAGATATGGGATCCACTACTTGGCACAACACCTGACCTCTCAGTCTTACCCTTCGTATCATCTGATGAGCCACCAGAACGACTGCTTGGCTTCCCAAGCAGTTCTGATGGAACTTTTCCATCACTTGACTCAGAGTCTCTTGGACTGCTGTCATCCTCATAAGGAGACTTTATTTTCTTTAGATGCTTCTTTGATATCTTCACTTTCTGTGGACCAGAACTGTTGAAGTTATTTACCCCAAGTGACGTGCGTGAACATTTCGATGAGATGCTCGAATTGCTGTTCACTTTAGGTTCTGCCAAATCAGCAAGTAGACTTCTGTCAGTCTTGTCGAGTGTGGAGCGAATGAGCACGTCACTGGCAGTAGTGCTCTCATCAGAGCTGCGATCATGCTGCATTTCTGGTGCCCCTGATACACCAGAAACCACTCCCTGTCTCACACTAGCTGTCTGTGTCTTACTAGCAACCCCGCTGTCATGGCTGACCTCGTCTCTCTGGGACTTCTAAAAACATTTTGAAACATTTAGTAAGAAGTGAGAAAAAGATCTTGATCAAAATGGTAGTTCCTAATACCTAACTACAGTCAAACTTGAGCTAGCAGTCACCATGCTGGAAGCAGTCAGGTTATGCCCTCCCAAGCAACTTCTTCTTGAACTGTCGGCTAAAAATTGGCCACGTGTCTTCTGCAGCCAGCAATCAGCCTGACTGGACAAATCTTTCATAAATATACTCCTTATTTTTACGGCCAACTAGCCTGTGTCAAACATCAGTTGTGGTCACACAATGTACTTGCGACCATTAATCCCCTGCTCCCTACCCACTTGCCATCATTGTCACACATAACTGCCCCAATCTCCTAAGCAAGATTGATTCCTAGTTATCATCTATCTGGCAGTTAAAGCAAAAATAAGTGTCACAGCCAATATCTGTTCAGCTTATATGTTAGTGAAGTAGGTAGCAGAAGCTTTAATTCATTAATGCGTTAATTAATGCATAGGCTGACACCACCAAATTAACTTGACTACAAGTAGATAAATTGTAGCCATTTTGGTTATACAGAAAACTCAAAATTGCCACAAAAAGCTCTTACCTGAGAAATATGACTGTGCTTGGATCCAACAGATTGACCACTGCGATCTGAGGCTGGAGACCCTCCTTGTGAATGTGCAAACCCAGAAGCTGGTAGTACTGCTTGGCTAGAGTTGTTGGAGGCGCAAAACTTTTGAGAGCCTTGACTGGTTGTAGAACCCTGGGACCGGGTGGATTTATTCAGGGCCTTCACGGCAGCATCTGTGATACTCAACAACTCCAGCATGCTCCTCTGTCCACCAGACCCTCCACTCTCACGGGATGCATTGTCTAAATGTAAACAAGGGTTGTAATTAAGAGTGTGTGTTTGTTTTGGATAACATGCATTCCTACACAGCAGATGCAGTGAGTAGTGCCAGTGTAAAGTTCTACAAAGTTTTATTATATGAAGTTGTTCTAAAACTGTGTTGACTTAAAGCTGATATAGTTCAGCTTAGTCAGTGACAAGATGACACTGCAATATATTTAAACTTGTCATATACTTGTTCTTTTTATTTATACTTTGCAGTCACACTGTTATTATCATTTTAGCAATATTTAGGTATTATTGATTGAGAAAGGCGTCAGATATATGCCTTGATAGAACCACATGCACACTGTAGATCAGCTAGAAGATGTCCCAAGTGTCTTTTGGGGGATTCTAAAGTAAGGGGGATGATGAGTGTTCAAGTTCAAACCAAAAACAAACATTAATAAACATTTAGAAATGTTAATTCATCATTCATCTGCATAAAGGAATGAAAGGGATTGTAGAATGGTCAATTCATTTTTTAAGATGAAAATAGCTACTGAATTACAGCACTCACAAGTTATAACATTGATTCTTAAAATTACCTTTGATTATTTTAATTAGGCTAACCTATTTAAAAAAATTGTTTTAATTTTTAAGTGTCCCATTTATTGCAGGATTTTTTGCAGGATGTTCCCACAAATGGTTGTAACTCATGGAAGATCTTGGAAAGAGATGCATAAAACCCACAATTCCCTTTTTTCCCATATAAGTGTGGTTTGTCCTGACCTTGACTCTAAACCACACTGCGAGAGTTATGTATACTCTTCTTATGTGTTTATACAAATATTTAAGAAGGAATCAAATCATCCATACACATTTGTTCTACATTTACGGTCAATAAATCTGTAGTGAAAAGTGACTACACATGGGAGAGTTTCTAACACGCGTTCATTCATTACCATTAAGCAAGTCTGTATAGGTAAGTTAACACATTTTTTGAAGCAGTAAAAACAGACAATTCACTTTCAATAGTCATTAACAACTAGACAAAACCTCTCCTCTAGCGAGCCCTGTTAAACCAAAGCGTGTTGACAATTATCTGGTTTCTCCCACTTAAGGACGTACCTAATTGTTTCATGCACGAACTTATGAGGCTCTGACTGCTTGCTCAGATGTATCATTAATAATCAATCACTTCTGTGGTACATAACCTGAGTTGACAAGTTAAAAACAGATCAATGAAGAAAAATATCACTGAACAGTTTTGAGATTACAACATTATAATTTAGTTAGTGTTATATTGGACCTTGCTATATGAGAGTCCCAGTGTTTTATTTCATTGTTCTTCTATTTACAGCAGATTTTTTCCAAAAGTATTTTATCACAAGCATATAAATAACAATTAAATAATGTTCAGTTAACAGCCAGTATACAAAACCCAACAGTAACAGAGTTTAGATTACTATCAATATAGAGTTCATAAAAAGACAGTTTACCTGAGCCATATCCAGGTTGCTCCTCTTCTTTAGCTGACATCTGTTTATTCTGCTATTAATTTACACTTGATATGCTGAAAATATAACAACATATATTATGTAAGCATAACTGAGATATATCATTAATCACATGTACCATCTTTACTCAACCATATGTTAATAAAAACGATGTCCCAAAATTGTCTTCAAAAGTCAGATAGACTTATGAGGAAGTTAACAAAAAAAAAAAAATGTAAAACACAGGTTTACTGGAGCTTTAACATGCCCATTAATCTCAATCAAACATGTGTGTTAATAATGTCATGGACAAATTTGTGTATATGACAGCTGCCCATATAAACACAACATTCACACCCTCACCAAATTACTCTGATCGTTATAACCTTGACAACAGTTATCTAAGAGGTTTGAAGATCAGTCAAGCTGATCTGTAATAAGGCAAGTCTACACAGAAACATCAAATAAATTACTGCTTGGCATTTCTGGTAGACTGAAGTTGAAAATTTGTTTGGGTGTTTACCAGTGGATAATTAGCCATATATTATGCAGAACAAAGAGAAATAATGTAATCACTGTTTGAGTATTATCATCTTCCTGGTCAACAGGTAATCGCTGGTGGGGGTAGACACCATCTCAGTGAATGAAATTTGTAATCAATTAATGAAATTGTAGACCAATCAAGCTAACTACTAGGCACTGGTCATGTAATAGGTGATAATGTGGCAATTAAAGACCATCTTACCGGGTAAGTTACCTGGCAAAAATGGCAAGCAGCGGGCACAATTTTGCTCTTAAAGATCAATTCACTTAAGACTAAATCGCTGCAGAATTTGATAATTTAAACCCAAAATAACAGTCACTTTATGTCTCAAAAAAATGTTAAATATAAAATTTGAAATGTGCTATAGTTTGATTGAAAAAAAAAGCTTATGTGACATACTTATAAAATGATCAATTGGAGGGATCGAAATGACAAGAAAGCATCTGGGTGATCTAGAGCACTAACCTACTTCTGAAATTGAGAAGTCATTTTCCGTTTGAATATTTTTTACCAGTTTGGTTTATTAATATATCTGCTTTTTACTGTTTGGTCAAACATAAGCTCCAAGAAAATTGAACAAATGTAAAAACAGCTATGAGCAGGTGCAGGAATTGTAGATAAAGGGATCAAGAACACAAGTCACCAGGCTAGGTGAGTAATATTTCCTTGGTATATATGCTCTGTTGGGACTGTTTTGTTTAAATAGTTAACTTTATGACTCTACTTTTGTATCTAAAATACTGCTTTTGGAAACATATTGCAAATTGCAAAGGGGGAAATAAAGTCTTCATATAAATACACTAAATTGTGGCACCATGTAAAGATTTCTCGCCATTAAGCAGATGTTGATAAAATCATAATACATTTAGTATGTTGCAAATTTAGAGACATTGTATGGCATTGGTGTTCTTTAAACTATAATTGTGTTACATTTGAAATTTAAAAAGGCATTTACACTAGCAAATTTGGGAGCCGGTCGAGTCGTACCTCGGGTCAAGTCGTACCTGCTTTTTTTCGGTCACTTCGTACCTTCGGACGGGTCACTTCGTACCTTCGGAAGAGTTACTTTGTACCTCTATTAGTGTGTACAGATAAACGGGCTTCGCACCTCTCTTGCCTTGAGGGTGTTTGTCTTCACACTTAGCGGTGGTGTAAAAAGCATATCTTGCCTCTCAAAATAAAGTTGGGTTAACCTATACATGTATGTGGTTTACTTTTACAATTCCCATTGACATTGCAGTCTTACTTTTATACCAATATTTATGACCGAATTCACTCAACTAAAGAAGTGAGCTGCCATACAATGCAATGTAATCATTCTTTACAAACTATTCACCAATGAATTGGAACTAAAAGAAAGTGTGCCGCCAATTAATGCAACTCTCAATAATTAATGTTAAGTGAATACATAATAGCTACTATTAGCCCAACAAGAGTTTGAACGATCCAAACACGCTAATTAAATGAAGTGTGAAAAACTGTGGTAGCAATAGATTATCGTAAAGAATTTATCTGTTTTAACTGTATTATATTTACGTTTATCCAATTTTATTATTAATAAAATAAAAAAATACTTTATTCTGGTGTTTTATAGAGATAATCTTTTAACAAACCTGTAAAATTAAATACAATTGATAGACCATTCAACAAAAGTAATAAATTACAGTTTTAATATTTATTATTGAAATCGTCTACCAAAAAACGGCAAGTTAATAAAAAAACATTGTAATATCAAATTCAAATGTATCTTCAATTAAACATTTCCAATATAAAACTTATAAAATGGAGAGGTACTGTATGACTTTAGCCTATGTATCTATACAGCTAACCCGTGTAACTATACACACAAATAGAGGTACGAAGTGACCCATCCGAAGGTACGAAGTGACCGAATAAAGCAGGTACGAATTGACCCGAGGTACGACTCGACCGGAACCCGCAAATTTAATCAGCTAAGCACACAATCTTTGTTGTAAACATTTATTAGTTTAAAAAAGCAAATGAAGTATTGCTAAATGCTTCCATGGTAAAATATGCTAAGCTTACTTATATTTTACTATTCGCTCTGCATCAACTTCTTGTAACTTATGTAATGCTGCTTAGATTGTCATGCTTTATCTAGCTCAACGTGTTTGTTGACAGCAGCACAACACAAACTTGGACATAAATTGTGGCATAATACACTTTTACAACAGCAAGATAAACATTCTGACATATTAATAAGTAAAAGAACATTTTTGAAACTGAATTATACCTTCTAAGATCAGGAGTGTTCAAGAATCGTGGTATAGTTCGCTTGTACTTTTGAATGTCTAAAAAAATACACAACAGCAGCCATGTCTAAACAAATCCTGCCGGCTAACGTGACGTTCAGGGAAAATACTGAAGACAAATGTAACTTATATGTTTCAGTTAAGGAAAAAGTTGAAGAAATAACAAATAAATTAAACTTCTACAAACTTAAGAAAGAAAACATATTAAAGTCTTAAAATATCTTGCGAAAATATGAAAACAACAGATATAAAGTTATTGTTTACTATATATGTTTTACTTTACGATCAATTAGACACACCACTTTTTTGCAACAACCAATCAAAATGAATGGTTTAAGCTATTTCGGCCCGTTTCCAGCCGCTCTGACAGAAAACCGGCCATATTCGATCAATTGGTTTCATCTAACCTGTTACAAGTGAGTAAGTACATATAAGCATACGTTTATTTTTATATATGAGTGTAAATATTTGTTAATTAAAATTGACTTTCTAATAAAAATTATGGTCATCATGACATTTTCTGTCACATTTCTACCATTCCGCTAATTCCTTACTGTCGTTCGTCCTTTGGTGAATGATTTGACGAGTACGTAAGTAAAATAAATGTGTAAAGTGTTTTTAACTTGCCATATGTATTAACATCATGTTGACAGTGAAGAAAAATCAATATATTTTAACAGTATTGATTATGTTAAGGATGACAATCGCTCAAAGTGCAGATCAATTGTCATGTTTTCGGATTCTGATCGGTTCAAGGGGTTTCAGTCAATCCGGCCACAGGTAAAAACGGCCCTTAAAAATCAATTCGGCCCCAAATGACTTAGGATATCGGTTAGTCCGGTATTAAATTGTTATGATTTTATTAGTGTTGTTGTCTCTTGTTAGAAATTCTGTGGTAATATTAAGAAAATCTGGCAAACAATTTGTTGGAGATATAGTTTTAACTTAATTTGTATGTTGATTATTTATAAGGTTTTTGTTCTTTTAATAATGTGCTGAATCCCTCTCTATTGGCATACCTGACACCAAAAATTGGTACAGTCCATGGTGATTAGACAGTTGTTTGGCTAGATCTTTCTACAGAGCTTAACTTTAACACACACATAGCAAGAATTACAACTAATGCTAATAAATCCCTAGGCTTTATCAAAAGAAACATAACAACTAATAACCAAAAAGTCAAAGAACTAGCATACAAGACCCTGGCCCGGCCCCAGGTAGAGTATGCATCTACTCTCTGGAACCCATACACCAAGACAAACATTCACAAAGTGGAAATGGTCCAGAGGCGAGCAATATGATGGGTTAACCAAGACTACTCTCCACTTTCAAGTGTTACAGCTATGCAGGGGAAGTTGGGCTGGAGGTCCTTAGAACACCGAAGACTTGATGCCAGGATTATAATGTTTTGTAAAATATACCATAACATCATAGCAATAAACCTTCCTTCTTATATACAAAAACCAAACAGACAAACCAGACACATGCATCCCCTTTGTTTTAGACAAATTCAGGTCATGTCAGATTATCACAAGTTCTCATTTTTTCCTCATAGTATTACCCTTTGGAACAGACTGCCAGTTAAAATTGTAACCCTGCCTGATCTTGAGCATTTCAAGCAGGCAGTGGCTGGGATCCAATACCAGTCATGTAGTCTTTGTTTTTATCTCTTCTACTTTTAATCTCTAACCTTGCACTCACTAACATTTTAACATTTTTCTTGGCATCCAAGATCACAATTCTTGACTTCATTTCTTCACAACTTTACTAACACTTCTGACGTGCACCACGTCCTGTCAGTAACACTCGAAAAAGGAGTAGACAGTATTCAGAGATAGATAGATAGTTTGTTCTTACATATGACATGTGAATATCAAACCAACATGCTTTGTTCTGATTCTGAACCAGGATGCCATCATGACTGTGTTTCAGCCTTCCACATCAAAGAGCCATGTATCGAATAGAGACTGACAGTTTTGGTGAGGTAAATGTTCCATCAGAAAAATATTATGGAGCAAATACTGCACGCTCCTTGATAAACTTTGATATTGGTGGACCATCGGAAAAAATGCCAGTAAGTCTTAGTTTTGTTTAGTTTTGTATCAATGGAATATTTAGGTTAACTAAAATTGTTCACATAAAAGTAAATTTTTCCCAATACTCTCCAGACTTAGTTAGAATGTATGCTGAAAGTAGAGTTATGGTTCCAGGTAAGGAAGGCATAGAAATATTAAGTATTTAAAGAACATAGTGTTGTTTTCAATAAAGACTTTCAAAAGTCTTAAAATATTACAAAGATTGCCATTATTAAGAAATTAAAAGAAACATTCTTGTCTTACAACTTTAACTGATACATGTTTGTCTTATTGTATACTTTTTTTGTTGAGTGTACAAATACATCTTTGTGTGATATGCTTTATTTTTTTTCTCCAGGAACCAGTGATCAAAGCCCTGGCTATCTTGAAGCTTTGTGCAGCCACTGTGAATAAGCAGTTTGGTTTGAATCATGAGGTGTCCGACATGATCAAGAGAGCTGCCCAGGAGGTAACAGAAAAAGCAAACCAGACTCATATATTCAGTTTTATATAGTCAAAGTGTAAAGTGTTTTTTATTATTGTAAATCCTGACAGATAACACAAGGAGATTGTTAATCATTAATCATTTATTGATTGTGCTCAGATTGTAAGGATAGTTTCATGGCTGGCCTAGGGTCCAGATTATGTACTCGGTGTGGCATCATGTCAGTTGTTGACAGCATGTTACTACAGTGAAGGCAGTTCTTTATCTACTGCAAGTGGACTTCATCTCTGTCTGACTACTACCTTTTGATATACGCCTAAATCTCAGGGTCTTCTGCAGGTAATAGATGGGAAACTGTATGACCACTTCCCTCTGGTCATCTGGCAGACTGGATCTGGTACCCAGAGCAACATGAACATGAATGAGGTGCTGAGTAACCGGGCTATAGAGCTTATGGGAGGCAAGCTCGGAACCAAGACACCTGTGCATCCTAACGACCACGTCAACATGAGTCAGGTAGTTTGCAGCAGTCCACAAGAGCAAGAACTGAACAGAAAAGTTCCCCCACATGAAAAATTTGTGGCCCTTCTGAGTGATAAAACCATGACCCAATGTAGTACATAATTGTTATATTATGTTGTATAAGGAATTGTGGTTGTTATCCAGTTAAGTAATGTGATGAATTGAAATCGCAATAATTATACCATTTTCAAAACAGAATGCAAAAGAAGAATGACAAGACTGAAATACCAGTAACAAAAATATCCTTTTTCCATGATATGTATGTTGTAAAATATTAACAACTTGCAGATATTGTTAAAATGAAAGAAAAAAGAGAAATATTGCATAATTATTTTTCTTCCCAAGTAATGTGTGTGTCACATAATTTTAAAGCACTATTATTATCTTTTTGACAAACTTAACTTGTTCATTATCTTCAGCAGAAATAAGGTCTGTCTCCATTACGGATTGATCCATGAAACATCTTTGTTTGCCCCATCAGGTTAACTAGATATCAGCAAAAGCCCACCAGACCAGTCAGGACAATATCTTGATATGAACTGCATAAGTTTAGGACAAAGGGCATGACTATTTAAAAAAAAAGTGATGCCTGTCTGGTGAGTCTCATTTTTTTCTGTTTTTACTCTAGAGTTCAAATGACACATTTCCAACTGCGATGCACATTGCCGTTGCTATGGAGATACATGAACGGTTGTTGCCAGGGCTGAAGACTCTTCTTACCTCCCTGAAGGAGAAGCAGGAAGAGTTTAGGGACATTGTGAAGATTGGGCGGACTCATACACAGGATGCCACACCCCTGACGCTCGGCCAGGAATTTAGTGGTTACGTGCAACAGTTACAGAACGGAATACAAAGAGTTGGTGACACACTGCCACGTCTTTATGAACTAGCAGCAGGTAATTTTTATGTTTTATGTACCTGTTTCATCAGAGATTTTTATAAGAAGAGTAAAACTTTGATGTGTTATCTTTGGTTTTTGTAGATCGAAAATGATCATTTTAAAAGTACCAGAAAAGTTTGAACACAAGATTTTGATCAGTTTTAGGTCTGCTTTAACATGCATCCATTGTTAAAAGATATTTAATGGTCATACTGTAGCATAGAATTTTTAACCAGTTACAGTTAATCATAGCTTGTATTATTTCAATTATCTATTACGACCATGCATGGTTGTATCTATAGTTAGTTTAACCAAGAGCAGGCTGACCAGCGGGCCTTACTTTTCCTACTTTTACCTACTTTTTTGACAAGGGCCCTACTTTTCCTTACTTTTTTAAAAAACAGCCCTAAAATCCCTACTTTTTGGTATGTCATGCTGTCAAATCAGAAAAAGAACATTTTAAACAAGTCTTTTTGACATGATTTTCAATAAAATCATAACATCTATCTGCTTTAACATTGTATATGTTAGTATATTTAAGGTTGTATCATTGATGGAGGCCCACAGATCACTTCATGGACATTGTTCTTGTGTGACTGAGGTGGGTAGATGGCTCAACAGCAGACATTGTTTGTAAAGTTCACCAAAGCACAAGAACAATAGCCTGAAGTATTGTGGTTCTCTTTTTGCTGTTCAGTAAGTGGTGTTCTTTATCTGATTTTTCAGAGCAACAGTAGGAAAATAGCCCTACTATCCCTCCTTTTCAGCTGCAAAATCCCTATTTTTGCCCTACTTTTTAATTTGTCAGCCTACAAGAGTTACAAAGATACAAGACTGAAATTACCAAAATGGTATTTGTATTGGCAATATCACCAATGAAGCACCTTAAACATACCTCTTAATGACCTTTTTTCAGTATAATCAAAATCAAGTTGAATGACAATTGAACCGTGATCTATTTTTGCCATCTTTTCCACCAGGTGGTTAAAAGAAAATGTAAAAGTAAATTAAGAAACCTTTAAAATACTAATTATCAATTAAAATTAAGGATGTCAAAGGATACTAAATTTGGTATCCGGATATCCATCGAACGATCCGAACGGATATCCGGATATAAATCTTAGTTTATTCTGATGTTGCAGTCGGATGTGTGCGGGGTTACTAACGTTTCCGTTAAAATTAAATCGTCATTTCAATGGAAATAATTAAATTAACATTTCCATAGGCATAGGCATTTCATCATTTTAATAATCAATGAAATACGAACATTAAAAAACATTTGGTAATTTTAATTCACAATAAAATGAATAAATCAAACATATATCTGATCCAAGAAAACATGCGTACATGCGAAGCACATTTATTTGAAAACGTTATAAGTTATTGAATACCGAATTTTTACAGCAGCTAACAATCTTTACGAAAATGTAACAAAAATAAAGAAGCACACGATGAAACAAACATATATGTAATGTTTTTGTTATATTTAGTAAGTCACATCAACTTGCAGTTGCAATGATTTGTATAAGAAGTGGATGTGAATAAGTCAAGATCACCGTAATCGAAGGAAAACATAATAAATTAATCAATTCATTTATACAATCCAAACGGACTTAATTAAACATGAGTAACTGATCTTTGCCGACAAACCTGTTAATTGCTACATAATTGTAGCTCTATCTCTTTATAATAAAGCCGAACAAACGAAATTAAAGATAACAATCCTTAATCAAAATGGATAAGTAATAGCTTCAAACAATGGCTGTTAATTGGCAAATTATTTGACATAAGCTTTAGCACATTTCTAAAACTGTGAAGTTCATCAACAAAATTAAAGATAGTATTCGCTAAACAAAATGGATCAGTAGAAGCTTCAAACGTTGGCGGTTAGTTGCATGTGATTTTACATACCATCATGCTTTAACACATTTTTTAAAACTGTGAAGCCAAATATACGATACTGTGTGTCACCACCTGTCACCACCTGTCGATAATCCGTTACACCTGCGTACGCGTGAATGAACACTGACACGACAGCAGAAAGATAACTTAACAAACTGGCCAAAACATTTAATTAAATGTTTAAAATTTTACATTTAAAGCGAATATCTGGATACTAAAGTCGATTCGGATATCCGATGATTCGAACGGATATCCGGATATCCGTTGACATCCCTAATTGAAATCAAATTAATTGTTAACTAAACCTTAATCTCTGTTTTCAATTACACCAGGGGGCACAGCAGTAGGTACAGGACTCAACACCAGGGTCGGGTTTGCTGAAAACATTGCTGCAGAGATTGCTGCCTATACAGGTATTCTGGAAATATCTTTTTTGTCTGTATTGTATGTGTGGTAGGGAAGGGTTATTATATGGAAACAACATCTTGTCAAAACTTCTACTGTCCAGATAATTTTTAATGGAAGAAAATCACACTTACCGTATGTATTGTTATACCTATACCTGTACATTTTAATTTTAAAGTGAATAGGGTCAAGGTCACCATCACAAAGTAGGTATTTAAATGGGTCAGACAGTGGAAAACCTGTTTGTTTTTGTGTTGTTTGATGTAGTTTGTTATTACCTGCAACTTTGTGGTTAAATAAGCTTGCTGTTAGCTCGTCATGGCATAAATGCATGCATGCAGACTTTCTGTATTGCTTGTCAGGGCTATAAACCAATCATTGGTCAAGGGATTTTAACTTGTCATTGTGGTTTGTCATGATGAGACATTTTGTAGCACCAAGAACCACATTGTGAGCAAAAAGTTCAAGGTCTCACGTTGAGGTAAAAAGTAAAAAAAAAAGGTGGTTTTGGTCAAAGTAGGACTGTAACTTACCCATGGATCAAGTGATTTTAAAATAACTTGGCACAAGTTTTTTGCTATGATGGGGTCATTTGTAACACATAAGAATCGTATTGCTATCTCAAAGGTCAACATTACACTTATTGATCAATAAGAATAAATGAATAAAAGAAAGAATGCTATTGAGCTTATGACCCCAAGGATTTGTAAAGAACTCAGCCCAAGTTGGATGATGTTTGTGTGTGTGTAAGAATCAGATTGCTAAAAAATGATTACAGTCAAAGGTAAAAGATAATTGCTTTTGAGCCTGTCCACACTGCAACTTATTCTTGGTTCAGATCTTTGTTAACATTGCAGGCTGTATGGTTAACCTTTGGAAATCTAATCATTCTGTTATCATTCCATATTTTTTACTTCCAGATCTAGCATGTATCTCAGAACTCATGGCCTAATGGGTAGAGTTGCCTTTGTAACTCCTCTAACACCATGGCCCCTTGTTGCATGGGTTTGAGTCATGGTCATAGAGAGTTTCATGTGAGGATATCATTCAGCTGACTTGTGGGGCCCCAGTGGTTCTACTCAAACATTTGTCTTGGTCTTTCCTTACCAGTGATAGCTGAATGTTGCTTTAATGACCATATTTGTTGTTCTGATGTATCTGAAAGATAAAAACAAACATATTGCAGTCCATAACAAGTTTATTTGTAAATTATCTCCTTTCTACAATATTTTCATCCAGGTCTTCCGTTTGTTACTGCCCCCAACAAGTTTGAATCCCTGGCAGCTCATGATGCCCTTGTGGAGGTCCATGGCAGTCTGAATGTTGTTGCCACCAGCATCATGAAGATAGCCAATGATATTAGGTTCCTCGGCTCAGGGCCAAGATGTGGCCTTGGTGAGCTGAGTCTTCCAGAGAATGAGCCTGGGAGCAGCATCATGCCAGGTCTTTTAAGAGATTATAAAATTCTACATGTAACCCAATTGGTGTCTATGTAACATAGAAAAACAAAAATTGATTACTTGTATTTTGACACATCTACAGCCATACTGATGGAGTTACTGTATAGAAGTGGACATTTTTGCACATCTCACCTACTGAGTTTTTTTATATTAGTCAATAATGCATGTTTCACCAAATTTATTTTTAACACTTATTAACTTTGCTGGTGAAGTTAAGTTTCGTGTAACGTAAACTGTTAAATTTGTGGGAGGTGGGGAATTCTAATTTTTTACTCAATAAATAAAAAAAATAGTCATTTTATGGTCACATAAGGATAATATTAATGTCTAAAAATGTGAATTAAATGGTATATCCTGTAAATTTATACACTCACAGTAGAAATTATTCCCATTCCCCACAACTGTTCACACAAAAATAAACATAACCAGAGCATCCTATTTCCTTTATATCGCGATGAGGGTTCCTACATTATATTACATCGCTGTTGTTAATATAAGCAAAGAAGTCATGTTGTTTCTTCCACCCTAATACTGGTCAAACCCTTAAAAATAGATGCACCTTAAGATATAGCAAATTCAATAGAGTAAGTATACATATAAAATAAAAGGATAAATAATACATTCAAACTAAGCACTAAATTTGTGTGCTCTAATATAGTTATATAGCATAGTATATTTTCATTTCAGGTAAGATAAACCCTACCCAATGTGAGGCTATAACCATGGTTGCAGCACAGGTAATGGGGAACCAGGTTGCCGTAACGATTGGAGGTAGTAACGGCCATTTTGAACTCAACTGCTTCAAACCTCTGATGGTTAGTAATGTTCTACAGTCAGTCCGACTGCTTGCTGATTCATCTGTTTCGTTTGCAAAGAACTGTGTTGATGGTATTGTTGCCAATGAGGATGTGATAGGAAAACTCCTGAATGAGTCATTGATGTTAGTGACAGCCCTCAACCCCCATATAGGCTATGACAAAGCAACGGTGATAGCAAAGACGGCTCACAAGGAGGGAACAACTCTCAAGGCAGCAGCACTAAAATTAGGATACTTAACAGAGAAGGAGTTTGACATGTGGGTGCGTCCAGATCTTATGTTGGGGCCAAAGTAAAGTGATCAAAGTTCAAAATAAAAGTGGGTCAGGGTTAAATAAAAGGTTTTAGGGTTCAAGGAAATCAAGGACTAGAGAGGTGAAACAGGGTTATCAGAGCAATCAAAAAAGGGGTTCAAAAAAGGGGGAAATAGTCAATGTACAGGGTCAGGGTCAATGTAAATGACTCATGGGTCAGAAAAGAGGTCAAGGGTCAATGTAAATAGGAAAACTTTTAGAGTCATGGGTCAAAGTGAAGCAGTCATGCTCAGTAAGAAGGATTTGAAACACTTTTTGTGGACCAATCTTCGTATTTATCTTCGTTATATGGTTGTTTTGGGTTTCAATATTTGCTATCAGGTGGGACCATATTGTTTGATTTCCACAAACAATGTTTGATTAGTGCATAGCATGTGGGTTGGTTATTATAAACTAAGTGATTTGTGTGTGTGTGTGTGATATTTTGAATACTTTATACTCTTACTATATGACTTATAGAATAACCTAGCTATGAAAAGAATTAAAAGATACCAGTTTTTAGCCGTTATTGTTTAAACTGTAAGACTTGTGCCTGTAAATTTCAGAAAACATTTACCTCTGCTTTAACAATTCCATTATTTTATTACCGTACTTTCTCACTTATAAGACTATTCGCTTATAAGACGACCCCTCTACTTCACCTATGAAATTGGCCGGTTTCTGCTTTGACCAACTTATAAGATGAGGTGAAAAAATGAACAGGAGTGTCGACCAGTTATGCTGTCTCAACAAAAGGGTTAATTGGTAAACAGTGACTGTAATTTTCACACGTTGCGGGATGTATCTAGTCTCAGCTATCCTGTAGCGCGTGGCAGCATAGAATTATTTTCTTTGCTCTACGTCACCAAGTCTGGTATGACAGTACACGATGTATCGGGGAACAGTGCACTGTCCTTGTGTACAGTTCCAATCAATAATTTCATGGAGAAATGTAATAGGCAGCCGCTTATAAAAACATATCGTTCACTCCCTCACTGTCAAACTACTCTGATCTATATCACCTTGACAACAGCTTACCTTAGAGTCATGAGGCAAGTCTACACAGAAACGCCAAGTAAATTACAGCTTTGTGTATTTGGCAGACTGAAGTTGAAATATTGTTTCAGTGTTTACTGACGATTATAAGCCGTGTATGTGAGACAATTAATCAGTCGTGTTTCATGCAGAACAATGGGAAATGTGTGTGAGACAGTTAATCATTGACCGACAGAATTCAAAGTTCAATTAAGGTAAATTATCGGCGGTCGATGATGACGGCATGTCGGGTCATTGCATAACCGCTAACAAGTTTATGTGGTATGTTTTCGCCATTAAACAACGTGAAAACTATTTGCCAGGTCGCTAGACCCCGCCTATAAGACGAGCCCTACACTTTGAACATGAAATTTAAATGAAAAATCCTTGTCTTAGAAGTGAGAAAATATGGTAACTTAAATGAACAATAAAAAATGAGTGTTGAGTGTATAAGGTGATGTTTATAATTGTTGTTTAAAATTTTATATATGTTTATTTTTGATATTTTCTATTTACTTTGTTAACGAATTTCGAAACAGTAAATTCCTCTTAAAGAATGGGCCACACCATTAAGCATTAGTAAATCATTTGCATTATTGTAGTATTTAGGTTATTATTAATAACCCATCAGGCACATAGGAAGCCTCTTAATATTAGGGCAGAAGGTGAAGAGGCATCCGATATAACAAAGATCCACAGTATTGTGTGTATTTAATTGTTTAAGATTGAAAATATGTGCTCTGGCTGCAAGTATAGGCTAAAAAAAGATTGGTGCAAAGTATTAAATATCCACAGCTATCACAAATTTAAAGTTTAATTAAATTTCTTTGGTGACTCACTTGATCAGGTCAGTGACTAAAAAGTATACTATCCAAGCATAAAAAACCGTCTCTGGTAAAGAGTACTACCATACATTTTAATAATTGATAATGGTAATAGCTTTCTTTATCCAGAGCATCTGTTTAACTGTTAGGAATGGTGGTTTTGACCAAAGGACTGTAGAGAGCTAATGGTAGTTCATCAAGCTGCATCAGTGGGTGTGGTGATAGCAGCATCTGCACCACTCATACGGTCATTCATGTCTCGTAAGTAGTAGAAGATACAATGTTAAATTTCAAACAATCCCAGGGTTAGTGCTGCATATCTCATAAGTCCAATGGTAACAGTTTATACATAGTATTGAGTTTTTACCAAGAAATGATGTTACACTGTGCATGGGGTTTTCACTTGTAGAACTGGTCTCTGTGATGCAAGACTTAACAGAGGATAACATGACCTTTGTTTTGGTGTTGTTAACCTGCTGCAGAGGCATTGATTCCATCTGAAGAGTTCCCTTCTCAGCTTCTGTTCATTGTCTACAATCAGAACAAGGTCATCAGCATTGAGGATCTTCCATGGCAGACACATTGATTTATACTCTTCCTGTGCCATCTTCATTTCATTGACAAATGGACAAATAGCTACAAATATACCTCTGTATCCCATCCAGCATGTGCTGGCTTCCTTCCATCTAGATTCTTGCATACAACAGATGTCGATTGTATTCCTGAACCTTAAGCAGAACCTTAAGTCCTTCTCCTGACATCTTGCACATACTGCTGACATTCTAGGTGGCAAACTTCAGCCTTGACAGCAGCTTTATGGCAGGGCTGCTACCTTTTCACAGTGAATACCTGGACCATATCAGACCTCAAAAGGCCATCCAGTAGTAAAGCTAGGCACTGTACCTATCCTTCTTGTCTTAGGCCTATTGGTAAGAACCCCATACCACTACCACCTTCACACATGCACACCAAACTAGATGCATCATATAAACTATTATATACACAAACATATGATATGAATCAGAAACTCAGTATTCTAATACATTGCTTGTTGAAAAAGCATGATGCACTTATATGAGCACAGTAAAAAGTACAGAAAATAATGTTTGTGCAAAGGTACGAGCTTAAAGTGGAGTTGAAAACAAATGTGGCAGTGAAATTGATTAGTTTAAAAATATTTTATTGCCAAAACAGAATAAAGAAGGTAATACAGAAATATATCATAAGTGACATGTAATAATTTGCATAGGGGTTGAGTCACAAGTTTTAAAACTTGTGCCACCTCATAAGAAAAACAAATGGAAGTTAAAAACTTCAGCCCTAAAGCAGAAGACCAAGAATGTAATGCAAAGTATCTAAAAACAAAAGTTGTCTGATCATTGCATGAACTTTTAAAACATTTTTTCAGCAAGGATTTCTTCTGCCTATATATTGGGGGCCCTTGCGGTCCCAGCACCTTAACACCTGCCATAGGCCTGGTAACCATTCTACTACAGTTTAGTGGCCCTGTTAACGTTAAGTACTGTTTTTTTAAGTTATGTATATTATGCTGTTACCATGTAAAGGGAAACAGAGACTTGAGCTTTCACAAATATGCAGATCTGCACATCTTATCTGGGTCTACACTGTTAATCTATGCATTTAAAGGCTTTGTTTTAATTTAACTGTTAAAGAAATCAATTTTGTAAACCAAGGTGAATATTACAGATATACTCTTTTTGGTCCAGAAAAAAAGCAATGTTTCAGATACAATCCTCAATTCATGATCTCATTTTGAGATGAAGAACCTTATTGCTCTTTTATTGTGAATGGAATGTATTTTCTTTCTTTTTATTGATGTTTTCCTTTTTGGATATTTATTTGTTTTGGACTCATTTTGATAAGAGTCTTTAAGCATAATAACTGATACTGTTGATATTTTTATTCAATTCCTTTTTGTTATACCTGTTGTTGACCTCATATTGGGACTGGATTGTGTTATCTCGTTTTTTAGCCACCCAGTTGGAACAATTTGTATTTGTTATAAGGATACGTTGTACTTGTCAGAAAACATTATGTAATTGTTCTCCATTAGACTGCTCTTGCTAATGTGAAGCCATCACTGAATGCTCATGTTGCATGTTTGTTAAGATAAAAAGAAAAAAATATTTGAAACATTGTATTGATCATGATTATAATTTAATTTTGTGTATAAATTTACTACTTGAAACAACAATCATGTGAAGGATGTGTCTTTTTTTATAAAATGATATTAACTGTTGAACTGTGAGTTGGTGGATGTTTTAAGGTGTAAGTAGGCTTTACCCCTCCACAGATACGTATTTGAGTGATACTTTTAATAAATCTGTAGTATACACAATACAGTGCACAAGCTGTATGTGAGTAGTGCCTTTAATCATACACATATATGCTGACGAAGTCAAGAGACTGGAGGTGCATAGAGGACTTGTAGTACCTGACTGTAGTGTCCAAGGCCCATCCATGTGATGAAGTCAATCACCTGACCTGCCTTACATTCTGCCCAGATATTATACTGGAATCTTCCTCCCCACCCACCAGTCATCATTATAACCATTAACATGTACCTCTGTTATCTTTCTGTAATTTTTATCACTTGGCTAGTCATTCAAAAATCAACAACTGGTCACTTGCGATAGATAATCAACATACATTGTATTTAGAGGAATTCATTAGTGGACAAAAGCTTTCATTTTGCCTAATTAATATATGTACATCCAGTTTGTATGATTGTTATTTTATATATGTGATATATCAACAGTTTTGATACAAAGTGTGATATATTGCCCACTATTAGTGGCTTATACTTGTCAAAACATTAATGTACAAATACTTATACGATGCAGTTTTACATGACAATTTGTTCAGATATATGGTAAATTAAATTTTTATCAAGAACTTGAGAAAAAAATAAATGTTTTCAATACACAGCAGTATGAAATTTTGTATGCTACCTTAAGGGTGTTTGGAAATCCTTACACTGGGTATGTTTTGCTATGCTACAGTAACCACTGCTATCTTGAGAAGCACATAGTGTCGATCGAGCTTGTGTACTTCGATATTAGTGTCGGGGGCAAAAATGTTCAACATTATTGATGGAATAAAATAAAAACAATGCTTTTTAAATTTAAACATTCCACGGACTTTATTGTTAAAATAGAACTATTATGGTTTGAAAATTTTAAAAACTAAACCCCAGATTTATAATGTCATCAAACCCTTTCATCTCATGGTTGCAGAGGTGACTGATTTGAAAGACATCTGACCTGTAGATTGGGGAGGAATATATAGTCTCTCCATATGACCTTCTCTGTCTCTATCCATCTATCTGTCCAGCCATCTTAGTTTTGTTGGGAACATGTTCTTCAAAATTGTTTGAGATATTGACTTTAATTTTGTTGGCCAAATAGATCTTGTTTAGTACAAAGGAAGTGTACATGAAGGGTTACACTACTGTGCTTATTCTAAATTATCTCCCATAGTTATTCTTTCTTTTCTGAAAACTAAAAAACTACTGGATTTTTTTTTTTCAAACTTGGTATATGGTGGTATGTAGAAAAAAGAAATCTGCAAAAGGACCATAACTTTAAGTTTGTTATTATGTCCCCAAGTTTATTTTTCTGTATGTCTGAGTTGCTTGACCAGATAGTAACTACTTACCTGCAAGGATTCATTTCAGATTTGTTGGAAAGAAAAGTGGTGATAATGGTAAAAATGCTTCAAACAAGAACCATAACTTTACCAATGGCAAGTGTTTTTTTATATATATCTCCCATGGTTGACTGTTCTTTTTCAAGAACTTACCAAGCATAAGGTATGTTCAAACCATGGTCCTAAGTAAATATTAGTTATCTCTCTTGTTTTATTAAAACATCTGTCCATCTGAATTGCTTGTCTGGAAAATTACTAGATGACTCCTGCATAAATTCATTTGTAACTTGGTATATAGGTATCTGGTAAGAATAAAAGTGCAGTGCACAAAAACTATACATTACCTGTTATATTGGTCTCCCTTGTCTTATTGTTTTTCTATGAATAATAACTTGTAAATACAATTTTTAAGTCACTCCAAACTAAATATGTAGTTAATTAGAAGTGCAGGGCAAATGAAATATTATGCAATCTGTGCTTTTTTTTATCTCTTTTCTGCCAGAATTTGACTTTAGAATATTTTTAATGTTTTTTATTTATGACCTAAATGAGCATTATAAGGTTTAAATGATGATTTTTTTTATTTCCCTTATATCCCATGAATGGAATGCACTCTGTCTGTTTTAAATGATATATGCCTAGGTTATGTATGTGAAAAATATATAGTGAAAGAACTCAACAAGTCAACAAATCAAATTGTATAAAGTTTATAATTGCGAATATGTGATAGGAAGACAGATGAATTAAGGTTTATTTTTCTGGAGCCGCAATGCAACTTCTTAATTATGTAAAAAAATATCTGGCTTTGACACGAGCCCTCATTACCATCATGAAATATTAAAAATGAGACTTCAAACTTTAACAACATACTATTTAATAAAAAAATGTATAACATTCAGCAGTGAAACACATACGAGTAATAGGATGTATGGATAATTGCAGTGCACATTGCTCATACTTAATATTGGCAGTTGTGCACGTTTTTGAAGAAATAAGCAGCACCATAGAAAACTTTAGATTGGCTGAAGCTTTGTTAGGCAGATTGTTTTTACAGGGACTTGCTAGGCCGAAATATCTTTTGTGTATCTTTCCTTCACAGTGCTGTATAATACACTTCCTTAATATATTTACAGAGAAATGTGGATATCATTCTCATAACAGAAGAAAAAGTACAGCCAGTTTCAAACCTGAATTACCACGCATAATTCTGAATGATTAAATTATTAATGCTCAGTACAAACATATAACAAAGTCTATAAGAATAAAATATTGTTAACAAACATTTATCTGAACTACTATAATTTCAAGATTGCTGTTAAAACAAAATCACTGTTTCATGCATGACCATTCAACTTTTACAACAATATCCCCTAAAAACGTCCCTCTTGAACATGGAACAATTTTTTTTATTAATATTTGAAAAACAGAAATTTTGTTAAATAAAGTTAATGCATGTTTGAGGGTAAAACCAATTGTAAACAGCAGAGCAGAAAAATGTCATCAGAGAAAAACTCTTGTTACATTTATTGTGACTGAAAATAAATGGACACACCTCTTGTTGTTGCAAACTGCCTTTAGTGGCAGAAGTCAACAAAGATTTAAAGATTTTAAGACATCATATTCAGAATTACGTGGTTTTTTCAAAAACGATCATTCATTTGACTGGGTGCCAATCAAGTTACCTCTTTAAGAACCTGGTCATATAATATTTATTGTTCATTTTTAGTTTTTTCTTTACATATAGTTCTTATGATAAATGCGATTAATAATGACTTTTGACTATACACATCAATATTATCAGGTCCTATTTTGTGAAACTGAATTGGTAATTAAACTGCTTTATCTGGTGCTTCCCTGTTAGAATTTCTAAGAGTGTTTAAACAACATAAAGGGACTATACATGATGAAACATATATACATCAATTCCAAATTCATAGTTCTTATAATCTCTTCTCTAAAGTAGTTTACTATTTGCATTTTTTTTTATCCAAGATAAACCTATAGACATAGGAAGGCACTTTTCTTGGCCTTTTTTTTGTTCTGGTTAAACAAGCTTTCAGTCATAGCAGACAGTGTCACCTTGAAGTTGACAAAATGATGCTTAAACTGTGTAGCCTGCAGTGAGCATGTGACATGCTAACATAATATGATTATCCAGAGACAGCAATAACTTGTCCCAGAACACTCACATTTAATGCATCCTGGCAATGATACAGAAAGTGAAAATACACCACTGTATCTTTTAAGAAATCTTTGATATCTTGCAGTCTAGAATCAAACTCTTCTAGCACCTTTAAAGGTGGCTTTCTTTGGACCAAAATTTATTTTCTCAAATAACCAAACAAGTCATTGTTACTGTCCAGCAACATGCTGTTCATTGACACATGTCTTAGGTCTTTGTAAACAGTCAAGCATAAATCACTACTCATCATTGTAAACAGGTATTTCCTATCTGAGCCACACTGCAGAGATAGCAATTTTTAAACTTAGAAAACCATGTGACCACTTACTTTTGAGATCATGTTATATAGTCATATGGGTAATCTGCTTGGACGACGAATCTATTTTTACCAGAGACCACTATAAAGCTTTTAACAGGTTGAAAGAATACACATTCAGAGTGATTTTTTTTGCGATAAGTTCTGTCTAACAATTCAGTTAGTGTTCAAAAGAAACTAAAGTATCGGTTTATATAAAAATTATGCCCATATTCCCCAAAGCATTGGTTCGATACTGTTACATATATTTGACATAGGCTAACCGTTGGATAGCACATTTAAAGCGTTATTTGCTATATATCTGTATAACTATTTGAAGTTTTAACCCTTTAGTGATTTGTGTGTGTGTATGTAATGGTGTCTCAATCAGAGGCCTGAAATGAAGTGCAATGTTTAATATGCATGTTATCTGGATTAAAAGACAAACATTTTAAACATTTAAATAATAACATGTTTATTGAGCCGATATCATACATACACAAATATGATGACTATTGCTTAATAACCATCCATTGATTTACAAAATTTGACAAAAATTCAAACTAAAGCAGTAAATTGTGTCCAACATTCAAAATCTACAACAGCAAATGTACATTTTAATTTTAAATGGATCTTTTGAAGATTGGATTAACTAAAAGAGAAATGAAATGCATCCAGTCGCATTATAGTCTTCAGTGAATGATATAATCTATGTGAATGGTAGCATAACCATTAACAGACCACACGACCATAATGAACAGATCACATGATCATGACATCGGCACACTGGTAGAAGACGGCAGGAGCTTGTGGATTCATTGTGACATATTGGACCTGCAAAAATATAGTTACATTGTTTTACATTTACGGTAGTTTTCATTTTGTCAGTACAGTAATACTGTTTAAGTTCCATTTCATCAATTCTTTATGGAACCAAAAATATGCCCATCCTGAACAAACAGCTTATAACAAAGCCAGTACTCTAATTTTATAGATGACTGTTCCAATTCTGATTGTATATGATAACATCTAAACAAACAAACCAGCTCTGATAGAACAAGTTTACTTCTGTCAGTTTCAAGGGCATGTTATAACCCATGTTCTAGTTTAGTTGATTTGTAGATCTGAAGGGTCACTTTTGGCTTTAACCTTATCAGTTTGTGCTTAGTGCGCTAATTCATAATTCAATTTCTCTTTGATAACTCGACCTGCCCCAACTTAATGTTATAATTCCATATGCCTACTAAAGCTGCACCAACGTAAAAGTTAAAAGTTATATTTCTGTATGCCTACTAAACCTGCCCCAACTTAATTATATTTCCATATGCCTACTAACCTGCCCCAACTTAATTATATTTCCATATGCCTACTAACCTGCCCCAACTTAATTATATTTCCATATGCCTACTTAACCTGCCCCAACTTAAAGTTATATTTCCATATGCCTGGTCCAACCTAAAGTTATATTTCCAAATGCCTACTAACCTACCCCAACTTAGCTCTATTTCCATATGCCTACTAAACCTGCTCTTATATATATTTCCATATGCCTACTAACCTGCCCCAACTTTGTTATATTTCCATAGGCCTACTAACCTGCCCCAACTTAAAAGTTGTTTTTCCATATGCATACTGAATCTGCTCCAACTTAGTCATATTTCCATATGCCTACTAAACAAGCCCCAACCTCAAAGTAATATTTCCCTATGCCTAAAAAAATCTGTCCCAAATCAAAGTTAATGTCTACATGACTACCCAACCTGTCACATCTAAGAGTTAAATTCTCTGTGACAATTAAACGGGTTCCAACTTAATAAAATTCTTATGGACCCACTAAACCTGGCGAAGAATTGTAATTTTTTGTTACTTTTTAACCTGTCTCAACCGACCTGGATTATGTACTGTCCCCGGATGGCCTCCTTGGGCAGCATGGCAGATGCTTGGTACAGGGTAAGGCTTGGCTCACCCATGTCAGGTACCGTCGTAAGCTCCATCATCTTGCCCGAAGACCACCATAGGGTCACAGAGAAATGACCCTGCAAACAGAAACAAACTATGCACATTTAAATCACATTGTCCCTCGCCGCAAGGATTCATATTCCAGGCAGAAAAGAAAGACTTCCAAATGCGGTGCTTTAGCTGACTATGCCAGCTCAATAAAAGCTGTGCGACATTATTATAATCACAATTGTGTCATACGACTATTAATTGAAATCATTAACATTTAGTTTTACATTAATCCAAGACATGGCTACCTACCGGAGTGGCCTTGACCCAGTGATCCAGATTCTTTTGAAAGGTCACTGTAATGTTGCTCATCGATCTGGAAACAGGACAAGTAATATTGTTACATTAAACACACTTGACTTTAATATTGGCACACTGCTTCGGTTGAAGCCCTGTTGAAAAGAAAACGTTTTCTCAGCTGTCTTTCATTGGAAACGGTCTTCCTCCAACTGTTGTTGATTGTCAGACCCTATAGCAATGCAATCAGGCAGTCTCCCGGGTTGATCGCGTACCCACTAAGAAAAATAATAAGTTGTTACTTTTAAATAATTTCTACCTGCACACTTTTATCTTTAAAATTTTCTTGTTCTTAAACATTCAGTTTTTATTTTCAACACACCACTCTTGCAGCTTGACGCACAAAATGTCTATTCCCCCACAGGGGTCTTACATTATAGGAAGATAGATAGAGAGAATCAATATGCAAAAACACTACAGGGATAAAAAAAAACAACACAAAACAACAACACAAAAATAAACAAAGCAAACAACAACAAAAAAGCCCCACCTGTACATGGTGTTCGGCGGCTGGTTGGGTTTGCCGCCACATGGCCCAGTCAACAGGATACACGAGTCGGAGCCTAGGGGAGTGAGAAAATATCATACGGATATCAGTCTTGAACTGTGTTGTATTTAAAGCTATTTTCCGACCTGTTCAAATCAAAACTACATATACCAAGTAAATGTGAACATAAGCAGCTATAATGTGATGCGTACAAAACCAACGCATTTTCAAAATTGGCTGGGATTATACACTCTGGCCTAGAACATATATTTTTATTTGAAAAAAAAAGCTGCACCAAATCATTTTAATATATAACATTGTACACCGGTCTGCTAGATTTATTATATCATTTATTATCAATTGACTTGTAAAATTAAACATATGGAGGCGCCCGTTGGTAAGCAGTTAGAGTCGCCGACTTGTAACTCCTCAGCCCCTCACCGCGCTTGGGTTTGAGTCCTGGTTGGGGCATGAACTTTTATATGGGGAGGTTTTCCTGATAACCTGCGGTGCACGGTAGCTTTACCCAGCCATAATTGTGTCGGTGCGCTGTTACAGGACAACAGCAAAAAACCCAACTATAAAACTAAAATAATACTTATAAATATACTTAAACAACTGCTTTTTATTAAAGATCATTAAAGAGATAATTTTGTTGCCGAATTATTTCATTATATAGGTCTAAATAAATCTACAGTAGAACACGTGCTTGTTTCGAGAGGTTTTCAGTGCACTGTTGAGGGGACGAAACTCGTGAACTGATTTCTATTTTTAAACCAAATGGAAAATTTGCTGTGCTATAAATAGATCTACACGTCATGCTCAGGCAGGCTTTCTAGCCTACACAAAGTAAATCTGATTAGACGGATATTTCACAACACAGACACAGCATTTAGACGGATATTTCACAACACAGACTCAGCCATTATGTACCACGGACAGGTAATCTTTCGATGTTTCTTTCCTGTTTTTTCTACGTACATGCATTTATATTATATTTTAATACATAACTTAAACACATTCCGCATAAATGGACTATATTCAAAATTAATGGAACTTGATAAGAAAATCGATCATTCAGCACATGTTTGTTTTTTTGTCAACTGACATTTTTCGCAAGGACAAAGTTGGTGAATACCTTAGGTATGTTGTACCACCTTGCGTAACGGAACTACATGACGGCAGCATACAACAAAGATTTATGTAAAAGCTAGGCAAATAGTCTTACTGTTCTTGTGTTACGGGTACCTTTATCAGCTGACAACTGATTCGTAGGAATGATTTGTGAATCTACAGCTCAACAATCTGAAAAGCTGTAACCGAACAATTTGGTAGGGTGTCACATGTATTATATTTGCGGCAAAGTTTCCCCATTGGCAAAGTTTCCCCATTACGAACTTAAGACTATTTGACCTTTCAGTTTTAAGCAGTTTAACTATGATCCTATTGACAAAATCATTTTCGAAAAAGGACGTTAATAAATAAAAGGACTACTTTCGGTTTCACATTTCGGAAAATGTTTTGACGTATTAATTGTTTTAGTTTGTGCGTCCGTGCATGGTTGTTTTGCTTCCTCGCCACTATTATTGTTTTAAATGTATTTAAAGATATCTGTTAAAACTTCAGTAAATCTCGTACAGTACAAATAACCAATCCGTTGATCGTGTCCTTGTTCGTGGACTCGTATTACAAAAATCCTGCTCTGACATCATAGCCTCGCACCACGTGGGTTCGAGTCTCCTTCGAGACAATGAACTTAAACTTGAAAATGTCGTTAAGCTGACCTACGATTCGCTGGTAATTCTATTCATACATTTGTCGGGGGGGGGGGGGGGGGGTTCCTCCACCAAAATAGCTGAACGCTATAAGTATAATTGGTCGCTGCGATGTATTTCAAAAACAAAAACTAGTATCTTGTATTTGTTCTACATCATACATGTACAAACTCAAACGCATTTGAACTATGAGGACTGGACATTGTTTTCTCATTTATAAAACTATATAAAATGTATGTTACTATAAACACTGGTTTTACGCTATTTAAAACAATAAAAACAAAATGGTCTGTGCATGTATTTCAACTGACTAGCGTTACAACAAACGATATTTATAAACTACGAATATTTTGCATATGTCCGTCAGTGAAGTAGTTCCGGTGCTGGATTCACAGACTGTGACACTGGTACGAACCCCACGTGTTGAATTTCCTAATGACGATTGTGATACGTTTCACACGAGAGTACCTTCAGTTTGTAAATATTGAGAAGGGAATAAAACCTGAAGACAATCGGTTAGATTTCACCGTTAATGTTTAATCAAGTCTAAGGTTTAATAATCTATAATCTTTGATAATGATTTCAAAAGAGAACAACGTCTGGCATCAGTAACATGTCAACAACATAAATGGTGGGGGTGGGGGGGGGGTTAACTAATCACACCTGGCCTACTAATCAATATTTGTGGCCGATCAGTAAGGTGCGCCGGCTTGTAACTCCTCAGCTCACTACCCATTGGGTTCGAGACCTGGTCAAGGCGAGAACTTTCATTTGTAGGGGTATTCCAAATTAACTTAAGCGCACCGATGGTTTTACACAAACATGGTAAGTGCAGGGGCGGATCCAGAAAATTTTGGTGTGGGGCGGGGTATGAATCAAGATCCATTCAACTTTATCGCTGTAAATACTATTTACTTTAAAAGCTTAATATTTTTTAAGCTCACATGTATATGTTTTCCCAATTCTACTCTTTTACCTGGTAACCTGGTTGGTGGTGGGGCGGGGGGATGCATCCCCACGCCCGGATCCATTCCTGGGTTAGTGATAGCCTTTAATTAAATACTGGATATAATTACCATTGCTGTTTCGTGTGGTGTATTTAAAAATCAACTAAAGCATCACATAATTCCTCACAACTGAGTTTTGTCTGATACAGTTATATACAGTTATCAGCAGTTGATCTTGTGCATATTGAAACAGATGAGGAAGTCTAAACAATGTTTTACATTTCTTTTGTAGTTCCCAGACGTTGTTGATCTTAACGTTGGTGGCACCCACTGCCAGACACTTCTGTCCACCCTGACATCTGAAGATGGCAGCGAACTGGCTAAAATGTTTACTGGCAGGTCTGATATTTTCAAAGACAAAGATGGCCGATACTTCATCGATGCCGACTGGAAAATTTTCAAGTACATTCTAGAGTATTTAAAGAATGGTGGTCAATTCGACGTGTCCTATGCCAGGGAAGGGCTTTTCGGAAATATATCTGAAGTAAGATTCGGGGCCGTACAGCCGAACATGATGGCGACCCTTCACAGAGAAGCCAAACAGTTTGGAATCAAGAGCCTCGTTGAAAAGCTTGAGCGCCATCAAAGTTTATTTACCAAGAAAAAAATTGAAGAATTCAAAAATAAGGTTCCATTCTTTGACGAAACTGTAGACAAGATTCTAGATGTTCTAACAGGTGAAGCATTGTTGTCCTACGATTCCATGACCATTCAGTTGTGTCCAGATGCCCAAGGAGACAGAAGTCAGTGTTGTGAGCACACATGCTGTGCTCGGATATCTACATCGGTTGGCTTTGGCTTCACCTCAATGCAGTATCAAGAACTGCAAGTCGACACAAAAATTCAAGTATCTTACAAAGTAACTGTGCCTATATTGAAAAGTATTTGTATGGACTTAATTGAGCGAGGATTTTCTGTAAATGGGCGTGTAGAGCGATGTAGCCATGCTTGCAAGCGGCCATATTCGACGCAAGGAGGGTTTTCATTCAGTAGTAATTCTTGCAGTGAGGTGCTGTACCTTTTACGGATAACATGGCACATTTTTGCAATCCAATCGTCCAGACAAAGCTTGTTTGGAGAAAATAACCATCAACAAAGTGCCGGCTTTTGTTTCGGAAAAGCAGCAGCCCAGTCCACTGGTTTATTTGGCACCTCAGCTGAGCAACCAGCTTTTGGTCAAAGCGAAACAAGTGTGTTCGGCAGTCCACAAAACACACAAAACTCCTTTAGTGGATTTAAAACTACTAATGCTAACACATCAGGCGTCTTTGGATCACAAAAGGTTAGCTTTGGATTTGGAAGCCCTTCAGGTTTCAGCAGCAACAAAAATGCACAAGGCACCCAAGGCGGTTTTGGAAACGCTCCAGTATTTAGTTTCGGTTGTTCACCACAAAATTCCACTGCTAAAGGCAACGTTCCTTCAACAACAAGTGGTGGAGGTTTGTTTGGCAGCTCCCCGTTTAGCAGCTCCTCGTTTGGCAGCTCCCCGTTTGGCAGTCCACCGCAAAATAATCAGAACTTTGTTAGTGGAAATAGATTGCGGTTCAGCACTAGCCAGTCAACTCAACAAAGGAGCAGTGGATTTACATTTGGCAACACCGGCGTTCCTTCCGCTAGTTGTCCAGTCAAACCTCAAGAGACGTCGAAAAGTGATTTTGGTTTGTTTGGAGTTAATACAACTAACGACAGCAACAAAGGGCGGTCTCCATTCTCGTTTGGTCAGTCAAACAACACTTCAGTCCTGCAACAAAGTAACGCCGACGGTCAAAGTAGTGGTGTAGTGTTTGGTTCTCATGTGTTTGGAGGTGCAGCCACTTTCCAGAACAACCTCTCTCCACAGCGATCGAGTCTAACACAAGCCGAACATAAACAAAAAGTAAAGGAGGAAGAACAGAAACAATGGCCGCAAAAAGAGACACCCGTCCAGAACATCTTTTCGTCAGGAAAAGAAACAACAGCAACGAAACCATTAGGCGGTTTATTTGGATATGGCACAGGCTGCACTACACCTCCTTCTGCAGAGAGTGGAGAGATTTCTATAGTAACAGAGTCTGCGTCAAGCACCGGCTCTTCTGGTAAAGGGAACGATGATGTGAAGGAGGGATGTGAGTCTTTGTAATGTATGCCAGATAGCTTTTGGCAGGCCAATACAAGGACGCCGCATTTATATAACCAAGATGCACCAGGCCTGTAACTGACCTGTGCCGTTTTAAATGTTAAATACAAAATAAGAAGAGTGATGCTTCTGTCTTAATGTTGTGACTTTAACGAGTTTGTAGAGAAACAGAGTGATCCTGCTGGGCTAATCTACACATATGTTTTGGATTATTTCAAATTTATCAATTTAAGTTAAGACAAAGAAAATTCAGCAGTAGTAGTAAAATGGTTGTAATATGACAACTTTGTGGATATGGACAGTTCACTCCAATAAATTCGCAAATATAATTGCAGAAAAGAACAACCATCATCATTATCTATTCCCGTATAATCATATCTAATGTGTAATCTATAAAACTTTGTGAAGACCTTTTGTCACTCGTGACATGATTGTTATTTTCTACTCTGTTGTTTGTTATACTGTTATACTCCGATGGTTATCTTCTAGTGTGTGTGTGTGTGTGTGTGGGTGTGTGTGTGGGTGTGTGTGTGCGAGTGGGTGTGTGTGAGTGAATGTGTGCGGGTGTGTGTGAGTGAGTGCGTGCGCGAGTGTGTCTGAGTGCGTGTACGTGTGTGCGAAAACATTTGCATACTTTAGTAAAACAGTACTTGTTTAAAACTTATACTTAACTATTTTATTTGTCACTGGTACATTGTTAAGCTTATGTAAATAAGACAGTTTTTGTATTGATAGCTTGTGTTGAAGTGTCATTTTTCGAACACATAAGTTCATTAAAACACAATTTTATTGGAATGTTTCCTTCAATGTGTTGAATTGATGTTTTTGTTTGGCATCAGTAACAATATTGAAAATAACATTGATAGTTTATCATGCATTTTACTGTAACTTTTTTATAAGAATTTTACCATTTGCCAAATATGATCAGGTGGAACAAAGTTAATTGGTGTAATTGGAGTAATGTCAGTTTTATTAAATAATCAACTATGTAAATGTCTTATGATGACATGACTGAAGACTCCAACTGGCCTTTACATTCCAAAGACATGTTGAATATCTAAGTCTGTTAACTGCATGTAACTTTAATAAAGTGTGGGGACACCATTTTCAAACAAATACATGTATGTACTTTTAAACTATAGACAATGTTTTAATACCTAGTTCCTGTCTTTTAATTGTTGTTTTTGCTTTTCACTCATACTCTTGTTTCCTATATCGTTACTATAATAGTGTAAGACTATGTATACATATATGTATGTAATAAACGATTTAAAGTTTACGCTACTGAACATTTAGAGCAGACCGAGTTCGAAATCAACGTAACTATGTCCATTGTCGATCGGGTTTATTGTCCCACCAACACTGTGCAGTATTCCAGTTATCTGGAGATGGTGTCCACTTGAAGCAGATATAGTGCTGCCTTCACTGTGTATATCATATATCATGCAATAAAAACCTGGCATGATACCACACCCAGTTACATTATCCTGACACCGGGCCATCCAGTTGCGGAACTACCCTTATATTTGCCTGAGCGTTAGCATTCTTAATGACTTTGTTGTTCGAACCAGGGACCTCCCGTACCTGGAGCCGAAGCTTTGCTGATTGCGCTACCAGGTCTGGTACATAATTTATGATTTTTTATGTTATGCATTAATCCATTTTCTGTATCTGTCGTTCTTCTGGAGCAAGTGCTTTGAATCTTCCTCTCACATAATAAAATGATATTAGCACTGGTACGACTTGTTACTACAACGCGATATCCTTTGTGTAAGTTTGTACAAATGAAACAATGCAAACTAAACGTCTTAAAGGTCCTTTCCAAAATTTCCAAAATATGGATGTTTTGAATGATTTCGTTATGTTTCATTAAAATTATAATTACTATCTTGTTACTTCAAAAACTGAGGATTAGCCAGTCAGACATGGCCTTTAACAATAGTTTAACATACTTGCCAATAGGATACATTATTATATATTGTACGGTAATGATGGTATGGTAGTATTGCCTTTACCGAGTTCTTCACTGCGATTAAGGTGCCGAACTAAAATTAAAAAGTTAAATTGAGCATTAAATCTTAATTCTTACCGCCGATTGGTAAATATGTTTGTTGGCACGCGTAATTGTGGTCAAGACAAATCATTGTAGTTGGTGTATATCACAAGGACCGTCCGTCGGTTTGTAAGTACGCCTGTATATACAGAACATAAGTTGTTGTTTTTAAAATTCAACATAAACAGATGTTCCATATGGCCTCGAGATGTTTCTGCTAACCTACAGACGTTCCAGCCGAAAAAGAGATGTTCCGGACCTTTGAGATGTTTCAGAAGGCCTTGAGATGGTCCAGCTGACCTCGAGATGTTCCAGCTGACATGGAGATGTTCCAGCTGGCGTCGAGATGTTTCAGCTGACCTCGATATGTTCCAGCTGATCTAAAGATGTTTCAGCAGGTCTCGAGATGTTTCAGCTGACCTCGATATGTTCCAGCTGATCTAGAGATGTTCCAGCAGGTCTCGAGATGTTTCAGCTGACATAGAGATGTTCCAGCTGATCTAGAGATGTTCCAGCAGGCTTTGAGATGCATATATATATATGCTTACTGGTAGTTCCGTTTCAGCAGATACTACTCAAGCAGATACTACTCAATGCAAACTACTAACAGACACACATCGTGATAGGTACATCGGAAAATATACTGTCATGTGTAGTTATACACATAGCACACATTATATATGCTTATGTAAGTAATATCAAGAAGTTATACCACACCAACTTACCTGCTTTGTTAATATTTTCAATCATGCCTCTCTGTTGTGGATTAATAAGACACATGTGGGCGGAGCAGACGCCAACAACAACGGCAAAGCACCAAATCGAAATCACAGTCTTCATTCTGAATTGTTCTATTGTTTACTGGCTGAAAAGGTCGACAGAAATACACAAAACTGATCGCGCCGTACTACTATTTATAGTTCCCGGCAAGGTCAGGTTGCACTACACCATTTCAATTACACAAATGCCTCTTTTTCTCTCTCTCCTCTCTCTCTCTCTCTCTCTCTCTCTCTCTCACACACACACACACACACACACACACCCTTCCTCCCTCTCTAGCTTTCCCGAACCCGTTCTTTCCATACCAATCCCTAGTGACACACATTCTCTCTCTCTTTCCCTCTATATATCTGTCTACGTCTCGGTCTGCCTCTCTTTCTTCTCTGTAAATCTTCTGTCTGTCTGTCTCCCTCCCTCTCTCTCTCTCTCTCTCTCTCTCTCTCTGTCTCAGTCTTTCTCTCTCTGTATCTCTCTCTTTCTCGCTCTCGTTTTGTATCTGTAGTGCTTTTTTTGTATGCATGTCAGGTTTTAGTTGGAGTTAATAATAATTTGGAATGCAAAACGTCGTAGCATTATGTATTCTTACATTTGCATGATAATTTTTGTTAGGAAACATATAATATACGGTGTTTCTGGAAACAAAACAATATTGATAATATTCTTCTAATGATTTTTACTTTTGTTACTAATATTTTTATGTCAATAATGGAATGCCACTTTATTTTTTAACAGCCACGCACTTTTGCATAATCTTTGGCACTTTATATACACGTTCGTTGTGGAGGGGGGGGGGGGGGGGGGGGGGGGGCTTAAAGGTCAGTATTAATACACCGGTGCACACCGTGCTTAAGTTGTCCTACATCTGACATCATTAGGAAGCTCTTGTTGCACACTTTAGGAAAGTTAGGCTGCCAACACACGGCCGGTACATGCGATTTCCAAAAAATACCATTTACGTATTTGTATCAAATATTGTAGCATTTGTCACCATGTATTATTGGCGCCGCTCTAGAGACCGGTGCCTCTTTATGGGGACGATAGTGTAGCAGGCAATACCAGGAAATCGCAGCTGTTCTATGAGACCCTTTTCAGAGAAACCGAGTATTCCGCTTTTCACAGTGTAGCTTGCAAAAATAAAGTGGAGTTTGAAATTATAAAAGGTAGGAGGCATTAAAATGAATTCGCAGCTGTTTAGCAAGGTCTTGATTAACAAACAAAAAACAAACAAACGAGTATGCCAATATTCAAAATGCAGTTTGCAATTACAAAAATGTAGCAGATGACAAGGAAGAAAGCAAAGCAGCAAATACATATCAAGTCTTACTAGCAGCATAGTTCATCAGCAAAGAGATGGTTTGTTTGTACCAATTTAATAAATTCAAACTGGTGCATACTATCAAGAACTGTCGCAGAGCAAACACTGAGAAGAAATCTTTTGAAAATTGTCTTTCAGTATTCTTTTTGCTATTATAAAAAACTAAACTCCCCTGTTAACTGTTACTTTTTCTTTAAAGGTGGTATCCGGCAGTTTGCCTACATCTTATATATGTAACAATATCTTTTAATAAGAACGATTGGGATTCCTGCTAAAAATAGTCAACGACGTCACAGCGGATGACGTGGATGAACTAAAACATTAGTGGTCACATGGTTTTCTTGGTTTAAAAAAAGCCAACTGTGCAGCGTGGCTCAGACAAGAAATACATGTTTGTAATGACGATTGTGGCGTTATGGTTCACTTCTCAGATAGGTGTAGAACATCAGTAAACAACATTTTGCGAGATCTGTTCAGATAACAATTATTTACTAAGATGTTTAATGAAAATATTTTTGGTCCAAACTGTCGGATACCACGTTTAAGACCATGCTCATTGTGTCACCGTGTATGTGTAATAACCATGCACATTGTGTCACCTTGGATGTCTACCATCCATGCTCATTGTGTCACCTTGGATGTGTAACATCAATGCTCATTGTGTCACCTTGGATGTCTAACACCCATGCTCATTGTGTCAC
The DNA here is from genome assembly GCA_007844125.1 of Sinonovacula constricta. Taxonomy (NCBI): domain Eukaryota; kingdom Metazoa; phylum Mollusca; class Bivalvia; order Cardiida; family Solecurtidae; genus Sinonovacula; species Sinonovacula constricta. The sequence goes on from CM017557.1 coordinate 55,574,651, forward strand.
CTTGGATGTGTAACATCAATGTTCATTGTGTCACCTTGGATGTGTAACATCAATGCTCATTGTGTCACCTTGGATGTGTAACATCAATGCATGTGTCACCTTGGATGTCTAACACCCATGCTCATTGTGTCACCTTGGATGTGTAACATCAATGCTCATTGTGTCACCTTGGATGTGTAACATCAATGCTCATTGTGTCACCTTGGATGTGTAACATCAATGCTCATTGTGTCACCTTGGATGTCTACCATCTATGCTCATTGTGTCACCTTGGATGTTTAACATCCATGCTCATTGTGTCACCTTGGATGTGTAACATCAATGCTCATTGTGTCACCTTGAATGTGTAACATCAATGCTCATTGTGTCACCTTGGATGTCTAACATCCATGCTCATTGTGTCACCTTGGGTGTGTAACATCAATGCTCATTGTGTCACCTTGGATGTGTAACATCAATGCTCATTGTGTCACCTTGGATGTGTAACATCAATGCTCATTGTGTCACCTTGGATGTCTAACATCCATGCTCATTGTGTCACCTTGGATGTCTAACAACCATGCACATTGTGTCACCTTGGATGTCTAACAACCATGCTTATTGTGTCACCTTGGATGTCTAACATCCATGCTCATTGTGTCACCTTGGATGTCTAACATCCATGCTCATTGTGTCACCTTGGATGTCTAACATCCATGCTTATTGTGTCACCTTGGATGTCTAACATCCATGCTCATTGTGTCACCTTGGATGTGTAACATCAATGTTCATTGTGTCACCTTGGATGTGTAACATCAATGTTCATTGTGTCACCTTGGATGTGTAACATCAATGCTCATTGTGTCACCTTGGATGTCTAACATCCATGCTTATTGTGTCACCTTGGATGTCTAACATCCATGCTCATTGTGTTACCTTGGATGTCTAACACCCATGCTCTTTCTTGTTAATGGCTGACACATATATATATACAATTATATTTCCGCATGCGCAATTCAGGTATATATTAGGTTGTTAAAACAGCTGAAAACCGTCGCACCGCTGTTAAGTTTTAAAAAAAAGCATAATATATGCTAACATGTTTAATAAAATATAGTGATTCGAGTTATTATTTGAATCCATTATTGTTATGTAACAGTGTCCACATTTGTATTTTAACAGTTTTTCAATTTTGAATAAAATATGACAAATACATATTTGACCAACTGTGATCAAGTCGCTTTTAACCACAGACCACACTTGATTATAGTTTCTATAAAACGTTCTAAAATTACAACGACATTTGTAATTTTGTAACACTCCACAAACTATAAGTTGCAAAACTTTTAGCAATATACATAGTTTTCTATATTTTAGAAGATATTTAACATTTAGTAGAGTTTGTTTTTCCACTTGACTGATAAAGTCAAGGGCTTAGTCTTGGGTCATGTGCACTAGCCAATATAGTACACAGAATGGGTGATGTTGTTTTCCACGTGATAACAGGTCAAGTGTAATCTAACTTGGTCTGCTTATTCTAGAGGACATGGCAGCACGTTGATAATGTTTGTAGTGGTCCCGGAGCAAAAGTGAAATTCTGCATTAGTCCTTTGAATGTTTTATTATTTAGACAAATTAAATCAAAAGTTCGATTACGATGTTTAGTTTATGTATTTCAATACATACATCGCACTAGTATTACCACAATGAAGAGAAAGCACCCAAACGATGGTCTTTGTATAACTACAGACTCTCGGCAGGTGGGCCGGAAGATTAGTTTGTGTGTTGTACGTTTTATCCTGCAGGCAATTAAAGGTATGCAAGTAATGGTCAATTTAAATTATTCCGTCGTAAATTGTTTGCACATCGCATTGGGAAGCAGGTAATTCTTGACAACCACCTCTTCTAAATATAGATTATACAATGGAAATTATTTACATTCGATTTTAGAAACTAATATTTTAAACATAAAATACCTACCATGTGATTGCATTTAAACTAAAATTAGGTCTTAAATGAATGCTCCTAAGTGCTACCGGACGCGAGAAAAATACATTGAAATCAAAATTTTGTCCAGGTTATTTATTTCGTCAACACTACAGTCCCGTGATCTGAATCTAAATCCCGTTTGCAACCCTGGTATAGATCTGCAGAAGGCAGCAAACCCGCGCGGAATATCGCAAATACTCGGCCTAGTATATAATGCATAGTCAGTGGAACACTCGTTCTGGTAATATTGTTCTCTTTCCTTTCACCTCTTTCTTCTAATTATTTAATGATATTCTTGCGCGGCGTTGTATATAAATAAATCTGCATTTCATGTATATTTGAATTGTATAATATATTAACTTGAACATCACGCTTTAAAAAAATACAATATTAATGTTAACATCTGGAGCTTGTCTGGACACAATCAACGCATGTTTCCTCTTCGATAATCGTTTAAGTACACGCCCTATTTTGTTCGAAGCATGAAGATTGACCGCGAGTAGTCAAGTTAAATCCGTCGTGCTTCCGAAATTCAGATTCCTGAAACTATGAACGTTTTTGTCGCATGCGACACTGTCCAGAAAATGTTAGTTCCGACTGGAACTTTAGCCGCATATACCTTAGGTTCCACTTTAAAGGTGATATCCAATAATTTGCCTTTATCTAATACATGTAACAGTATCTTGTGCGTGATCGCTGCATACATTTATATTTTAGTTTAAATAAAGACTGTTTGTATTATTATTTCAACTGTTAGACAGTTCGTGAAATATATCGCTTTCAATGTCCATTATTTCCAAATCTTTAAAGAAGCTCGATGGGGGATTTCAGCTAAAATGATATCGATGTCAGAGCGGATTACCTATAACGTGATCTCAACAGTAAGTTGTCACGTGATTTTCTTGGTTTAAAAAGTCTCTATATCTGCAACGTGGTTCAGATAGGAAATACCTGTTTGCAATGACGAGTAGGGGTTTATGCTTGATTGTTCACACAGATCTAGGGAAACAGTGAATGGCATTTTGCAGGACCTTTTCAGGTATCGATGACTTACTTAGCTATTCGATATCTTTTTGGTCAAAACTGTCGAATATCACCTTTAAGTATAACTATAAGGGATGCACTTGTTCTCATGGACAGTGTAAACTATGCTTAGTGACACAAAACGCCGCCATTACAACACAACATACTATTCTTCAATCCGTGCCTGTACTTTTATTTGTTCACCTGCCAGATGCGATGATTTCAGTACACCAAAATTAGGTTGTACTTCGTTGATTCACAAGCAATGACTTGAGGAAGTTTTATCGCCATGTTCTAAATACTACACTCTTGACTTCAACACGTGACAGTTATGTCCTTACGTAATAATGGCCTTGAAGATTACCAACTGACAAATTTGTTTCCTTTTCACATGGTGGTACGGTTACAAAGAGAGTGTCAACCAATAAAGAAGCAGAATGACCTATAAGGAACAAGTACAAGATAATAGTTTTTTTAAACAAAATACAAATTAACAGGAATATAAAGCAGTCTCCTACAATGTCCTTCATTAAATAAATATGTATGTATATTACAACAGTCTTATCTAATTAATGAAATTAATGTTCAAGTAATGGGAAAGTTTGTTTTAAGTTTTTGTCAAAGGCACATACTAATTTGATCATGTTTTAATAACACACAAACGTGTTTGCCCTTACCTTCTGAGTCTACAGGACAACGTTCAGACCGGACCTGGTAGCGCAATCGGTAGAGCGTCGGCTCCACTTACGACCCAAAGTCGTTAAAATGGTACTAGAGTAGCTAACGCTGAAGCAAATACATGAGTAGTTTCACGACTGGTTAGCCCAATGTCAGGATAATGTGACGGCATCCAAATTAACCAAAATACTGTTGGTGATAAACGCAATAAACTGCAAACTTTCAAGTGTCTATAAATGTTACAAAACTGTTATTTCCTAACTATTTGCAGCGCCGTAGTCTTGTTTCTACATTTCTGCAGTTTTCAGTGATTTAATCTTCAAATATATAGGGTGATAAAAACAACAACAACAACAACAAATCAACAACAAACAAGCACACATACGCACGCACGCACGCAAGCACGCGCGCGCGCTTTGTCATATCATTGGAAAATTGTTTGTTTGTTTATTGGGTTTATCGTCCCACCAACAGTATTTCAGTTATCTGGAGACGGTGTCCACTTGAAGTAGATATAGTGCTGCCTTCACTGTGTATAGCATGCCGTGAACACCTGGCATGATACTACACCCAGTCACATTATCCTGACACTGGGCCAACCAGTCGTGGAACTACCCTTATATTTGCTTGAGCGTTAGCTAGGGAGCTATACCACTACCATTTTAACGACTTTGGTATGTCGCGGCCCGGGATGGAACCCGGGGCCTCCTGTACCTGGAGCCGACGCTCTACCGATTGCGCTAACAGGTTCGGTCATTTGAAAAACATTGGAATAATTAGTCGGTAAAGTCGTAAAGGTTCTATCAATGATTATGTTCTTGAAACCATGGTCAGTGAGTATGTACCGAGTGTCTTGTTTTATCAAAGGTTGCAGGTTCTAATTTAAATTTTTCTCAACGAATTAAAAATATGAAGCTATCCTCCACATGAAAATGGTGCTGATCATGGTATAGCCTATAGGCCTGGTCACATTAGCCGTAGTAAGCCGTAGTAAGCCATAGTGTGGTTTAACGATCGTAGTAGACAGTAGTTGGCCGTAGTAGATCGTAGTAATGAACGTAGTTCGAATAAACTCTTTTTTTTCCGTAGAAGGATTACAAAATTTGGACTTGTTCAAAAAATGGCTACGGAGAACTACGACTAAATGCACGTACTGTTACCGTATATGAAACGTAGTTGACCGTGGTTAACCGTACTCAACCGTACCTAATCGTATCAATTACCGTAGCTGCACGTAATATACATGAAGAAACGATATGAATTTTTTGCAACGCTACGGTTAACTAGGGTCTACTACGGTTGTGCTACGTTCGAGGTACGGTCAAATTATTAGTTATGTTAACAATACAAATTGACCACGTGTAACCTAAAATTAAATTGATGTTATTTGTCTTCTACAAAGAGATAATGGTTGACAATATAATGTATTTGCATTCAAGTTATACAAATATGGTTCAATGTAATGTTTTCAGGATCTACCTACCACAATTACAAAGGATTTGAATCTATCGTACTGATGGCATTGGTAGACTCCAATTATCGTTTCCTGTGGACGCAAGTAGGAGATGTCTGTTCGAGCTCCGATAGGGCTTGGCCATTCTGAACTTCGCAGGTGCGACCATGATTTGAAACCGCAGCTACACGTAGTTATCCCTAGTTTACCGTACTCACACGTACTTAAACCGTACCTCGTACGTAGTGACCCGCAGTAACACGTAGTTTACCGTACTGATGACTTGGTTTAACCGTACCATTTTAATCGTACTTAAACGTAGTTAACCGTACTTACACGTAGTTAACCGTATATTGACACATAAATAACTAGAGTTTCTACGTACTTCAACCCTAGTTAACCGTAGTAAGTCTACGTTTAAGTACGTGTAACTTCGTGTTAGTAAGTTCAAGACGGACTACGTGTAACTACGTGCAAAATCGTAGATGTGACCACCCCTATATATGTGTGTTCTACATTTAAAGTTTTGATACTATTGAAGATAACTATTTAAGAAAAATATGAATCCCAAAGTGGATTCGAACCGTCAGGTTATTCACTTCTCTACTTGTCATCAGTGGAAAACGACGAATACGAGCAGAATCTTCATGGAAACAAATAAGGCGCTATTCCAATGTTGTCATGTGATACGAACAAAGTGTTAAGCATGTCAACCGCGACTTATCAAGGGGGTAAAAACTTTACTTACACTTTCTTCCAACAACATAAGCTTATCCTAGTTGCTTCCCTTGGAATAATGAAAACGAATTTTAAGAAAAGACAGTTTTGTTTTGATTTTCGAAATACATCGCAGCAACACAGTTATGGTCATTATAGCGACGACCAGCTATTTTGGTGAAGAACTAAAGGCGCACCACAAGTCATCTGGAAGACCTTCCCACATTAAGTCCCCCCCCCCCCCACACACACACACACCCACCATCCCACCATCCCGCTCCTCGAAGTCTGAGGCCAGCAATCAGAGGATTTACTAAGAAAAGAACTATGCAGCTGTCTCTACTCTGTAATGAGCTTGCCGAAAGTGATTGGAAATACACATACAGCACATAGACATATAATAACTTGTACAGTACACGCATCACACAGATATGTTAGCTGATATGGTTTTCAATCTTTTTAAGTTGTGGCATTATACAGCAATGTGGAAAATGCATTGTCATTCCTGTCACTTTTATTCCAGGTGACGATAAAGAACACCCATTATCGATTTACGTCTTTCTTTGACAAGAATTATTTCTTTAAAATATTATATTGACCAGAAACATGAAAGTAATGTCAAGCATGTTAATGTTGTAAATTACAATATAAATGAACTGATTTTCCATAAGCATGCCGTCAGTGTTCAAATCTAAACATTTCAATGATGATCCCAAAAGCCTAATACATGTATATTGCGAAGATGAACGGAAAAGGCTAAATGCGACGAACATAATCGACGGGATCGTCCGACCACCGAGAGTTTCACCACGGAAAAATCCGAACACGAGCCAGATTTTATCATAGTGCCACTTGATCCAGGTATTTCTGGCCACGATTTATATGTAGAAACATAATACAAAAAAACCCATTGTGTTTGCTCACGGCATCATAAAACGAGATAACGTTAAAACCAGACCGTCCATGCTACAGGAACAAAGCATTGTATGTGTGGTCTAGTGCATCGATTCGCCAAACTCTGGGACTTGAATCTTACAAGGAGATGGTGTTATAGTCACGGCAACAAGTTAGTTATCTTAATGGTTTCTCTAGCAGCAGTCGTATGTGCCGTCAATGTGATATCATGTCGCGATCCCTTGACTTGATGCAACATGTACTGCCATCCCTGGAACTGCCATAAGTTGAGCAAGGCAACCAGTCTAGAACACGTTGGTGGTCGACTGGTCTAATCACGACACCCGTTTAAAGTCAGCATTGTGTGTCACGCAATACCGAGACTTGCAGTTTGTTTCGACGTGAATGTCGTCTTAAAGATGATATCCGACAGTTTGACTGTATCAAATGTATGTAACAATATCTTAACCATGTTTAGAGAAATGTCGGTTTAAAATTTGCACTCACTTTTACCTAAGTATAAAAAGACGATAAAGAACATTACCCGAAATGTTACACAGTACAAATGATGAAATAAATAGCTCTAAATTTCTGTTCTTTCCAACCTTTTAATAAATAATGCTAAAATAGCTACCGACATCAGCGAGTGCGTGCATTTTTGTAGTGTCGGGAATGGTATTATATTTCACTTTTCACATAGATGCAGGACATAAATAAATAACATTTTGCGGGACCTTGCTGGGAAGTGTAAATGTCTGCGAGAAAGAATGGACCAAAACAGTCGGATACCACATTCAAAGCAATACAGATCATTGCGAACAGAATATAACTGAACATCTGGTTGCTCAAAGGAAATGCGGTCACCGGATTTGTAATATTGAACATGTCTTGGTATGTAGGCGCTTGAATACGTTTAGGCAGTATATTATCACATCCATAACCTAATTACTTTTTATTATTTACAAAGGATATGCAAATACAAACTGGCACTGAAAATATTTATTTAATGATAATTCTACTTAAAAAAACTTCCATAATATGGATGTATAGAGGTAAACAACAATGTTTATCAAATTTGAGCATTAATGTGGGAATCCGACAGTTTGCCTACATTAAAAACAATTAATAAAATCTTACCCCTATTTTGGGATATTTAAACACAATTCCTACATAAACTTATGCTTTAATCTTAATAAAAGACGATTTGGAACGCAACCTTAAGTTGGACAGTACAAATCGTGAAAACTGCTAACTGTACAGCGTGACACACATAGGGACAGCATCGGATATACACGCTCGACAATTCCGTTTTACTACATTCGTCAACCGTGGGTTTACTGGTAAATTTTCTGTACTCTTATCGAACTGAATAGAACAAGAATTTGCCGATCATAATACTGCTTACAAAGCCCATACTTTTCAGCGTGGAGACTATAAGTATAACAATGTCGTCGCCATTTTGACAAGTCTGTCGAAATAATGAAAGAACAAGCTTTATAACTGGACTGAAATCTTCATCGGATTATGAAGCGATCAATGAAATATCATTACCAGAAACGACGAAAAGTTATCTTAATATCCCACGGGCGATGAATGGAGAGTAACGGTCGTTGGTGTCCGACGATGACATAGAGAGTACAATTATTTTAATGACGAGTGGGGTGTTAAAGTTGGTTTCCGACAGTTTGCCTAAATCAAATACATATAACAATATCGAACCACTGCTTTGTGGAGATTGGGATTAACTTTTTGATAAACCTATACTTTAGCCTTAATAAATACCAAACTAAGACATTAGTTTGACTTTATGCAGAAATCGTGTACCGGTTTCTTCCAAACCAGGTTTAAATGTACTTTAAACCACTTTTAAGTAACAAAAAACAAAAACCTTAATGAAAAATATCAAAATATCTGAACACATATGGTCTTTAACCTCGCGCATAAACGTATTAAACAGACCGGCACATGCTTGTTTAGTGCATTTTAAAATTTAATTCAATTAAATTTAATAAAAGAATGTCGTTGTATATTGACTTATTTTCGTGGGAGTAAATCTATTTCGGATTTTAAAGCACCTGTCGCATTGGATTTTTCATAATAACTTGCTGTTCTGCTAGGCTACATCTTTGCATGCTGTTAATACCAAAACCGGAATGCATCGCTCATTTGAGCAACAATAACAACAGCAAGAGTCACGGCGCATTCCTGATATATGTTTTGGAATACAAACTATCCCCTAAAAAGGATACAAACTGACCTATGGATAGCACCTCTGTGAGCGGCGCCAAAATGCTGGGGCATACAAATTGTTTCATAGACGGCATCCCTGTGAGCGGCGCCAAAATGCTGGGGCATACAAACTTAACCATAGAAAACATTGTTGAAAGCCCGCGCCAAAATGCTGGGGCATACAAACTTTACCACAGAAAACATTGCTGAAAGCCCACGCCAAAATGCTAGTGGTGGGGAACACGAACTCTGTGAGGATACAACCTATTTCATTAAAAGCACCGCAAAGAGCGGTGCCAACATGCTAGTGGATACTGACTATGCCACAGAAAACACCGCTCAGAGCGGCGCGAAGATGCTGGAGGAATACAATTAAGTAGAAAGCCTCACTGAGAGCGGCGCCAATATGCTGGTGGGTTGGGGAGGATACAAACTAGTCCATATAAATCACCGCTGAGAGCGGCGCCAATATGCTAGTGGGTGGGGGAGGATACAAACTAGTCCATATAAACGACCGCTGAGAGAGGCGCCAATATGCTAGTGGGTGGGGGAAGGATACAAACTAGTCCATATAAACCACCGCTGAGAGCGGCGCCAATATGCTAGTGGGTGGGGGGGATACAAACTAGTCCATATAAACGACCGCTGAGAGAGGCGCCAATATGCTGGTGGGTGGGAAGGATACAAACTAGTCCATATAAACCACCGCCGAGAGAGGCGCCAATATGCTAGTGGGTGGGGGAAGGATACAAACTAGTCCATATAAACCACCGCTGAGAGCGGCGCCAATATGCTGGTGGGTGGGAGGGATACAAACTAGTCCATATAAATCACTGCCGAGAGCGGCGCCAATATGCTGGTGGGGGGATACAAACTAGTCCTTATAAATCACCACTGAGAGAGGCGCCAATATGCTGGTGGGTGGTGGTGGGGGGGGGGGGATACAAACTAGTCCATATAAATCACCGCTGAAAGCGGCGCTAATATGCTGGTGGGTGGGGGAGGATACAAACTAGTCCATATAAACCACCGGTGAGAGCGGCGCCAATATGCTGGTGGGGGGGGGGGGGGGTATACAAACTAGTCCATATAAATCACCGCTGGGAGCGGCGTCAATATGCTGGTGTGGGGGGGGGATACAAACTAGTCCATATAAATCACCGCTGGGAGCGGCGCCAATATGCTAGTGGGTGGGGGAGGATACAAACTAGTCCATATAAATCACCGCTGGGAGCGGCGCCAATATGCTGGGGGTGGGGGAGGATACAAACTAGTCCATATAAATCACCGCTGAGAGCGGCGCCAATATGCTGGTGGGTGGGGGAGGATACAAACTATTCCATATAAACCACCGCTGAGAGAGGCGCCGATATGCTGGTGGGTGGGGGAGGATACAAACTATTCCATATAAATCACCGGTGAGAGCGGTGAAATCAATCCTGGAGGATATAAACTTTTCCATAATTAACACCGCTGACAGGGTCGCGAATACAGACTTTTTCTATAGAAACATCACTAAAAGCGGCGTTAATATGCTAAAGGAATACAAACTGTTCCACATAATGCATCGCTATAAGAGGCGCAATTATGCTGGCGGATACAAGCTTTACCATACAAAGTCCCACTGAGCTGAGTGGCGCCAATGGACATCTGCAAAAGGAACAAGTCAAATAATTCGGTTATTTCTGTCGAAGTGAGGCATTTATGTAAGCGATTTTAGACTAAGTCAGTTCATAAGTTATTCATAAGGCGTATTAATGTTTACTAACTCTATCTATGTATCTAATAAACCTGTTTATTTCACATCTTTAACGATGAGACCCTGATTTTGACAATGACTCCAACCGATATCGGGAGGTTATAGCCTGTTAAATTATTTGCTCATAGTCGATTAGGAAAATAATTATTTTATCTTAAACTTATTCTTTCCAGTTGACGACTAGCTTGTTTTGGCCATTAAGTGCCAGTGTAAAGTCAGTTTGGAGGCTTGAACCAGAGACCCACTATTCATTTCTTGCGCGCAGACCTTACAGTTACAAGGCGTGTATTGCAGCCCTGATAACTGGCTCGTGAGTCTATAGTGTACAAGGATTTGGTCGACAGAAGCCATTTTAGCTTTTTTTCTGCGTTATTTCTGGTCAACAAACTTAATGCAAATATGCATGAGCTACTTAACGGTGTAAGAAGACCCAAGATAACTTGTTTTGCTATCTCTACTGAAAATGCAGTAAAAGTTGTATTTCTAACGAGATGTGAACAGTTAAATTGAAAAATGAAAGTTTACTGGATGAAATATCATGTACATTACACCTGTCTCCTTAATAAAGTACTTATTCTTCCAGCGAACAAAACGATCCTGATTTTGTATCATTGCACTAGATACAGCCGAGGAAAGAGTGTCTCGTGGACGGAATTACCCGAGGAGTTCCTGAAAGTTCCAAAGATGATGCGAATGGGGTCATTCTGTACCAAACTGCACAGGTTGACAAAGGTCTACAATCACGTTCATTGATAAAATGGTGGTCTAGCAGTGAATACAAAAGATTCAGCGAATGTTACCTCTCCTTCACCTGTAAACCTTTTAAATACTACTGTCTGTATAGCTTACACTAACGTCATAAAATGGAAGCATTGTCATAAAAACGACATGACTGAGTGAACATTTCCGCCTTAAGCAACAGGTGACGACAGAGAAGGACATCAATTGAATGTCACCTTTTACCTTCTGTCATTGTATGTTAATATACTCTGTGACATTAGTGAAATGTCACCGTTATATGCATTGCAATTCAATACATTCCCCTAACAAGGAGACATTAAAGGAACTATAGTTCGCCATAAGAAGAGAAAAAAACATCATTTTTGTTCCACGATTAGACAATGACGTAAATTGAGGTAGCTAAACCGACGTTGAGTGCAATCTGCTCTCTGTATAACATTTTGATAGAGAAAAATGCAAGTAAGTTTGGCTTCGACCTCAAACTGTTGAAACTGGCGCTTTTGAAGAAAATTTCCAGTCCGGAATACTGGCTTCAATTCATTATATGAGTCAGTTTATCACAGTCCTGCAACGAAGATACTGTGTATACACCTAATGCCAGGCAACAGGTATGCTGTAACTTTCCATGGATACAGAAATGTCAGTAACACTCCACGTCCTTCTTCGCGTATATCTGCAAGTTATCTGTACATTCATACCATCTGCATTGTGTGAACAAGCAATATAAAACAATAAGCGAGAACAAGCATGAATCAACTGAAGACAGACAAGATCATCATTCATGCACGGAGTCTGCATCTTGCATCTTTTCCAAAACAACTATACAAGATGTTACATTGTAATGCTCAGAATCATTAATGTACCAAACGGACAGATAATGTTTCGTGGTTAAAATAGGTTAGACCGATTCTTTGAATGTTAAGTGTGATATTATACATGTATAGCTTTAATAATACTCTTGGCACCACTATAATTACCTTGTGGGGATATTTTTCTGGTAGTAAAAGTATTATAATTAAAACCGAGATATCTGTTCAAGATTTATGTGAAACATTGGTGTACATGGTATGAATGGCTTATTTCGAATGGCATATTTGTCTTGTACGACGATATTATTCTGAATACGCACTTGAATACGCACATTCGATATGAAACATGATGCCCTCTCTCTAGACTAAATATTGAAGGGTAATTATTACTCTATTAAAATACTCAATTATATTATTAATAAGGGGAGGGTAAACTACACATAGCTTGGTTAGGGGGGGGGGGGGGGCGGACTACATATAGCTTGGTTAGGGGAGGATAAACAACACATAGCTTGGTTAGGGGAGGATAAACTACATATAGCTTGGTTAGGGGAGGATAAACTACATATAGCTTGGTAAGGGGAGGATAAACTACACATAGCTTGGTTAGGGGAGGATAAACTACACATAGCTTGGTTAGGGGAGGATAAACTACATATAGCTTGGTTAGGGGAGGATAAACTACATATAGCTTGGTTAGGGGAGGATAAACTACATATAGCTTGGTTAGGGGAGAAGAAACTACACATAGCTTGCTTAGGGGAGGATAAACTACACATAGCTTGGTTAGGGGAGGATAAACTACATATAGCTTGGTTATTGGAGGATAAACTACACAAAGCTTGGTTAGGGGAGGATAAACTACATATAGCTTGGTTAGGGGAGGATAAACTACACATAGCTTGGTTAGGGGAAGATAAACTACACATAGCTTGGTTAGGGGAGGATAAACTACATACAGCTTGGTTAGGGGAGGATAAACTACACATAGCTTGGTTAGGGGAGGATAAACTACATATAGCTTGGTTAGGGGAAGATAAACTACACATAGCTTGGTTAGAGGAGGATAAACTACACATAGCTTGGTTAGGGGAGGATAAACAACACATAACTTGATTAGGGGAGGATAAACTACATATAGATTGGTTAGGGGAGGATAAACTACACATAGCTTGATTAGGGGAGGATAAACTACATATAGATTGGTAAGGGGAGGATAAACTACACATAGCTTGGTTAGGGGAGGATAAACTACACATAGCTTGGTTAGGGGAGGATAAACTACACATAGCTTGGTAAGGAAAGGATTAACTACACATTGCTTGGTTAGGGGAAGGATTAACTATACATAGCTTTGTTCCAGAGAAGGATTAACTACTTATAGCTTTGCTCCAGGGACGGATTAACAACACATATCTTTGTTCAAAGAAAGGATTTACTACACATAGCTTTGTTCCGGGGAAGGATTAACTACACATAGCTTTGTTTCAGGGAAGGATTAACTACATATAGCTTTGTTCCATCGACGGATTAACAACACATATCTTTGTTCAAAGGAAGGATTTACTACACATAGCTTTGACCCAAGGAAGAATTAATTACACATAGCTTTGTTCCAAGGAAGGATTAACTACTTATAGTTTGGTTCCAGGGAAGGATTAACTACACATAGCTTTGTTCCGGGGAAGAGGATTAACTACACATAGCTTTGTTCCAAGGAAGGATTAACTACACATAGCTTTGTTTCAGGGAAGGATTAACTACATATAGTTTGGTTCCAGGAAAGGATTAACTACACATATCTTTGTTCCAGGGAAGGATTAACTACATATAGCTTTGTTCCAGGAAAGGATTAACTACACATTTTGTGGTTTCAGGGAAGAATTAACTACAAATAGTTTGGTTCCGCGAGAGGAGCAGCCTTACATAGCTTGGCTTCAGGTATCTGCCTAATCCTGTGTTTCGAAAGTCTGCAAGAGCAATGTAAAAATTCAATATTTACAGCGTAGCCTGTTTCTATTTTTAGCAACATTTTTCGCACGCGGCATACAGTGGATTTCCCCACATCCATCGACCGTTTCGCATCAGCTTTGTTTTGAAGCTTGAATGTCCATAAAACATCGTAAAATGTTGTACATTGTATGCTTACTAGTAAAGCATCTCACTCTCCGTCGCTAACGTGCGAGAATATGTGTTGGTTGTCATAGAGTGTTTCATGTGCGGGATATTGACATAAACAACAGATCAAATGGCCCGAGGAGGATAGAATCAGCTTCTGTTAATAGTCGTCACACCGGACTAAGGATTTGCCTGGCTGTCTTGAAACAGGTAAATTGCGCATTATGACTAACATCTTCAGAACAGTGCAGATTAACAATAATTGTTTCGGCAATTTAAGACGTAGCATACATGATCTAGTACGAGTATGTTGTTGTACAAACAGTTGGCTTTATCAATGACTGTTTGGCATCATCATTGATTGTTTTGCATTTGTGTTTATTAATGACAAGTTGAAAAGAATTGTCATATTTATCAGCAAATAATAAAATTGTATGCTGTATAAAAAGTAAAAAGGATACCCATTATAATAATATCATACAAAACAAGACATTGCCTTAACATAATCCGCTCATCATAGTCAGCTTTGAAATATTGACATGAAATGCCATATGGTGCGAAAGTGTGTGTGTGTTGACTCCAAGAAGTGTTTATACGATATCTAGTCCTAACACTGTACAGTCATTGACTCCTTTACTAATAATTTAAAAATGATTTACATGCTTAGCTTACCATGTCTGTTAAGAAGTGATAGACTCGCCGTCTGATAAATGTGGTACCGGCTACCTATCAGGCCATGGATATCACAGAAAAAAATGAAGCATTAGCAAATGTTTACTCACTATATCGTGATCACGGGTAACTCACAGTGACGACAGCACTTACATAATCAGGTTTGTAGTGAACTGAAATAAAACTGACAAGTGGACGTTAAATATAAATAATTTATTGGTTTGTAAGTTCTCATAAATTCTAACACTAGGGCGTCCCAGCAACTGTTGTAAAAATGCCGCACCCTTAATTGTCTAAGATTAAATCTAACAATTAAAGTCTTGTCTTTACGTTATCAGATACTAAAAGATGGTGTAATCCACTCGCGAACGGTGTTCTGGAAAAACTAGTATAATCTTGAGAGAGTCAAAAGATCCTATAACAATTCTTAATCTTAAAAGTATCCGTGTTTAAGATATTGATAATAATATCATGCATTCCTTGCATACCTCAATTAGTTTCTCTTACTCCGCTGTCACTCTACCTCCTGTATTTCTGTCCTGTTTTATAGCGTTGTCTGTGTTTCTGTCTGTGTCTCTGTCTGTGTCTATGACTGTGTCTGTCGGTATGTCTGTGTTTCTGTCTGTGTCTGTGTCTATGACTGTCTGTCGGGATGTCTATGTTTCTGTTTGTGTCTATGACTGTGTCTGTCGGTATGTCTATGTTTCTGTCTGTGTCTGTGTCTATAACTGTGTCTGTCGGGATGTCTATAATTGTGATTATGGCTTTGTCTGTGTCTATAACTGTGTTTCTTACTATGTCTACTGCTGTGCCTATGACTGTGCTTCTGTCGCTTAATAATATCTTTGTGTACAGGCTATATAAATGTGTTTCTGTTTGTATCTCTGTCAATATCCATTTTGTGTGTCTGTATGTATATGTAAATGTCTCTTCCTGTATCTCTGTAATGCGTTTATCTGTGTCCCTGTCTGTGTCTCTGACTGTGTTTTTGTCGGTGTCTATGTCAGTGTCAGTAATGAGTTTGTCTGTGTGTCTGTCAGTGTGTGCTTGTCTGTGTGTTTCCACCCATGTGTCTCTGTGTGTTTCTGTCGGTGTGTGTCTACTGTTGTGTCTGTCTGTGCATGCTGTTTATGTGTCCCTGTCTGCATGCATCTGTCTGTCTGTCTCTTCCTTTGTGTCTCAGTAAGTGCGCCCTTGTCTGTGTGTCTGTCTGTGTGTCTTCGTCTGTATCTCTCTATGTATCTCTGCCTGTGTGTTTCTGTATAATTATGTGTCTGTGTGTCTCTGTTCTTTGTTTGTGTGTGTGTGTATGTGTCTCTATATGCCTCTGTCTGCGTGTCCCTGTCTATGTGTCTCTGTCTGTGTGCCCTTGTCTGTGTGTTCCTGTCTGTGTGTCCATGTCTATGTGTCCCTGTCTGTGTGTCTCTGTCTGTGTGCCTTTGCCTGTGTGTCTCTGTCTATGTGTCTCTGTCTATGTGTCTCTGTCTATGTGTCCATGTCTATGTGTCTCTGTCTGTGTGCCCTTGTCTGTGTGTTCCTGTCTGTGTGTCCATGTCTATGTGTCCCTGTCTGTGTGTCTCTGTCTGTGTGCCTTTGTCTGTGTGTCTCTGTCTATGTGTCTCTGTCTATGTGTCCATGTCTATGTGTCTCTGTCTGTGTGCCCTTGTCTGTGTGTCTCTGTCTATGTGTCCATGTCTATGTGTCCCTGTCTGTGTGTCTCTGTCTGTGTGCCTTTGCCTGTGTGTCTCTGTCTATGTGTCTCTGTCTCTGTGTCTCTGTCTGTGTGTCTCTGTCTATGTGTCTCTGTCTGTGTATCTCTGTCTATGTGTCTCTGTCTATGTGTCTCTGTCTGTGTGCCTTTGCCTGTGTGTCTCTGTCTATGTGTCTCTGTCTCTGTGTCTCTGTCTGTGTGTCTCTGTCTATGTGTCTCTGTCTGTGTGCCTTTGCCTGTGTGTCTCTGTCTGTGTATCTCTGTCTATGTGTCTCTGTCTATGTGTCTCTGTCTGTGTGCCTTTGCCTGTGTGTCTCTGTATGTGTGTCTCTGTCTATGTGTCTCTGTCTATGTGTCTCTGTCTGTGTGCCTTTGCCTGTGTGTCTCTGTCTGTGTGTCTCTGTCTATGTGTCTCTGTCTATGTGTCTCTGTCTGTGTGCCTTTGCCTGTGTGTCTCTGTCTGTGTATCTCTGTCTATGTGTCTCTGTCTATGTGTCTCTGTCTGTTTGTCTTTGTCTGTGTGTCTCTGTCTATGTGTCTCTGTCTGTGTGTCTCTGTCTATGTGTCTCTGTCTATGTGTCTCTGTCAGTGTGTCCCTGCCGGTGTGTCTTTGTTTGTGTGTCTATGTGTCTTTGTTTGTGTGTCTCTGTATGTGTGTCTCTGTCTATATGCCTCTGTATGTGTGTCTGTGTCTATGTGTCTCTGTCTATGTGTCTCTGTCTATGTGTCTCTATCTATGCGTCTTTGTGTACCTGTCTATGTGTCTCTATCTGTGTGTCTCTGTATGTGTGCCTCTGTGTGCCTCTGTCTATGTGTCTCTATCTATGTGTCTTTGTGTATGTGTCTCTATCTATGTGTCTCTATCTATGTGTCTCTGTCTATGTGTCTCTATCTATGTGTCTCTATCTATGTGTCTCTGTCTATGTGTCTCTATCTATGTGTCTTTGTGTACCTGTCTATGTGTCTCTATCTATGTGTCTCTGTCTATGTGTCTCTATCTATGTGTCTCTATCTATGCGTCTTTGTGTACCTGTCTATGTGTCTCTATCTGTGTGTCTCTGTCTATGTGTCTTTGTGTACCTGTCTATGTGCCTCTATATGTTTGTCTCTGTCTGTGTGCCTCTTTGTGTCTCTGTCAATGTGTCTCTGTCAAAATGTCTCTATATGTCTATGTGTCTCCGTCTATGTGTGTCTGTCTATGTGTGTCTGTCTATGTGTGTCTGTCTATGTGTGTCTGTCTTTGTGTGTCTGTCTATGTTTCTTGGTGTGTGTGTGTCTCTGTCTGTGTGGCTCTGTCTATGTGTCTCTTTGATTGTGTCTCTTTATGTCTCTGTCTATGTGTGCCTCTGTGTGTCTCTGTCTATGTGTCTTTATCTATGTGTCTCTGTCTATGTGTCTCTATATGTCTCTGTCTATGTGTCAATGTCTATGTGTGTTTGTCTTTTTGTCTGTCTATTTGTGTCTGTCTATGAGTGTCTGTCTTTGTGTCTCTATATGTCTGTGTCTATGTGCCTTTGTCTGTGTGTCTCTGTCTATGTGTCTCTGTCTATGTGTCTCTGTCTATGTGTACCTGTCTATGTGTCTCGATATGTTTGTCTCTGTCTGTGTGCCTCTGTGTGTCTCTGTCTATGTGTCTCATATATGTCTCTGTCTATGTGTCTTTGTGTCTCTGTCAATATGTCTCTATATGTCTCTGTCTATGTGTCTCTGTCTCTGTGTGTCTGTCTATGTGTGTCTGTCTATGTTTAGCTGTCTGTGTGTCTCTGTCTGTGTGTCTCTGTTTGTGTGTCATTGTCTGTGTGTCTCTGTCTGTGTGTCTCTGTCTGTGTGTCTCTGTCTGTGTGTCTCTATATGTCTCTGTCTATGTGTCAATGTCTATGTGTGTTTGTCTTTTTGTCTGTCTATTTGTGTCTGTCTATGAGTGTCTGTCTTTGTGTCTCTATATGTCTGTGTCTATGTGCCTTTGTCTGTGTGTCTCTGTCTATGTGTCTCTGTCTGTGTGTCTGTCTTTGAGCCTGTGTCTATGTTTCTGTGTCTATGTTTCTGTGTCTATGTTTCTGTGTCTATGTGTCTGTGTCTATGTGTCTGTGTCTATGTGCCTCCGCCTATATGTGCGTCTGTCTATGTGTCCCTGTTTATGTGTCTCTGTCTATGTGTCTCTGTCTGTGTGTCTCTGTCTACGTGTTTCTGTCTACGTGTTTCTGTCTATGCGTCTTTGTCTGAGACGATGTCTGTGTCTTCTTTCCTGTTTCGTAAGTGAGTCTCTGCGTCTTTGTACCTACTTTGTCTGTTTCCCAACCTAAGGTTTTCTCGTCCTTGCTCCTTTTTAATTTCTCGCTTCCTGCTTGTAATTGAAATCTGCTCTTAATTACTTTTTACCAATTTTTACTACACTGATGTCGAGTCTTATATTTTAATATCGCATATATGCATATTTTAATATACTTATTTCATTAGTTTCCGTAGTAACCAAAGCCGTGCGCTCGGATTACTACTTACATGTTACATTATTTCTGCATATATTTAGGACTAGTCCAATTTTCGGCGACACGCTGAAACGCGTAAAGCAAGTGTAGTAGAAAATATACATAATCAGAAAATAAACACAACGTATGAGTTGCATACTTTAATAGACGTGTATGCCAAATTTTAAGAAAATTCTCAATCCAGTTTGAATTAATGGATATTTTTGTGTTCTAAAATTTGTATTAAATGTGTCTCCTTTTTAGAAAAAAGAAAAATCCAAATATTATGTTATATCCTCTTTAGGAGAAGTGTATTGCTATTGTGTATCATTTGGAAACAGGGCATAGCATTAGATAAAACAACCATGTTTCTTGAATTGTTTAACTCAAACTATGCCAAATATGTAATTTATTGGTCACAAACCCTACGTTTTTATGACTGATTTTCCCAACATTTCTGCTTATTGCACTTTATTTAAAAAATCACCGAGCTCTTGATAGCCACACGATTTATTTCGGAGTTGCCCAAAATGTTCTATAAAGTATTTTGATTGATGCTGCAAAATAAAAAAAATAATCTCACAACATTTTTTATTTTTTTATTTTTTGAATATACTAGGTAACGAATTTGAAGTCAAATTTAACACAAATCATACAAGTAAAATTCATTTACAAGAATATCATTAAAAGCTATACATGTTTCCTTCTTAATCTGGTAGAGTGATGCAGAAATATTTGTAAAAGTGAAAAAGTAAAAAGAAAAAAGTTGGTCATTCGTGCCCATACCGGGATTCGAACGCTCAACCCCCAGTTTTGAAGGATTTCAGCCCTAATTTTGATCTTCAGTTGGATGTGCAGCATTACATTTGCTTTAATTGTAAATTGTTGACTGATAAAAAATGCTGATGTCTAAATCGAGTCATCGAGTCTATTTAGCGGTATCGGAGACTGCGAGTCTTAATTCGGGAAACGTCGATCTCAGAAGCCATTTAAATGTGACCAACATTTACTTTATAATATGTGGGTTATCTTGAATGAAGCGCGTTAGCTACACAAAGTAACATCTGTCATTGATACAAGTATAAGTAGAGCTTTTTAAACAGTATACATAGCCAATTCTATACGGTACGCGCACTTTTAAGAAAAAAACAACAACATACCCTCGCTTTGGCCTTTATCGAAGCTCTTAATTTAAGCGGAGTTTTGTTTATTTTTACCTTAAGGTCATTTTATACTTCTTTCACTGTACTTGTTGGGAAAATGACTAAAATCCAGTTGCAATAAAACTTCAAAATGTGTTAATAACAAATAGCCAATAGCTGCTCAATGTGGAGTTGCTCCTGCATCAATGTAATGACAAGCTGGAAAGGGGTCGGGAAACAAGAACATCTGGCACCCTTCTTCTTTTAAGGTTGTACCTGACAGTTTGCCTTTATCAAATACATGTAACATGTATAAACATGTAACATTTAACATGTATATTTTGCCACTGTTTATGGTAGTCTGTGCCTTATTTCTACAATCGTAACATAGTACAAATCGTGTAACAAATGGCCCTAAATGTTCAGAATTTCCTAATTTATTAATAAGCACGATGGTGATTTCTGTTAAAAAAAGACAATGATATAACGTGATATCGACACTTGTTGGTCACGGTGTTTTCTAAGTGCTAAAATAGCTAACTGTGCAGTGTGGCTCAGATAGGAAATACATGTGTGTAATGATAAGCGGAGCGTTATGCTCCAGTTTTCACACAGATGTCAGACATCAATACACAGCATTTCGGGGGGACATTTCCGGGCAGCAGTAAGTTATTTTGTTGTTTGATAAAAAATAAAAAAAACCCCACAAATTGTCGGATAGCGCCTTTAAAGTTCAGCAGGAAACTGTAAATCATGATGACTTTGGCTGGCTTTATGAGGCTTGTTTCAGATTGGATTCATCCAATATTAGGCTTTACGTAACATTTAACATTACTTGCTTGCACATGTGATGCATAAAAACCCCAGTATATTCAAGAAAGGACATAATCGCATTTACTGTCAGTGTGAACAACTTGCAAAATATGGTTGTTTAGTTAGTTCAGTGAGTGCTTCTTTCCTATAGATGTACTAACAGTATAGGTTTGCCTTATATAATTAAAGCATTGCGATATTTGTCTTATTTGTTGAAACCTTTTGTTGAAACCTTTTTGAGTTTTATATCAATGATACCGAAATAAAAAAATTTTTTTTTACATCATTAACTTTTTGATAAAAATATTTTTTAATTTAGTTTAAAATTGTCTGTCACAATATCTTGTCAGTTTGGATTAATCGTTTGTGTCGCCTTTAATTAACGGGTTTGCTTTGTTTTTCTCTTCTCTTGACGGACTGGGTATAGCGTGTTAAGTAGGATATATTGACTTTTAGTAATTATTATTTAAAACCCCTAAACGCATTGACATTAGAATCAAACGATTGCCTTTCTTATGAAATGTTTTATCTTGATGCTGAAAAAATTTTGAGGGAAAATTAAAGTCTTTGATAGAACAATAGAATGCATGATTGATACTTCAAGTGAATGAAAGCTTGTATTTAGAATGTTACTTTCTCGACTGTTTGCACGGAAACGATTCCACAATACTGTAATATAACTAATAATGACACATGTGCAGGATATACGCATATAACTTACAATTACAATTAAACATGCACATTCATTTGTATGCTAAAAATAGATACGCGAACACACGGAAGGGCGAACAAACCCCCAAAAATGCACATGCAGTGTAAATGATAATGTAATAGTATTTACTTACCGGAAAAATATGAACGTAAAGAATATGAAGTCTTTGTTAGAAAAATGTCCCCGAAGACAGGAAAATAGAATAAACCCATTGCAAGTTAGGCAAGCATTTTGTTGATAGAAATTTCAACAAATAACGCATTGTGTTTGTTATGTAGTCAAAAATGAGGACGGAAATAAAATCTATGCCTTTACAGTTTACTTCGTAAAGTTTACAAAACCAATAATTTCAGTAAGACATAAAACACGACATCAGTTACTTAACCCGCGTTGGTATTCAGATTATACACAATAAAATAGTTCGAATCATGGTTTAGTCATGGTCATGTAATGTAGTAATGGACTGTACCTTTAAATTTGTACAAACTGGAAGCAAATGCTGCTAAGGCGAACATAGCAGGAAAGCAACGACACATGTCCACCTATTACAGAACCCCTTAAGGCGGCAGGAGAGTGGATTTCCATGTTAAACCTGCATAACACGTGAGATATTTACAATAAAAGATCGCGCAAGTCTGTTTCTCAGAAAAAGTATTGTACCAAATTTGACGAGTGCGGCGAATTAAAAATACAACAACTCATCACTTTATGGATGTGTCATTTCAAAATGTCGAAGCACCCATTTTGTTTGACTTGCTTGTTGTGCGTCATAATATTGCTTTAGCTAATCAAAATAATTTTATTTATATCAGCTCGTTCATTTAAAGATGGTAGCCGAAAGTTTGCCTATATTAAATACACGTACCAATATCTAAGCACTGCTTTCGGGAATAGGTTATACTTTTTGCAAACCCATACTTTAGTCGTTAAGAAGACGATTTTAAACACTAACTTTATTGTTAGATTGTACTTATCGCGAAAAATGCTCTAAATGTTCAGATTTTGTGTTGACCAAACTGCCAGATACCACCTTTAAACGCTTTGGGCTTTTTAAAGTAGCCCCATTGTTAAAATTCTATCACCGACATTTCACATGTTTAATTATATTAAGTACGAGACAGTTAAAGCCAGATTTTGTCCATTTTGCAACAATAATATTCATCCTTCGGAAATCTACAATTTTAAATCATTTATCGTGATCTGATGCCGTTCAGACACTCTACGCCCAACATATCAGACGATGAAATAGCCCCGCCTTATAAATTCTTCAATGGCTGTAGGAAGGCCTGCCAGCGTTGATGCTAACGGGAGTTCCCCGCGTAATTCCGTCCGCGGGACAATAATCCCTCGGATAAATCTGGTGCAGTGATACTTAAAAGAATCACGACTGTTTTATTCGCCGGAAGAAGAATATGCCATAAAAAATTCTTCAAAAAAGCGATAGGTGTAGTGTAAAGGATTATTTTATCCCATAAACTTTCACTTATCAGTTTAACTGTTCACATGTCGTTAGATATACAAATGTTACTGCATTTCCCGCAGAGATAACAAAACATTTATCTTTGTCGTTATAATGACATAGGCACCGACATGTTCATTTTCGTGGGGTTTTCCCGTCGTACATCCGATTGGGTCGATGCATAAAAGTTTAACTAGACACTTCTGAGAGTGGTAGAGCGTTTATCAACGAGCAATTCCGGTTTGCCTCAATTTAGCCAAGAGTGATGAAGTGTTCCGAATAAGGTCACGTGTCGATTTTTGTTTTTAAGTCTTGTCCAGAGTTATGAATAAGCTGAATTTTAAAGCACGAAGGATTGACCCTGCATGACCTTGACAGTCGGCGGCCACCAGTCTTTCTGCCAGAAAAAGTAGTGCGTGTAAAGAAGTAAGTATGTATGCCGAAGAAGACTAGACACGTTGATTGTGTTCAGGCATTGCTTCAAATATTAACATGAACATTAATTTTATTATCAGTTTAACTTAACCAGATGTTTTAGAAGTGATTATATTTTGTTTAATACAGATAGGCCTATCCATAAAATGCAGATTTATGAATGAAGGACGCCGCGCAGGAATATCTCTCAGATATAAGAGCAATGGAGCGAAAGGAATGAGATTTTTTTATTAAAACTAGAGTTTCACTGAATACGGATTATATACTACGCCTGTATATTTGCGATTTCCCGAATGGGGCCTCACTGCCGTCTGCGGCTCTAAACTTGCCAATAGGTATTTATATTTAGATCACAGAGATGTTGTGTTAACGAAATAAATAACTGGCAGTAAATTTTAAACTCATTGTATTTTGATTAAGTCGGAAGAACTTATAAGCATTTATTTAAGACACAAGTTAAAAGTCAAGTCAAGTTAAAATGCAGCAATCATATGGAAAGTATTGTTTCTTTAATATAATAGTTTCTTTAATCAGATGTTAGTGACTTTGTTATAACATGACCCAGTGCATAATCTACATGTAAAAGATTCTATATAAGTTTAAAGTTACTATTATTTACATACCTTAAGTCGCTCGCATGTTAATAGGTAAATAAGAAAAGGTCCTATCAAAATTTCCACAGATATTGAAATTTTATCTACCAGTAGACAAAGGCAAACAAGGTAAATGTAAACGTGACGAAAACACAGAGACGAGACATAACACACATAAAGAAAACCCATCAGTTACCGCCTTGAAACGTACACCGTCGAAACAGTGTTTTTCAGCGCTTTGATAGTGGACTAGTTTCAGACCCAGTTGGAACTCCTCGGGGAATTCCGTCCTCGGGACAGTCGTGAATTATCCGAGGTGTTCCGGTTGGTTTCAGACTCTTTGACCAATAAGGAGCGTGACTCGTAGTAGGATTTGAATGTTGATGGCCGTTAATAGGCACTGTAGAAGCCTAATAGTTAGTGGCTGATTTTCTCGGACTAGTTTTTTTCTTCATTTCACGATTAGCTGGTGCTGCCGCAGGCAAAATGGTTCTTCATGGATTTGTTGGCATATAGAAACTGTGATTAAATAGTATTGATTAGTTAATCCTGTTCGTAAATATGTATTCCTATTTAAGTTGCAAGATATTAATTATTGCCTTTTAAAAATCACGTTATATTGGATTATTTTATGATGATTAAAAATGAATATTAAAAAAACTTTTAAGGATTACCGCGATTGAATTCTTTCTTTTTTTGCGTTGTTTTCAAAATCATGCTTTTCAAGCTAAATTTCTATTCACATCCACAAAGAGAGAATCAATATAATACCATATGTTGTGCCTCAGATATCCACTCAACATTAACGAGAGAAGGATCAAATAAAAGTGTGATTTTTACGTTATCACAGTTTACCATCGGTATAGCAGGCATCCTCCAGGTGTCGCTCTTTGTGTTATATGGACCGTGTCGAAATGTTCTTATAGCTAATATTGATTTTACATAACAACTGGCTATACCCTGTGAATCGATGTCCTTTTATGATAATTATTCTTTGTGAAATAGGAGTCTTTGTCTTTTTATTCACTTTTACACCCGTTTTGTTTCACATGTTCGTCGGAGTGAGTGTGAGAAAGTTGATTCGTGGTTCTTTCTTTGATGTTTGGAATGAATGTGTTGCGTGATTTGGTAAGGGGGCTATTCTTTCTTTTAAGGCATTAATCAGTAATTATTATAGTTTTATTCAATTGAATCTAATGTCATGTCTTCAAAGCAAAGTGATAAAAACATATTTATCGTTCCTCTTAAAAAGATATGATTTTTTTAAATGACGACATTTTTTTTTACTACACTAGCCTAATTTTATTAATTACCATGTATATTTATCGTGTTTGAACATTTTATATGAACTTATCTAAAAGCATTTTATTCTGTGCATTATTTGTTCTAATGATACATGCAAATAGAAACAAGTTTTTATAATGCAAAAATATAACATGCCTGCTACTTCGGGACATGTTAATAGAATTATTAAATACCTTTTTTGTTTTCTCCAAATTGGTGCTGACTGTCGGAAAAAATGAACCGTAGTGTTAACTATGTGATCAAGTTGCTGCAATTTCGGCTACATTTTAATATATGTCCATCTCTTAATTAGCACCCGCAATGAATGCGCGGATTCAGAAAAGTTTAGTGGGGGTGGGTTAGGTGTATGAATCAAGATCCATTAAACTTTATCACAGGAGATACTAGATATATACACACAGTAAGGGACACTAACTTCGACCTAGGCAGTCAAGATGACACAATTTACTTTTAAAGCCTAGCATTTCTTAAGCTAACACGTATTTGTTTTCACACCTCTTCTCTTTTAACTGGTTAATGGTAGTGGGGCGTGCATCCCCCCCCCCCCCCCCCGGATCTATCCCTGCGCCCCGCGTATATATGATAATAAGTTGTGTGTATCTAACAATAAAATCTCACATGCAATGTTTAACATGTAATCGCACTAATGGTATATTCGAATAATGTTTCCATTATGGCAACCTAGTGACATCGAAGAATTTATGATAAAAAATGAGCAACTAATGTACACTTACCAGTATTCAACAGAAATAAGTGCACATCGTGCTATAGGGCAGTAGCAAGTATGACACTCCATCAATCATCTACATGTCTGAGATGTACACGTGAATAGTTTTAAAGTTGATGTCCGCTAATGTTTTATAATTTTGAAGAGATCTTTTATTTAAATTCTACGTTATTTGAACAGTTTCTCTTTGTAATTAACACAAGAAATGTATTTTTCTATTGCATCATAAAATTTGGAACTTTTGTATCCTTATACTTATATGTGTAATCATCATCTTCATCATCATCATTTATTCATTATTTATTCATCTTTAATACACATCTGCATTTTCGTGTGTACATCGTTATGAGTATATGTCTTTATGTGTTACTATCTTGAAATAAAAATGAAGCAAAATTTTAAAGTCTCTATGAGAGATATTCCAAATCTAGATACAGGCGACACAATTCATAACAGTTTGTAAAAGCAAAGCTTCGTATCTTATGTTATGCCACAAGAACCAACATACACCTCTTCGGTTTGCCACAAGAACCAACATACACCTTTTCGGTTTGCCACAAGAACCAACATACACCTCTTCGGTTTGCCACAAGAACCAACATACACCTCTTCGGTTATGCCACAAGAACCAACATACACCTCTTCGGTTTGCCACAAGAACCAACATACACCTTTTCGGTTTGCCACAAGAACCAACATACACCTCTTCGGTTTGCCACAAGAACCAACATGCACCTCTTCGGTTTGCAACAAGAACCAACATACACCTCTTCGGTTATGCCACAAGAACCAACATACACCTCTTCGGTTTGCCACAAGAACCAACATACACCTCTTCGGTTTGCCACAAGAACCAACATACACCTCTTCGGTTTGCCACAAGAACCAACATACACCTCTTCGGTTAGCCACAAGAACCAACATACACCTCTTCGGTTTGCCACAAGAACCAACATACACCTCTTCGGTTTGCCACAAGAACCAACATACACCTCTTCGGTTTGCCACAAGAACCAACATACACCTCTTCGGTTTGCCACAAGAACCAACATACACATCTTCGGTTAGCCACAAGAACCAACATACACCTCTTCGGTTTGCCACAAGAACCAACATACACCTCTTCGGTTTGCCACAAGAACCAACATACACCTCTTCGGTTTGCCACAAGAACCAACATACACCTCTTCGGTTAGCCACAAGAACCAACATACACCTCTTCGGTTAGCCACAAGAATGATCATACACCTCTTGAATGTGGTACCCGTCGATTCGCCTTAACAAAACACAAACTTATTACATGTTTTTATAGCAAACCACTGTCTTCAGGTTTTTATGAACAATTGGGCAGTTACGTATATCCATTGTCCGTTCATTCTGCGACCCATCGTGTCAACAAATACTCATTTTGCTTGACCGAACGAATCTTTGACAAGTGGGAAGGCATTTCTATCATTCGAACGCATAATGATAGGATGTTAGTCTGATGCGTCGCCCCGGGAATCTGATCTCCATGGCCTAATTATCCAATCAGTGATGACATGACCACTGGACTTGTACAGGGCTGTGTACGACTGGTTTGATAATTGGATCAGTAGCGTGATGGTTCAGTTCGATGGAAATGCTATACAAAATGTGGTGTCCAAGTAATTCACGTGCAGTTGGGTTTATGTATGCTGATTTAAAAATGTTCTGATGAATTTGGAAACAAAAATAAACAGTTGCGTCAAGGTAAATATACACATCATCTTTAGTTTGGTTTATTTTATTTATGTCGAATAAAATATGTTAAGATTCAGTTGGAAAAGCATAAACAATAGCAAACCATTGTGTTTTGGGTATTTTGGAAATTATCCCACTCCCTCCTCGTCATTACTATTAACATAAACATCATTATTTTCATCATTATCATCATCATCATCATCTTCGTCATCATCATTATCATCATCATCATCATCATCATCATCATCATCATCATCATCATCATAGCATTTCATAACGAACAATTATGTTCAACCTTGAACAATCTAGACAAAATGTTACTACAGTATATGTTTATTTTATTTATTGTGATCGTTCTTATGCATGTCGCACAACATTTTACACTATTTTACACCATTAGAAACAAAAAAGAAGATAATCCATCACCACAGCTGCCGCCATCACTTGAATCAAAAGCAATATGCGCAAGCAATAGAAAACCAGGCCCAAAACAGAAATAAACAATCACAAGATCCCTGCAGCTTAAGGTTGTAATCTTAATCCGGTGGAATGAGGAGGCATTTGAACTGAACCACCTGTGGATGTTGATTTAGTTATTGCGTGATGGAATACTTCAATCTTATAGTTAAGATCTAAACTTGAAAGCCAGCATTGACGTACATGAATGTGGAACATACAATCATGATTGGGTCGACCCTAATATTTATAATTGTTTTCGGAAATATCTGTGTAGCTTTGAGAAGCGATTTTATTTTTAACACAGAAATCGTCTGACCATTCGCGATTGGTATACAATAATATTTTACTGTAATTGAGCTTTTTCCATCAGACACTTATGTGGCCTAGGTCAAGCAGTGCTAATGTAAAATGTGCCAAATATAAATTTACAGATAGATACCTAGTTCAATTTGTTTCCGCCTGAAATTGGTGTCCGTATAGAAACAGACACAATCTCAGTCAGTATAGAAACAGACACAATCTCGGACAGTATAGAAACAGACACAATCTCGGACAGTATAGAAACAGACACAATCTCGGACAGTATAGAAACAGACACAATCTCGGACAGTATAGAAACAGACACAATCACGGACAGTATAGAAACAGACACAATCTCGGACAGTATAGAAACAGACACAATCACGGACAGTATAGAAACAGACACAATCTCAGTCCGTACAGAAACAGACACAATCTCAGTCAGTATAGAAACCGACACAATCTCAGCCAGTATAGAAACAGACACAATCTCAGTCCGTATAGAAACAGACACAATCTCAGTCAGTATAGAAACAGACACAATCTTGGACAGTATAGAAACAGATACAATCTCAGTCAGTACAGAAGCAGACACAATCTTGGACAGTATAGAAACAGACACAATCTTAGACAGTATAGAAACAGACACAATCTTGGACAGTATAGAAACAGACACAATCTCAGTCAGTTTAGAAACAGACACAATCTCGGACAGTATAGAAACAGACACAATCTCGGACAGTATAGAAACAGACACAATCTCGGACAGTATAGAAACAGACACAATCTCAGCCAGTATAGAAACAGACACAATCTCAGCCCGTATAGAAACAGACACAATCTCAGTCAGTATAGAAACAGACACAATCTTGGACAGTATAGAAACAGATACAATCTCAGTCAGTATAGAAACAGACACAATCTTAGACAGTATAGAAACAGACACAATCTTGGACAGTATAGAAACAGACACAATCTCAGTCAGTTTAGAAACAGACACAATCTCGGACAGTATAGAAACAGACACAATCTCGGACAGTATAGAAACAGACACAATCTCAGTCCGTACAGAAACAGACACAATCTCAGTCAGTATAGAAACAGACACAATCTCAGCCAGTATAGAATCAGACACAATCTCAGTCCGTATAGAAACAGACACAATCTCAGTCAGTATAGAAACAGACACAATCTTGGACAGTATAGAAACAGATACAATCTCAGTCAGTATAGAAACAGACACAATCTCAGTCCGTATAGAAACAGACACAATCTCAGTCAGTATGGAAACA
The DNA here is from genome assembly GCA_007844125.1 of Sinonovacula constricta. Classification (NCBI taxonomy): domain Eukaryota; kingdom Metazoa; phylum Mollusca; class Bivalvia; order Cardiida; family Solecurtidae; genus Sinonovacula; species Sinonovacula constricta. Next base: position 55,604,847 of record CM017557.1, read on the forward strand.
GACACAATCTTGGACAGTATAGAAACAGACACAATCTTGGACAGTATAGAAACAGATACAATCTCAGTCAGTATAGAAACAGACACAATCTCAGTCCGTATAGAAACAGACACAATCTCAGTCAGTATGGAAACAGACACAATCTTGGACAGTATAGAAACAGATACAATCTCAGTCAGTATAGAAACAGACACAATCTCAGTCCGTATAGAAACAGATACAATCTCAGTCAGTATAGAAACAGACACAATCTCAGTCAGTATAGAAACAGACACAATCTTGGACAGTATAGAAACAGATACAATCTCAGTCAGTATAGAAACAGACACAATCTCGGACACAGACACAATCTCAGTCAGTATGGAAACAGCGTTCGAAAAGATTGTACTTATTTTTATTCAACAAACCTGATTGTAATTTGAATGTAAAATAAATGAAGATGATAATGTGAAGAAAATGTGGATTACAAATAGAATGTTACTGGAATAGATCATGAATGCTGAGGATTGAAATAAAAAGTAGATATACATATTAACATCGTTACATTTCAGACAATAATGTTTATAATGCGACTCAAATAATTCAATAATACATTACACAACTTTTCTTTCTATTCAAAAGGTAATCATTAAGCGTTTTAATAAGAAATTGAGAAAAATGAGATATGCTTGTGTTTTTACTCAGCCCATGTATTTGACAATCGTAACAATGACCACAATTGTATCGGTGTGACTATAACTAAATGTCAATGTCATGTACGTAAGAATGGAGCATACCTAAGAAGTATTTCAAATCTAATTACATGAGAGGTTGCAACAGTAAAAGCCGGATGTTTAAATACATCATTTATAAAAGCCTGCCCAAGAGTCTCTTTACTTTTATCACACTTCAGCTCTATTGAATGTTCAACTTCGTCTAACCCCTGTTTCATCGAAAATACAACCCTTACGCCTGAAAACGGACAAAGAGTCAACTTATGACCTCGCAGTTTTAACAACGACATAAAATAATTGACAAGCACTCCTCGGCGCGTCGGTCATTATTGATTGATGACACATGTCGTTAAAATGGTGGGTCAATAATATTTCTGACGTAAAACGGTCTGTTGCATATGATGCAAAATGCGACATTGTGGCATGCATAATTAAACTGGACATGCATTAATTCGAGCAGCGCACGTGAATGTGCATACACAAAAAGACACATGCATAAACAAACACAACAAACCAGGTTTCGTTTCACTAACTTTTTGCGAAATTCTGACATATGTTAAGTCTATTTATGTTAGTGAAATACCTTTAAACCTCCGAGGACTTAAGAAAATTCTTAAGAAATGTTCGTACGATTTATAGTGAAACGTACCCAGACATCTAAAGGGAGCAACATAAAAATAACAATCAACAATGTGTAAGCATTATTTTTTTATAACTCTGACTTTGATTTTATTTTTCGTTTAAGTAATATTTCTTTAAAGAAACTTGGCACAATAATATAAATGTAACAACTTGTCAATTTTACTGCTGAAATGGAATGAACTGCTTAAAATACTGTCGCGTCTTAATGCTGTTAGGCCATCTCATAGGCATTTACAAAATTAAAATAGGTTTGACGTGCTCGGCGACCCAATAAAGTTTTGTCAGTATAAACTGTCTTACTAATTACAGTAAAGCAATACTGGAGTTATAGACCGAGACATATAAGGAATATTTTACTTAAGTATTGTACAATACGACATGATTTTATATCGAGGATAATATCATCAGTCACGCTCACGACAGAAAAACGTGAGCTGTAGGGATTTATTTCTAAACTATATGTTGGTTCCAATAATAGCTAATAGTTTTTTATTGAACTACCAGAAACAAATGTATGTTTGAATATCATGTGTTCTAAAAGTGAGCGCATTTCTTCACAACTTACCAATTGCTTCAAGGCGGCGTCTTTCCATATGGTCGATTTAGTGTGTGGAGTGGCGTGTACGTTAAACCTACAAACCAAAATACAACTATTCTTTTTGTCCAATATCTGGCGTTTGCTAAAGGAACACGTTATTCTCCCCCTACTCTCAAGTTAAATAATGATCACTTTCCTCTGCTTGATATCCATCACCACTCTGTCACTAACTAACGATCGTTCGATTGCCATTTTAGCAAATGTAACAGAGAAAATACACATGGACCATTGACGGTTTAAAAGTAATTGAGAAAGCAAAATCCAATTCGAAGTAAAAGAACTATATGTGTGTTAGTTTTCTGACTTGTGGGAAGTAATTTTCCTGTTCTTTTTACAGCTATAAGAAATACAACCATTTTTTTTAAAAAAGGAATTGAAACAAATGCCCCCACCCCCCTGTTAACCAAAAGAAAAAATTCGAAAAATTGGTGGCTGAAAAGCTCACTTAAACTGACCTAGTTTCTGTATATGAGAATAATTTGACTCAGGTCAGGCTGAATACCAGCTCAGTGGAGGCAGCACTCTATCTGCATGCCTGTACAATGGAGGCAGCACTCTATCTGCATGCCTGCACGGTGGAGGCAGCACTCTATCTGCATGCCTGCACAGTGGAGGCAGCACTCTATCTGCATGCTTGCACAGTGGAGGCATCACTCTATCAACATGCCTGCATAGTGGAGGCAGCACTCTATCAACATGCCTGCACAGTGGAGGCATCACTCTATCTGTATGCCAGCACAGCGGAGGCAGCACTCTATCTGCATGTCTGTACAATGGAGGCATCACTCTATCTGTATGCCAGCACAGCGGAGGCAGCACTCTATCTGCATGTCTGTACAATGGAGGCAGCACTCTATCAACATGCCTGCACAGTGGAGGCAGCACTCTATCTGTATGCCAGCACAGCGGAGGCAGCACTCTATCTGCATGCCTGCACAATGGAGGCAGCACTCTATCTGTATGCCAGGACAGTGGAGGCAGCACTCTATCTGCATGCCTGTACAATGGAGGCAGCACTCTATCTGCATGCCTGCACAGTGAAGGCAGCACTCTATCAACATGCCTGCACAGTGGAGGCATCACTCTATCTGTATGCCAGCACAGCTGAGGCAGCACTCTATCAACATGCCTGCACAGTGGAGGCATCACTCTATCTGTATGCCAGCACAGCGGAGGCAGCACTCAATCTGCATGTCTGCACAGTGGAGGCAGCACTCTATCTGCATGCCTGCACAATGGAGGCATCACTCTATCTGCATGCCTGCACAGTGGAGGCATCACTCTATCTGCATGCCAGCACAATTGAGGCAGTACTACATCTGCATGCCTGCACAGTGGAGGCAGCACTCTATCAACATGCCAGCACAATTGAGGCAGTACTTCATCTGCATGCCTGCACAGTGGAGGCAGCACTCTATCTGCATGTCTGTACAATGGAGGCATCACTCTATCTGCATGCCTGCACAGTGGAGGCAGCACTCTATCTGCATGCCTGCACAGTGGAGGCAGCACTCTATCTGCATGCCAGCACAATTGAGGCAGTACTTCATCTGCATGCCTGCACAGTGGAGGCAGCACTCTATCAACATGCCAGCACAATTGAGGCAGTACTTCATCTGCATGCCTGCACAGTGGAGGCAGCACTCTATCTGCATGCCTGCACAGTGGAGGCAGCACTCTATCTGCATGCCTGCATAGTGGAGGCAGCACTCTATCTGCATGCCTGCACAGTGGAGGCAGCACTCTATCTGCATGTCTGTACAATGGAGGCATCACTCTATCAACATGCCAGCACAATGGAGGCAGCACTCTATCTGCATGCCTGCACAGTGGAGGCAGCACTCTATCTGCATGCCTGCACAGTGGAGGCATCACTCTATCTGCATGCCTGCACAGTGGAGGCAACACTCTATCAACATGCCAGCACAGTGGAGGCAGCACTATATCTGCATGCCTGCACAGTGGAGGCATCACTCTATCTGCATGCCTGCACAGTGGAGGCAGCACTCTATCAACATGCCAGCACAGTGGAGGCATCACTCTATCTGCATGTCTGCACAGTGGAGGCAGCACTCTATCTGCATGCCTGCACAGTGGAGGCATCACTCTATCTGCATGCCTGCACAGTGGAGGCAACACTCTATCAACATGCCAGCACAATGGAGGCAGCACTATATCTGCATGTCTGCACAGTGGAGGCATCACTCTATCTGCATGCCTGCACAGTGGAGGCAGCACTCTATCTGCATGCCTGCACAGTGGAGGCATCACTCTATCAACATGCCAGCACAATTGAGGCAGTACTTCATCTGCATGCTAGCACAGTGGAGGCAACACTCTATCAACATGCCAGCACAATTGAGGCAGTACTTCATCTGCATGCTAGCACAGTGGAGGCAGCACTCTATCAACATGCCAGCACAATTGAGGCAGCACTTCATCTGCATGCTAGCACAATGGAGGCAGCACTCTATCAACATGCCAGCACAATTGAGGCAGCACTTCATCTGCATGCTAACACAGTGGAGGCAGCACTCTATCAACATTCCAGCACAATTGAGGCAGCACTTCATCTGCATGCCTGCACAGTGGAGGCAGCACTCTATCTGCATGCCTGCACAGTGGAGGCAACACTCTATCAACATGCCAGCACAATTGAGGCAGTACTTCATCTGCATGCTAGCACAGTGGAGGCATCACTCTTTCTGCATACCAGCACAGTGGAGGCAACACTCTATCAACATGCCAGCACAATTGAGGCAGTACTTCATCTGCATACCAGCACAGTGGAGGCATCACTCTTTCTGCATACCAGCACAGTGGAGGCAGCACTTCATCTGCATGCCTGCACAGTGGAGGCAGCACTCTATCTGCATGCCTGCACAATGGAGGCAGCACTCTATCAACATGCCAGCACAATTGAGGCAGTACTTCATCTGCATGCTAGCACAGTGGAGGCAACACTCTATCAACATGCCAGCACAATTGAGACAGCACTTCCTCTGCATGCTAGCACAGTGGAGGCATCACTCTTTCTGCATACCAGCACAGTGGAGGCAGCACTTCATCTGCATGCCTGCACAGTGGAGGCAGCACTCTATCTGCATGCCTGTACAATGGAGGCAGCACTCTATCTGCATGCCTGCACAATGGAGGCAGCACTCTATCAACATGCCAGCACAATTGAGGCAGTACTTCATCTGCATGCTAGCACAGTGGAGGCAACACTCTATCAACATGCCAGCACAATTGAGACAGCACTTCCTCTGCATGCTAGCACAGTGGAGGCATCACTCTTTCTGCATACCAGCACAGTGGAGGCAGCACTTCATCTGCATGCTAGCACAGTGGAGGCATCACTCTTTCTGCATACCAGCACAGTGGAGGCAGCTCTTTATCTGCATGGCAGCAAAGTAGAGGCAGCACTCTATCTGCATGCTAGCACAGTGGAGGCAGCACTTTATCTGCATGCTAGCACAGTGGAGGCAGCACTCTTTCTGCATGCTAACACAGTGGAGGCAGCACTTTATGTACATGCTAGCACAGTGGAGGCAACAGTCTTTCTGCATGCTAACACAGTGGAGGCAGCAATCTATCTGCATGATAGCAAAGTGGAGGCAGCACTTTATCTGCATGGCAGCACTGTGGAGGCAGCACTCTTTCTGCATGCTAACACAGTGTAGGCAGCACTCTCTCTGCATGCAAGCACAGTGGAGGCAGCACTTTATCACCGTGTAAGTTCGTGTTTCGGTCAGGACACTTTCATGTGGGAAGGTCTTCCAGCTAAGCTACGGTGCGCCGTAGTTTCATCCAGACATATTTTGGCTCTTCATAGTTAGCTGGATGTCGCAAAGATGACCATAGAACAGAACAGAACAGAGTTTATTCATTAGACTTGTACATACATACATTGTCTTTGATACAAAAACAACCCTGTCATACTGCCACCGTGATGTAGGCTAAAAATCAATATCAATAATAGCTTATACATTGATGTTTTCTTATAAGAGGAGAGTAATGTTTCTTTAGAGAGGAAAATATAAAATGTAATATCAATCTACAGATCGATTAAATTACTACAATTTCTTCTCACTTTAAATGCATGCTTAACAAACTAAGCAATATTAATAATAATTAATAATTGTGTCGGTTCGATGTAACAAGTACAAAATAACAAACGGTGAATGGGAATGTGCTAAGATGGACTGGGTCTACATGTACTTTATGTGCTTCTGAGTGGGAGCAAGCGTTGGGCGTTTTAAACTGTGACCACTTAAATAGGGCGTTGGACATTGTGATGAGTATAGATTCTTTCTCGCCCAAGTCGGATATTTAAGCAAATGGAATGCTCAAAACCTTTCAAGATTATAGTCTAGTGTAGGCAACCGTCTTTAGCTGCGTTTAGCTACTTTTCACAGAGAGTTGTACACGTTTTATCATGGAGGCGCTTATGTTCGTGATATAAATGATTTTAATTTAAGGCACGAGAATTGATGAAGAGATTCTTTTCTTCGATTCTTTACGGACTTACTCTGGGACGGTCTTAACGACATTATTATATCTCGTGAATAACTTAGAATTTGACTTGTCCTAGTTCTTACTTCACGAAGGGTTGATGAGGACTGGTGTACTTTCAGATAACAGAGTACACATGTAAGCCTTAACGGATTGTCGTCTGCAAGAACCAGATTTCTCGCTTACAGGTCAAGGTCAAACTGACAGGTCAAATGTCAGCAAAGCGCCGAAAGCGTTAGTTGGCCGTTGTCATTTGTACCCTGTAAGCAGTTAAAGGTATGTAAGTATTGGTCACTTTAAATTATTGCGTAGTAAATTGATTGCACAACGCATTTTAAAGCAGGAGGTAAATCTTCAGCTGAGATGTATAAAATGGCTTATGTTGGGATTAGAGTGGAAGTTGACTACCAAAGTACTTGAAACCTGCTACATTGTATATATACCATATTCATAAAAAGCTTTTAATGAATATTTTATATACAGATAGTAAAATATTGCTAAAATATCAATAAAAAGGCGATTTATATATACATATTTTATTTCACTAAAAGGAGATTAAAACGCTTAAAGTATACTTGACAAATCCTCGGGCCTTCGCTTTTGTAAAGTTCTTGAGATATTAAGTTAAAAGTCATTTATAGAAAGGAGCCTCCATAGACTTTGGGTAGTGTTGTATTTCTGTGAAAGCTATAATTTACAGTCTTTATCTCCTATTACAAAACATGTCGATGAACTGAACTTGTGCGCTCCTATATGATACTGTATATCAATATATGATATTGTCTAAGACTATTAGAACGTCCCTCAGCATTCAGTACCTTTATGCTTTTCTAAGACTTGTATCAAATCTTAGCAATCCGGTTTTAGTTGCTACGTGTACAACAATCGATAGTCACAGGTCGGAAATCAGCCATTTTGCCTTTGATTACCTGTAATGAACTGATGGCATTCCTTATTACTTTCTCTGCCTAGAAATGTGTCTGGCTAGAAATAGAGTTTATGGAAACACATGGCATACCACACCCAGTCACATTGTCCTGACACCGGGACAAGCAGTCGTGGAACTACCCTTATATTTGCTTGAGCGTTAGCAAGGCAGCTATACCACTACCATTTTTAACGACTTTGGTATGTCGCGGCCCCGGGGCCGAACCCGCGGCCTCCCGTACCTGGAGAACAGAGAAATGTGTCGCATGACATAATTCAACACATTCAGTGAAGGTAACAGATTACATACTTCAGAGCGTTTGGTGGGTATAATTTTCTGGCTGAAATAATGATGATTATATTTTGCATAATACTTGCACTTACGAGATGGTTGATAATAAATGTAATCCTTTAAGAGATGGTTGAACTTTTAATAAATGTAATCATTGTACATAAGTAATCTTAGTAAATACAATGTCTGTAAATGTACCTAAAGTTGAAATAGTATGGACCTTAAATGGTGACAAACATACGTTTGGCCTGTTTTATACCTGACACTGGCTTCTGAAAACAATAATGACCAAACCTTATTCTTCTTGCTCACAATGTAACAAGCATTCAATTACACGTGTTTGCGTGTGGTGCAGTTGTAAAACAAAAGGTGTATTCGCTTTAAAGGTGGTATCCGACAGGTTGGATAACATTTCTTTACTCAATCAACAATAAATTATAAACGGTGATTACCTGAAAGGGTCCAGCAAATTCTGGTTATAAATGTTTAGAGATCTATGTGAAAATTGCAGCAGAAAATTCCACTCGTCATTACAAACATGTACACTGTATTTCCTATCTGAGTCATGTTTCTCAGTTAGCTATTTTTAAATTCAAACAACATCAACAACACGTGACCTCTTCATTCGCTGTATCGTCGGTAACTATATTTAGTAGCAATTCCCATTGGATTATTTGTATAATTGGGCAGAATGATCATTAAGAGTAATTTTCTCGTGATTTGTACTGTCTTACAATTGAAGCAGTGTTCCATGATTTGTACTGTCTTACAATTGAAGCAGTGTTCCATGATTTGTACTGTCTAACAATTGAAGCAGTGTTCCGAATCGTTTTTATTTTATACCTAAGCATGGGGTTTTGCAGAAATCATACCAACATTCTACAAACCAGGGGTAAGGTTTTGTAAATTGTATTTGATATAGGCAAACTGTCGAATACCTCTTTTGACTGTGATCCGTTGTTCTGAAATCACCCAGGTAACTTTAAACACAGCACCGTCCTTTGTCCGCGCCAACTTATGGAATAAGTTCAAGTTTTATTTACAGACCATGAATCTATGGTGTCTTTAGATATGGCAATTTTTGGTACATTTGTGTTTTGGCGTTCTTGTCTTGTTATAGCATGTTTTGTTTGATAATTAACAGGCTGGTACATGCCAGTCATTAAGTGCTCGCATATGGTACACATTAAGGATACAAATGAAACGTAAGTACATACATAGGGCATGCACTGTTGGGTAGTATGATGTTTCGCAGTGCTAATTGTATTTGTTGTTCAAAATACTTCACATAGTACACATTGGTCATAGACTGATTTAACTCCAATCCCACTGTTATATAACCGTTGCTACCAATACACTAAACGAGATTATTCTGTGACTGTATAAACCGACTATTTGTAGTTGTAGTATTATTGCAATCGTTCGAGGCATGCTATCACAGTGAAGGGAGCACCCGAAAATACCTACCGAAAATTAACTCTGTCTTTGAATGGCGAATAAACGTTGCACACAGCCTTAAACACGTTCTTTGTACATACTGGTGACTGGTCTAGTAACTTATTTAGAAAACATCTACTCTTAAGAAGTCGTCAATAATCTGATGTTCACAAACGACCTGGCAGTAAGGTTAGAGTCGTCACAGGCTCAGTTAAATCATTAAAATTCATTCAAATTTGTATCTTCTTTATGAACCACGTTGCATTGTAAGCTTTTTAAGCTTAAAGTCAGTTTGGATAAAAATGTCATTAAATAACCAAACATGTCATTATTACCTGCAAAGGTCCTGTAAAATGCTGATCACTGATGCCCAATATCTGCGTGAACAGTCAAGCATAAATCCCCACTCATTATTGCAATTAGGTATTTCCTATCCGAGCCACGAAGCAGGGATAGCTATTTTTAGACTAAGATATCACTGACTTCTTACTTTTGAGATCACTTTACGTCATCATCCTCTCAGTCGTCGATATCTTTTTTTAGCAGAGACCAATATCGCTCTCTATATATAGAATTAGAAAAGATAAACGTTTAGAGTTATGTTTTCGCGATTAGTACTGTCTAACAATATAGTTAGTGTATGTTAAGTATGAGTTTGTGCCCATATTGTCCAAAGCAGTGATAAGATATCGCTAATCTTGTAGTTGATACAGACAAACTGTGGGATACCACCTATAACAAATCCACGTGCAAATTACTTTTGTGATGACGTCGGTCTCTTTTGTAGCAGAAAACCCCATCGTTAAAGTAAACATTTATTGGACATATGAAGACTGTCGGAAAACACCGTTAAATTTCCGTGGCATTTATCTCGTGTTTATATTGTACAGATTTGAGATAATTGTTTAGTAAATTGCATTTATTGTTATTATGTTTGTGGATTGTATTATATGCTCGGTTATTTACTACATATGCAGGTGCTTACTGTTAGTACCTACTTTGATGAGACATTTCATTATCACTATTTGAGAGAAAAACAAACCTTTTAGGAAGTGCTAGGTTGGAGCAATCCCAACCCCGCCCAACGCTCCCCCTCTAAGTCGGTTCTAGGTTGTATCTGTTGTTTCCTCTAAGAGCATAATGCCCCGTCTTCGTGCTTTTGTTACTTTTGCTCTGATTTGTGTGTGCATTTGTCTAGTGGTAGTTTTCATATCCTTGGAAATTATCATAAAACCTTTTATATTTTCATATTCATTGCGGCTGATTCTTGATTCGACATTGACACTGAAAGACTCTTTTACGAGCTATAATAACAATTAGTAAGTCTGACAACTCTCTAAAATCTGATTGATGAATGAAGACACAAGTTGTCTCCCATGGAATTTGGCGTTTGTAATAATTCTAAGCAAATGGCTTAGTTCAACAGTTTGGCACACGAATACCGCTGTGTTTTTGTCTTAATTGTCAAAATGATAACTGGTAACTCATCCAGATTAATTGCGATCATGTCGACGCACCAAACACCAACATTTAGTCATTTAAGTATTTCAGTTCTCTCTTTATATAAAGGAAACCTTGAAAGTAAAATAAACGCCAAAATTGCTCTCATAACTTCCAAATACCTCTCAGGGATGGGATTTTGGATTTGCCGGCATTTTTGCCGATACAGTGCAGCGACATTTCCATCATTATCTTTCATCCCCCCCCCCCCCCCCCCCATACACACACAAACCGAAAACTTAACACTGTTGTTACATTTTGATTACTAATTTTGATTTACGTTATACATCTTTTTCAGTTACACTAATGTTTAAAACAGCCTGACTACAGCTTCATTTATGTACAAAATACATAGAACCTCAAGGTCCTCTCGTCATATTTATTACGAATAGTGCGTCACGTGTGAGCCAATAAGTGAAGTGAAGTAAAGTAATACATTTGAGAGTTATTCCCCCTGATAGCTGGAGCTTGAGTAAGATGCTGACTTTCAAGTGTCTCAAATCCATTGTTGAATACCATTGCAGCGGTTTTGTTTTTGTTGTTGCTATTATCGTCCCACCAACAGCGTTTAGTTGATTTGAGACGGCGCCCACTTGCACATTATCTTGAAATCGGCATGCCAGTCCTAAAACTGCCCATATTTGCTTAAGCTTTAGCAACATAGCTATACCACATCCATTTTAACAACTTTCGTAGGCAGGCAGGCAGGCAAGGTATGCAGTTTATTGAATGCAATAGGTCATCAGGTCTGTCAGTACAGAAACTACAAATACATAAGTGCATGAGTGTGTTAATGTCATGCTCAGTGTACAAACTATATTATATGACAATATGCAATACATATTCATTAACATACAAAAGTTGGTTGATTAAAGGAACTGATTTTTTAAATTAAATTATGTTATGATCATTTACATTTCGCTATTCTTGAAAACCAAAATTTTTGGCGTTAGTAACAGAAAAAATAAATATGGATGTTCTTACTCTGTAAAGTACAGAAATACATAAAATGGAGTTCCACACTGAACTAATGTTATTCTGTAAAAAGATATTACGAAAATATGTATATTTTGTGTCGTTAAAACACCAAAAATGCATCAAAATTGACACAGGAGCCGTCTATGTTGTTATACAGTCATATATGCCGTATGTGTGTGTTTTATCATATCAAATATGTGTATCAAACTAAACTCAAATTAACAACATTTAGATCATTAATACTTATGACAAAACTCTTATTATGTATAATGAACATTGAAAATTGTATTGTTTACCCTACACGTGTACAACTGTGTCATCACATGATAGTATGCATTCTTTTATTAAAAGCCCTCTGTATAAAAATTGCTAGATTACTATGGCACTTTGTATTTTGACTGCTTCATAAGTTCTACATAGTGTATTATGTTTGCTCCCCTCCAGTCATATTTATTTGGTATGGGGTGTGGTTTATGCCATTTGCCTCTTTTAGTTTCTAAAATATGCGAAAAAACTCTCAACTTGGTTACTGCCAATTTATATTTTGTGATATTTACTTAGGAAATATATGGCTGCAGTGTAAAATCAACAAAAAGACTGTATGTAGTCGCTCTGGGTGAACCGTTTATATTAGTTGTCCACGATTACAAAAAGCAGTCTCTTACTCGGTGCTACACATTTTCAAAAACAGAATTCCATTCTTTGCATCCTAGTTTTACCCATACATGTGAGAATCTATATGCATCTAGAATGCTTTTAACATTTAAGTCCATGATGTTTGACTGGAACAGCTTTCCATTTCAAAGAGCACAAGGTTGTAGACTCTGTTAATTAGTTTATTTTCTTTGCTTGCTTCTTACCACTTTCAGATTGTATTTTATTACATAACTTAATTTAGTTTCTCTAAGCAGCAATCTGCCTAATACACCGTATATAAAAGTGTTTTGTGTCTTGGTTTTTACAGAAAGAATATTTTTACAAAGTTTCATTTGGACGCGTTCTAGTTTATCTGCATTTTCAAAGCCCCACACCATAGTTTTATATTGGTACTTGTCGAATAATTCAAGTTTGTGTGTTATCGTAATCTGAAACTTGCTTAGATACTGCTTCAACTTAAATATGGCTTTAGGCGATTGGTCCGACATGGATTCATATGCTTTGGAGAAAACAATACCGAGATATTTAAAGGTACTAATTATTTCTAGTGTTGCATTTTTATATTTAAAATTTAAACAAACCTGTTAGTGCGCCCTTTTCAAATATCATTATCTTAATTTTCTTCATATTCACTGTAAGTTATACATAATGCAGAGTTCTTTAAAATAGTTTAGGTCCGTTTGGAGACTTTCTGCGGATTCCGCGAACAATATAATATCATAGGCATATAGAAGAAGATACAAGTTCAGCATTTCTAATTGTATTTCACCAAACCCTTTAACAATCAACAGCTCTTCAAGGTCGTTGAGGTAAATGACACTCACGTTCAGCTACCCCTAGTGACGGCATTGAGGTATACAAAAAATAAAAATGATTAGAGACACTCACGTTCAGCTACCCCTAGTGACGACATTGAGGTATACAGAAAATAAAAATGATTAGAGACACTCGCCTTGAGCTATCCCCAGGAAAGACATTGAGGTATACAGAAAATAAAAATGATTAGAGACACTCGCCTTGAGCTACCCCCAGGGAAGACATTGAGGTATACAGAAAATAAAAATGATTAGAGACACTCGCCTTGAGCTACCCCCAGGGAAGACATTGAGGTATACAGAAAATAAAAATGATTAGAGACACTCGCCTTGAGCTACCCCCAGGGAAGACATTGAGGTATACAGAAAATAAAAATGATTAGAGACACTCGCCTTGAGCTACCCCCAGGGAAGACATTGAGGTAAACAGAAAAAAATAATGAGAGGCACTCGCCTTGAGCTACCCCCAGGGAAGACATTGAAGTATACAGAAAATAAAAAATGATTAGAGACACTCGCCTTGAGCTACCCCCAGGAAATACATTGAGGTATACAGGAAATAAAAATGATGACAGACACTCGCCTTGAGCTACCCCCAGGGAATACATTGAGGTATACAGAAAAAAAATGATGAGAGGCACTCGCATTGAGCTACCCCCAGGGAAGACATTGAGGTATACAGAAAAAAAATGATGACAGACACTCGCCTTGAGCTACCCCGAGGGAATACATTGAGGTATACAGAAAAAAAATGATGAGAGGCACTCGCCTTGAGCTACCCCGAGGGAATACATTGAGATATACAGAAAAAAAATGATGAGAGGCACTCGCATTGAGCTACCCCCAGGGAAGACATTGAGGTATACAGAAAAAAAATGATGACAGACACTCGCCTTGAGCTACCCCGAGGGAATACATTGAGGTATACAGAAAAAAAATGATGAGAGGCACTCGCCTTGAGCTACCCCGAGGGAATACATTGAGGTATACAGAAAAAAAAATGATGAGAGGCACTTGCATTGAGCTACCCCCAGTGAAGACATTGAGGTATACAGAAAAAAAATGATGAGAGGCACTCGCATTGAGCTACCCCCAGGGAAGACATTGAGATATACAGAAAAAAAAATGATGAGAGGCACTCGCATTGAGTTACCCCCAGGGAAGACATTGAGGTATACAGAAAAAAAAATGATGAGAGGCACTCGCATTGAGTTACCCCCAGGGAAGACATTGAGATATACAGAAAAAAAATGATGAGAGGCACTCGCCTTGAGCTACCCCGAGGGAATACATTGAGGTATACAGAAAAAAATGATGAGAGGCACTCGCATTGAGCTACCCCCAGGGAAGACATTGAGGTATACAGAAAAAAATGATGAGAGGCACTCGCATTGAGCTACCCCCAGGGAAGACATTGAGGTATACAGAAAAAAATGATGAGAGGCACTCGCCTTGAGCTACCCCCAGGGAAGACATTGAGGTATACAGAAAAAAAATGATGAGAGGCACTCGCATTGAGCTACCCCCAGTGAATTGGAGATGCTGTCGCTAATATTTCCATTAACTTTTTACACGGACCGTAGACCTTTTTACATTGACACGAATTACATTCCCTCGAACCCCAAGTTTTATTCATTTGTACCACAATATAACCCTTACAATAAAATCGTAGGCCTTACGGAAATACTCCATTGCCGTATCTAATTTTCTAGTTTTTGTTTAAGATACTATTTATAATCCCACTGAGAACAAAAATATTATCCACTGTTCCCATTACCTTTCTAAATCCAGCTTGCGCTTCAACGTACACATAATATTTTTCTCATCCCACCCAATGTATTGTTGATTATTTCACTGAACATTTTGCCGAAGTGGTTTAGTAGCCAAATTTTAATAACTTACATTACCATTTTAGGTAACCGTATACTATATCCTACTAACCATTTCTAAGGAAATATACCTAATTTGAAGATTTTATAAAAGAAGCAACTTACATAATTGATCATAGTTCCCAATCCATACTCAAAAGAACTCAGTAATAACACTATCTGGGTCTCCTGAGCGACCAGTGTTCAAGTCTTTTTACGCTTCTTTCGTCACGACTTGTCTTCAATTAGTTCGTTTGACATAAACCGTAATTCTCCATTTAGATATCTTTCGTCATTGCGGTATGTCGAGGCCACGAACCCGGGGCCTGTCGTACATGGACTGACGCTCTTCAGATTGCACCACCAGGTCCGGTGTGACCGTTTGATTCTTCCAACATGCAACGCATTTTTTGAATGACAATTTTCTCAGATTATTGAGCGATTAAATGTTATAATTAACTTCTTGTGCATTTTGGTTTGACTGGCTGTGACCTTTAAGTGACAAGAAAGTAAATGCGGAAAAGAAAGTTTTTTTCGCATCCCCTAAGGACTAAAACAAACAAAAATGGCCAGAGCGGAAAATTAAAGATTTGCTTGGTTTATGCAGCAGCGTTGTGGCGGTGACAATGCACGCTCCATAAACTTTATTCTGACGTCATCCTTTCAAAATTGAAAAGAATGATTAGCATGCCGTCAAATGGTTGATATTCTAGCAGTTAATTAATAGAAGTGTTATTGTGTGATATGATATCGCATCTGTTATTTGGCCTTGGACTGTAGTATTGACCCCTGCCATGTGGGTCCTGTCTAGTACTACTAATACTTAAACTGCCATCTTACTGGCCCAATATGAAATTACCATATTATTTAACATTATTTCATTTCGAACATTCTAATACCTTTATCAATGGAGATTTATGCCGCAACTTACATAAAATAATGCCTTAAATAAATTGTTATTTTGGGAAGGTGAGCCAACATTTGAAGTGACATTAAAGGTGTTACCGACAGCTTGCCTATATCAAATACATATAACAATATCGAACCACTGCTTTGGGGAATTTGGGCTTAATTTTTATATAAGACCATACTTTAGTCTTAATACGATTTTAAACACTAATTGAAATTGTTAGACAGAACTAATGGCGAAAAAAGTCACCTTGTGCATTCTTTCTAACTGTATAAGAAGCCCGATAGTGGTTTCTGCTAAAAATAGGTATCGACTTCAGAGCGGATTACCCGGATGACTATATAACGTCATCCCAAAAGTAAGTGGACAGTTATAAGTTTTAAAATAACTATCTGTGCAGAGTGGCTTGAAGAGGAAATACTTGTTTGCATTGACGAGTTGTGATTTATCCTATACTGTTCACACAGATTTAGGAGATCAAGGAATAGCATTTTGAAGGACTTTTTTGATACCAATGACATACTTGGTTATTTGCGAAGGCTTCGTTCTTATATTCTGACATAAACTGGTTCACAAAATACACCAATTTTGACCTAATGCACTTTTTGTTTCTTTGTCAAAATGGGGTTTGAACCTTTTGTTGCCTTAGTTCAAAGCATTTGCTTTAAATTCGTGTGTTTTGCCGAAAATCTAACACAAGTTCAGTCACCTGGCTTACAATGCTCATTACGTAAGTAAAACAATCGTCTGGTTTCTATCTGTAGAGATTTTTTGCAGACGACGCTGTTTGTCTGCTGGAACTTTCCAGTGCATAAACGCCATCTAAAACAATCCAATCATCCATAATGAAATTCAGTATCCACAAACGCAGAGCAACTTTCTCCTTTTTATTCACCAAATTCACAAACCATTAAAACTACCTTAATCCACATGATAAAAAATGGCGGTCGCAGAAACATGACAGTGAAAGTATAACGATATTAAATATTTATTGCTCTCATCTGCTTTTATCGTCAGGAACTGATGAAAAACAGTACGTGATGGAAACGAGCCTTCCCGCGATATTGTTCAGCATCGGATGGTTGCATTGCCTCATTGTCGTTTGGTTCGCTGTTTCCATAGAAACCCAATCTACGGGAAGCAAAAGTGCATCTGCTTTATTAAACAGGTAAGTCAATCGTGTTTATATTATTCGTTAATTGACTTAAATATTAGTTTGAACATGACGGGAACTTATGTTTAAACCACCATCAATAACTTGACAGTTTTCCGCTTTAATTCTGGCCCGTAAGTAATGTTGCATCAGACGACAATTAAGTTTCATGGCTGCTTATAACGAGTTCGCGCGCTGTCAGACAACTGTTGATCGGGTATCCATGTTTCGATGTGAATGTGTTTGTTTTAAAGTACGACCACTTCGTGGGGCTACACTATACGTAGCCTAGAGAGTATTTCCCGGGCTTTTAGTCTTCCTTCATGAGCTGTTTGGAATACTTAACTGCGGCGTGCCTTCAGTTGTTGTATTTTACACACTACATGGTTTTGCTCGCGTGTGGATATAATGGGCGTGTTGTTTGAACATAGTTTGATTCTATACTCTGGATATTAAAAGGAAAGGTGGGAGATTTCTTCTACCCTTTTTGTATATCAAAAAATGATTGTATACCATTTTATGGCTTTTTTTTGGCTATTGTTCTTGTGGCACAATTTGTGAATTAAACATTGATTGTTTTTAAATTGAGTTTACTGCATTTGTTAAAGTGTAACTTCGTTACCATTTATTTTTGTTTACTAGTTCTGTAATGCTTGCATACGTTTCTTGTTGTTGATGGTATTGATGTTTATGCTAGACGTTTCCGTTAAAATAAAAAATCCCCTCTTGCATCATTGACATAGGTATTTATTTAACTATTGTTGTATCGCTGTTTTCCAAACACTTGAAACACGTGCTTGCTTGTTCCTTAACTGATTTTACTGTTTGTTTGTTTGTTTTGCTGATGTGTGTGGGAATGTTTCTTACTTGCTTACAGCCTAGGATTTTGCATAAAGTATAATATTTATTTCAACAAGAACATGAAGAATCCCTGCGACTTATCTGCATAGACGTTATGTTTCGTTTACTTCTATTTTAGAATTGTTTTTTGAATCACCTCATCGATGCAAGTCTTTGCAGTAATGAAGAATGCAGTTGCGCTCTTCGCTTGATTATTTTATTTCCACGTAGTCTTTGAAATGTGAATACAACACATCCCTTGTTTAAAGAAAATCTTTCAATATCATCAAGGTGTAGACAGTAAATATTCAGCTAATAACTCTGTTGGAAGGCCTCCAAAATGAAGCATCGCTTTACGTATTGACAGGTCACGGTCAAGGTCGAGATCTGCAAATAACGCATCATTTAAGATTCGCGAACTCCTGAATATAGCGTACCGTTTAAGATTCTTTCATATTTCCTGCCAAATGCAACTTAAAAGAGGTACACATTTTATATTTCTGCCTCGTTGCATTATTGCAATGGCATGTCTTTGTTTACCATTTGATTACCGAAATTTGGGAATCATGTCTACAAAAAGGCTATTTGGTAGTGTGTGTAAGTTGTTTTTTTAATTTGATAAACTGCAATCCAAAAAGTTGTTTATTTGGTCACATAAAACAATCTCATGAAACGTTATCGATAAAAATTACTGCAAATGATATCGTGCCTTTACTTTTAGTCATTGCCTAATCAAAACAAGTTCAAACTACACCTGCCTTTATATTTAATACCAAGATCAAGGCAAGTTCAGACTCCACCTGCCTTTATATTTTATACCAAGATCAAAGGAAGTTCAAACTACACCTGCCTTTATATTTAATACCAATGTCAATGCAAGGTCAGACTAACCCTGCCTTTACATTTAATTCCAAGATCAAAGGAAGTTCCAACTACACCTGCCTTTATATTTATTACCAATGTTAATGCTAGGTCAGACTAACCCTGCCTTTATATTTAATACCTATATAAAAAAGACAAACTCTGCGCTACCTGTCATACCTTTTGTGGAACAACACCATAACGATCTGTAATTGTATCTAACAAGCGTGATGATGACACAAATCACATATATACAATGGTGAGGGTCTCAACACACATAGATACAATGGTGAGGGTCTCATCACACATAAATACAATGGTGAGGGTCTCAACACACATAGATACAATGGTAAGGGTCTCATCACACATATATACCATGGTGAGGGTCTCATCACTCATATATACAATGCTGAGGGTCTCAACACACATAGATACAATGGTAAGGGTCTCATCACACATATATACAATGGTGAGGGTCTCATCACACATATATACAATGCTGAGGGTCTCAACACACATAGATACAATGGTAAGGGTCTCATCACACATATATACAATGGTGAGGTCTCATCACACATATATACAATGGTGAGGGTCTCGTCACACATAGATACAATGGTGAGGGTCTTAAGACACATAGATACAATGGTGAGGGTCTCAACACACATATATACAATGGTGAGGATCTCATCACACATAGATACAATGGTGAGGGTCTCAACACACATAGATACAATGGTGAGGGTCTCAACACACATAGATACAATGATGAGGATCTCAACACACATAAATACACATAGATACAATGGTGAGGGTCTCATCACACAAAGATACAATGGCGAGGGTCTCAACACACATAGATACAATGGTGAGGGTCTCATCACACAAAGATACAATGGTGAGGGTCTCATCACACATAGATACAATGGTGAGGGTCTCAACACACATAGATACAATGGTGAGGGTCTCAACACACATAGAGACAATGGTGAGGGTCTCAACGCACATAGATACAATGGTGAGGGTCTCAACACACATAAATACAATGGTGAGGGTCTCAACACACATAGATACAATGGTGAGGGTCTCAACACACATTAATACAACGGTGAGGGTCTCAACACACATAGATACAATGGTGAGGGTCTCATCACACATATATACAATGGTAAGGGTCTCATCACACATAGATACAATGGTAAGGGTCTCATCACAAATATATACAATGGCCAGGGTCTCAACACACATAGATACAATTGTGAGGGTCTCAACTCACATAGATACAATGCTGAAGGTCTCAACACACATAGATACAATGGTGAGGGTCTCAACACACATAGATACAATGCTGAAGGTCTCAACACACATAGATACAATGGTGAGGGTCTCAACACACATAGATACAATGGTGAGGGTCTCATCACACATATATACAATGGTGAGTGTCTCAACACACATAGATACTTTTACTGAGACGATTGATAAAACACGTCTATACAGTTTCAATCTTTAATAACGTCTCAAAACATATACATCACAATATCAACGTAATGACGTCAAAAATACGCCAAACGGAACAATACAAGAAATGGCGACATAACGTCATAAATGTAACGAATTCTCAACAGATACAATGGTGAGGGTCTCAACACACATAGATACAATGGTGAGGGTCTCATCACACATAGATACAATGGTGAGGGTCTCAACACACATAAATACAGTGGTGAGGGTCTCATCACACATATATACAATGGTGAGGGTCTCAACACACATAGATACAATGGTGAGGGTCTCGTCACACATAGATACAATGGCGAGGGTCTCAACACACATAGATACAATGGTGAGGGTCTCAACACACATAGATACAATTGTGAGGGTCTCAACACACATAGATACAATGGTGAGGGTCTCAACACACATAGATACAATGGTGAGGGTCTCAACACACATAGATACAATGGTGAGGGTCTCAACATACATAAATATAATGGTGAGGGTCTCAACACACATAGATACAATGGTGATAGTCTCATCACACATATATACAATGGTGAGGGTCTCATCAAACATATATACAATGTTGAGGGTCCCAACACACATAGATACAATTGTGAGGGTCTCAACACACATAGATACAATGGTGAGGGTCTCAACACACATATATACAATGGTGAGGGTCTCAACACACATAGATACAATGGTGAGGGTCTCAACACACATATATACAATGGTGAGGGTCTCAACACACATAGATACAATGGTGAGGGTCTCAACAACAGCAGTATAACTAGAACACTCGGGTTAATATGTGTTAATATCGAATATCGATGCTGTAAATGGAAGTAGGGCTTTTGGGGGTGTACTAAACAAATGGTGACACTGTTGTTTTTATTGATTTTATGTGTGTAATTTTATGTGGGTTTATTTTCCAACGATAAATAAGGTAATATGAAAGTGGTTACATCCATGGTGGTCTACAGATAACATTGTTTTTATGAGCACTGTAAGGTACAACATATAACAATGGTTAACTTCAGCTTTATATGTATAGCTTGTCACATGTATAACGGTCCGAAAAATAAACTTGTGTTTGTTAATCTAGTTGCTTGGCTGTGTTAAATCTGAAACATATTATAGGTTCATCAAAATGCAAATTTGGATTATATTGTATGATTCATATGTATATCTCACTAAATACAAGGTTTCGTAAACACCGTTGCTTTTTAGCAGTTTTGGTTAGACGCAAATAAAGGTAAAACAATTATTTGTTATATGTTTATCCTGATTAAAAGTTCGGGTTGAACACGACTGCGCGTCATCTGTAAAAAATTTTTATGATAAATCTTGGTCCAAAATTAAGTTCAACACAATTCCTCCTTATCTGTAAATCTTGATGCAAAACTGGGTTAAACACAATTCCTCCTTATATGTAAACCTTGATGCAAAACTGGGTTAAACACAATTCCTCCTTATATGTAAACCTTGATGCAAAACTGGGTTAAACACAATTCCTCCTTATATGTAAACCTTGATGCAAAACTGGGTTAAACACAATTCCTCCTTATATGTAAACCTTGATGCAGAACTGGGTTAAACACAATTCCTCCTTATCTGTAAATCTTGATGCAAAACTGGGTTAAACACAATTCCTCCTTATATGTAAACCTTGATGCAAAACTGGGTTAAACACAATTCCTCTTTTTTCTGTAAATTTTGATGCGAAATCCGGTGTGAACACCATTTCTCGTAATCTGTAAGTCTTGGTGCAAAGTTTGATTTGACGCCATTGCGCGGTAGTTGTAAATCTTTGCGCAAAACGTGGTTAAACTCAATTGCTCCTTATATGTAAATCTTGGTGTGAACTTCGGATTTAAGATCATTGCTTGTTATTGTAAATTTTGATAAATAAGATTATGCACCATTGCTCTTTATCTGTAAATCTCTTTTGTAAAACTGTGTTGAGCACAGTTGCTCGTTATCTGTAAGTCTTGGCGCAGAACTGGGTTAAACATCATTGCTCGTTATCTGTCTTTTTGCAGGTTTTTGTTAAAACTCGTTTTTTTTCAGATTGCATTAAAGCATTCAAGTTAAAGTTAAAGCATTGCAAGTGATCATTTTTATTGTGATGTGAGTTTAGGTTGAATCTATGAAAACAAATCACATGTTTTTATTTCGTTTGAATTACGTTGGCCTCCTTTGTATTCTTTTAATCTCGCCAAGCAAAAAGTTTGTTATTGTCATCAGGTGCTCCGTTTAGTCCAACTCTTCTTCATTTGGCAGTACCAACAGAAACCTTTGTTATTTTCTAATTTTAATGACCACACAGCATATTGTTAGAGACTCGAAGAACAGGGTCAACACGGTTGACATATGACTGACCACGCTTAGGATGTTATAAGTTACGAAGTTAGGGTTCCTCAAGAGGCAACTGATGACGTATCTATATTTATATATATATATATATTATATATAGATTTATATCGCATATCGTAGATGTCAGTAAAATACTTACTAGTTAGTATTTGCAGCCTATCACGGTAAGCCGTAATGCGGATAAATTCTTATCTTATAGGAGATATATTCTTTATAATTAGATATTACTTTTGACGATGGGCCATAGAAGGGAATTATGAACTCTAAGTCTGATATATTTCATAACTAAACTGTGAGTTATCTGCTAAAACTGACTGCTTGGAAACATGAAATATGGGTTAAATTGGATTTACACTGTTTGATTTAACCGTCACATGCTAAGCAGCATTATACATAACTTTTCAAAAGGTAGTTGATGACGTGTAAACCTTACTGTGTAGATGTCACTGCATCTTAAATATTGATGACGTGTAAACCTTACTGAGTAGATGACACTGCATCTGAAATATTGATGACGTGTAAACCTTACTGAGTAGATGTCACTGCATCTAATATTGATGACGTGTAAACCTTACTGAGTAGATGTCACTGCATCTAAAATATTGATGACGTGTAAACCTTACTGAGTAGATGTCACTGCATCTGAAATGTTGATGACGTGTAAACCTTACTGAGTAGATGTCAATGCATCTACTATTGATGACGTGTAAACCTTACTGAGTAGATGTCACTGCATCTGAAATATTGATGACGTGTAAACCTTACTGAGTAGATGTCACTGCATCTAATATTGATGACGTGTAAACCTTACTGAGTAGATGTCAATGCATCTGAAAAATTGATGACGTGTAAACCTTACTGAGTAGATGCCACTGCATCTGAAGTATTGATGACGTGTAAACCTTACTGAGTAGATGTCAGTGCATCTAATATTGATGACGTGTAAACCTTACTGAGTAGATGTCACTGCATCTGAAATATTGATGACGTGTACACCTTACGCAGTAGATGTCTCTGCATCTAAAATATTGATGACGTGTATACCTTACGCAGTAGATGTCTCTGCATCTAAAATATTGATGACGTGTAAACCTTACTGAGTAAATGTCACTGCATCTAAAATATTGATGACGTGTAAACCTAAATGAGTAGATGTCACTGCATCTGAAATGTTGATGACGTGTAAACCTTACTGAGTAGATGTCACTGCATCTAATAATGATGACGTGTAAACCTTACTGAGTAGATGTCACTGCATCTGAAATATTGATGACGTGTAAACCTTACTGTGTAGATGTCAATGCATCTACTATTGATGACGTGTAAACCTTAATGAGTAGATGTCACTGCATCTGAAAAAATTGATGACGTGTAAACCTTACTGAGTAGATGTCACTGCATCTGATAAATTGATGACGTGTAAACCTTACTGAGTAGATGTCACTGCATCTGAAAAATTAATGACGTGTAAACCTTACTGTGTAGATGTCAATGCATCTAATATTGATGACGTGTACACCTTACTGAGTAGATGTCACTGCATCTGAAAAATTGATGACGTGTAAACCTTACTGAGTAGATGTCACTGCATCTGAAAAATTGATGACGTGTACACCTTACTGAGTAGATGTCACTGCATCTGAAAAATTGATGACGTGTAAACCTTACTGAGAAGATGTCACTGCATCTGAAAAATTGATGACGTGTAAACCTTACTGAGTAGATGTCACTGCATCCACTATGGATGACGTGTAAACCTTAATGAGTAGATGTCACTGCATCTAATATTGATGACGTGTACACCTTACTGAGTAGATGTCGCTGTATCTAAAATATTGATGACGTGTAAACCTTACTGAGTAGATGTCACTGCATCTGAAGTATTGATGACGTGTAAACCTTACTGAGTAGATGTCACGGCATCTAATATTGATGACGTGTAAACCTTACTGAGTAGATGTCACTGCATATGAAATATTGATGACGTGTAAACCTTACTGAGTAGATGTCACTGCATCTAAAATATTGATGACGTGTAAACCTTACTGAGTAGATGTCACTGCATCTAATATTGATGACGTGTAAACCTTACTGAGTAGATGTCACTCCATCTGAAATATTGATGACGTGTAAACCTTACTGAGTAGATGTCACTGCATCTAAAATATTGATGACGTGTAAACCTTACTGAGTAGATGTCAATGCATCTAATATTGATGACGTGTAAACCTTACTGAGTACATGTCACTGCATCTAAAATATTGATGACGTGTAAACCTTACTGAGTAGATGTCACTGCATCTGAAAAATTGATGACGTGTAAACCTTAATTAGTAGATGTCACTGCATCTACTATGGATGACGTGTAAACCTTAATGAGTAGATGTCACTGCATCTAATATTGATGACGTGTATACCTTACTGAGTAGATGTCGCTGTATCTAAAATATTGATGACGTGTACACCTTACTGAGTAGATGTCACTGCATCTAATAATGATGACGTGTAAACCTTACTGAGTAGATGTCACTGCATCTGAAATATTGATGACGTGTAAACCTTACTGTGTAGATGTCAATGCATCTACTATTGATGACGTGTAAACCTTAATGAGTAGATGTCACTGCATCTGAAAAATTGATGACGTGTAAACCTTACTGAGTAGATGTCACTGCATCTGATAAATTGATGACGTGTAAACCTTACTGAGTAGATGTCACTGCATCTGAAAAATTAATGACGTGTACACCTTACTGAGTAGATGTCACTGCATCTGAAAAATTGATGACGTGTAAACCTTACTGAGTAGATGTCACTGCATCTGAAAAATTGATGACGTGTACACCTTACTGAGTAGATGTCACTGCATCTGAAAAATTGATGACGTGTAAACCTTACTGAGAAGATGTCACTGCATCTGAAAAATTGATGACGTGTAAACCTTACTGAGTAGATGTCACTGCATCCACTATGGATGAAGTGTAAACCTTAATGAGTAGATGTCACTGCATCTAATATTGATGACGTGTACACCTTACTGAGTAGATGTCGCTGTATCTAAAATATTGATGACGTGTAAACCTTACTGAGTAGATGTCACTGCATCTGAAGTATTGATGACGTGTAAACCTTACTGAGTAGATGTCACGGCATCTAATATTGATGACGTGTAAACCTTACTGAGTAGATGTCACTGCATATGAAATATTGATGACGTGTAAACCTTACTGAGTAGATGTCACTGCATCTAAAATATTGATGACGTGTAAACCTTACTGAGTAGATGTCACTGCATCTAATATTGATGACGTGTAAACCTTACTGAGTAGATGTCACTCCATCTGAAATATTGATGACGTGTAAACCTTACTGAGTAGATGTCACTGCATCTAAAATATTGATGACGTGTAAACCTTACTGAGTAGATGTCAATGCATCTAATATTGATGACGTGTAAACCTTACTGAGTACATGTCACTGCATCTAAAATATTGATGACGTGTAAACCTTACTGAGTAGATGTCACTGCATCTGAAAAATTGATGACGTGTAAACCTTAATTAGTAGATGTCACTGCATCTACTATGGATGACGTGTAAACCTTAATGAGTAGATGTCACTGCATCTAATATTGATGACGTGTATACCTTACTGAGTAGATGTCGCTGTATCTAAAATATTGATGACGTGTACACCTTACTGAGTAGATGTCACTGCATCTGAAGTATTGATGACGTGTAATCCTTACTGAGTAGATGTCACTGCATCTAATATTGATGACGTGTAAACCTTACTGAGTAGATGTCACTGCATCTGAAATATTGATGACGTGTAAACCTTACTGAGTAGATGTCACTGCATCTAATATTGATGACTTGTAAACCTTACTGAGTAGATGTCACTGCATCTGAAAAATTGATGACGTGTAAACCTTAATGAGTAGATGTCACTGCATCTACTATGGATGACGTGTAAACCTTAATGAGTAGATGTCACTGCGTCTAATATTGATGACGTGTACACCTTACTGAGTAGATGTCGCTGTTTCTAAAATATTGATGATGTGTGCACCTTACTGAGTAGATGTCGCTGCATCTAAAATATTGATGACGTGTACACCTTACTGTGTAGATGTCATTGCATCGTAAATATTGATGACGTGTACACCTTACGGAGTAGATGTCACTGCATCTAAATTATTGAAGACGTGTAAACCTTACTGAGTAGATGTCACGGCATATGAAATGTTGATGACGTGTAAACCTTACTGAGTAGATGTCACTGCATCTGAAATATTGATGACGTGTAAACCTTACTGAGAAGTTGTCACTGCATCTAATATTGATGACGTGTAAACCGTACTGAGTAGCTGTCACTGGATCTAAAATATTGATGGCGTGTACACCTTACGGACTCAATGCACTGCATCGAATATTGATGACGTGTAAACCTTACTGAGTAGATGACACTGCATCTGAAATATTGATGATGTGTAAACCTTACTGAGTAGATGTCACTGCATCTACTATTGATGACGTGTAAACCTTACTGAGTAGATGTCTCTGCATTTAATATTGATGACGTGTAAACCTTACTGAGTAGATGTCTCTGCATCTAAAATATTGATGACGTGTAAACCTTAATGAGTAGATGTTACTGCATCTAATATTATCTAATATTGATGACGTGTAAACCTTACTGAGTAGATGTCACTGCATCTGAAATATTGATGACGTGTACACCTTACTGGGTAGAAGCCACTGCATCTAATATTGATGACGTGTAAACCTTACTGAGTAGATGTCACTGCATCTAAAATATTGATGACGTGTAAACCTTACTGAGTAGATGTCACTGCATCTAATATTGATGACGTGCAAACCTTACTGCATCTAAAATATTAATGACGTGTAAACCTTACTGAGTTGATGTCACTGCATCTAAAATATTGATGGCGTGTACACCTTACGCAGTTAATGTCACTGCATCTAATATTGATGACGTGTAAACCTTACTGTGTAGATGTCACTGCATCTTATATTGATGACGTGTACACTTTACTAAGTAGATGTCTCTGTATCTACTATTGATGACGTGTAAACCTTACTCAGTAGATGTCACTGCATCTAATATTGATGACGTGTGAACCTTACTGAGTAGATGACACTGCATCTAATATTGATGACGTGTAAACCTTACTGACTAGATTGCTCTGCATCGAATATTGATGACGTGTTCACGTTACTGAGTAGATGTCACTGCATCTAATATTGATGACGTGAACACCTTACGCAGTAGATGTCACCGCATCTAAAATATTGATGACGTGTACACCTTACGCAGTAGATGACACTGCATCTAATATTGATGACGTGTACACCTTACGCAGTAAATGTCACTGCATCTAAAAGATTGATGAAGTGTAAACCTTACTGGGTAGATGTCACTGCATCTGACATATTGATGACGTGTAAACCTTACTCAGTAGATGTCACTGCATCTTATATTGATGACGTGTAAACCTTGCTGAGTAGATGTCACTGCATCTAAAATATTGTTGGCGTGTACACCTTACGCAGTCAATGTCACTGCATCGAATTTTGATGACGTGTAAACCTTACTGTGTAGATGTCACAGCTTCTAATATTGATGACGTGTACACCTTACTGAGAAGATGTCTCTGTATCTACTATTGATGAAGTGTAAACCTTACTGAGTATATGTCACTGCATCTAATATTGCCGACGTGTACACCTTACTGAGTAGATGTCACTGCATCCACTATGGATGAAGTGTAAACCTTACTGAGTATATGTCACTGCATCTAATATTGCCGACGTGTACACCTTACAGGGTAGATGTTACTGCATCTAAAATATTGATGATGTGTAAACCTTACTGGGTAAATGCCACTGCATCTAATATTGATGACGTGTAAACCTTACTGAGAAGATGTCACTGCATCTGAAATATTGATGACGTGTAAACCTTACTGGGTAGGTGCCACTGCATCTAATATTGATGGCGTGTAAACTTTACTGGGTAGATGTCACTGCATCTAATATTGATGGCGTGTAAACCTTACTGAGTAGATGTCACTGCATCTAATATTGATGGCGTGTAAACCTTACTGAGTAGATGCCACTGCATATTATATTGATGACGTGTAAACCTTACTGAGTAGATGCCACTGCATCTATTATTGATGACGTGTAAAACTTACTGTGTAGATGCCACTGCATCTAATATTGATGGCGTGTAAACCTTACTGAGTAGATGTCACTGCATCTAATATTGATTACGTGTAAACCTTACTGAGTAGATGTCACTGCATCTGAAATATTGATGACGTGTAAACCTTACTGAGTAGATGTCACTGCATCTGAAATATTGATGACGTGTAAACCTTACTGTGTAGATGCCACTGCATCTAATATTGATTACGTGTAAACCTTACTGAGTAGATGTCACTGCATCTGAAATATTGATGACGTGTAAACCTTACTGAGTAGATGCCACTGCATCTAATATTGATGACATGTAAACCTTACTGAGTAGATGTCACTGCATCTAATATTGATGACGTGAACACCTTACGCAGTAGATGTCACCGCATCTAAAATATTGATGACGTGTACACCTTACGCAGTAGATGACACTGCATCTAATATTGATGACGTGTACACCTTACTGAGTAGATTTTACTGCATTTAAATTATTGATGGCGTGTACACCTTACGCAGTAAATGTCACTGCATCTAAAAGATTGATGAAGTGTAAACCTTACTGGGTAAATGCCACTGCATCTAATATTGATGACGTGTAAACCTTACTGAGTAGATGTCACTGCATCTGACATATTGATGACGTGTAAACCTTACTCAGTAGATTTCACTGCATCTTATATTGATGACGTGTAAACCTTGCTGAGTAGATGTCACTGCATCTAAAATATTGTTGGCGTGTACACCTTACGCAGTCAATGTCACTGCATCGAATATTGATGACGTGTAAACCTTACTGTGTAGATGTCACTGCTTCTAATATTGATGACGTGCACACCTTACAGGGTAGATGTTACTGCATCGAATATTGATGACGTGTAAACCTTACTGAGTAGATGTCTCTGTATCTACTATTGATGAAGTGTAAACCTTACTGAGTATATGTCACTGCATCTAATATTGCCGACGTGTACACCTTACAGGGTAGATGTTACTGCATCTAAAATATTGATGAAGTGTAAACCTTACTGGGTAAATGCCACTGCATCTAATATTGATGACGTGTAAACCTTACTGAGAAGATGTCACTGCATCTGAAATATTGATGACGTGTAAACCTTACTGGGTAGGTGCCACTGCATCTAATATTGATGGCGTGTAAACCTTACTGGGTAGATGTCACTGCATCTAATATTGATGGCGTGTAAACCTTACTGAGTAGATGCCACTGCATCTAATATTGATGACGTGTAAACCTTACTGAGTAGATGCCACTGCATCTAATATTGATGACGTGTAAAACTTACGGTGTAGATGCCACTGCATCTAATATTGATGACGTGTAAAACTTACTGAGTAGATGTCACTGCATCTAATATTGATGGCGTGTAAACCTTACTGAGTAGATGCCACTGCATCTAATATTGATGACGTGTAAACCTTACTGAGTAGATGCCACTGCATCTATTATTGATGACGTGTAAAACTTACTGTGTAGATGCCACTGCATCTAATATTGATGACGTGTAAACCTTACTGAGTAGATGTCACTGCATCTGAAATATTGATGACGTGTAAACCTTACTGAGTAGATGCCACTGCATCTAATATTGATGACGTGTAAACCTTACTGAGTAGATGTCACTGCATCTAATATTTATGACGTGTAAACCTTACTGAGTAATATTTTTTCAGATTCATTCAACAAATTATTGCATGGTTCGAATCGTGAAAGGGATCAAACTTTTTTAAATAGTGTTTCTCATTTTTGTTCTATATATTGATAAATGTTTTTTTTTTTTCTTTTTAGACAGTGTTTCATGTTCTTCGTCACTTTAAATAGCCTACATGTATTCCTTGTTAGACACGTGCTTTTAATGAGCTGCGATGTTTTAGTTTTTTTTTTTTAACGTTCATCAAAGATTATATATGGCTGCATAAGAACTTAATTTATAACTTTACTTTCAAAACGATGTAAACTGTTCTTAAACATAGTGGTTGATTTGAGGGAGGTAACTAAGGTAATGAAACATTGTCCATAACAATTTGTCAATAAACCATCAAAATCAAGATTTTGATTTGTATTATTGATGAAACTGGCAATAACTACATAATTAAACTGTTCAAATAACGAATGAGTCACCATGGGGTTTTCACAATATGTAGTGCCGACTCCTGGTTTAGGAGGCCCATGGTTGTGAATGTATTGGTATAGCTCCCTTGCTAACGCTCAATCAAATATAAGGGTAGTTCCACGACTGGTTGGTCCGGTGTCAGAATAATGTGAATAGATGTGGTATCATGCCAAGTGTACACAGCATGCTATACACAGTTATGGCAGCAAAATATCTGCTTCAGGTGGACATCGTCTCCGGATAAATTAATTCTTGTTGGCGGGACGATACACCAAACATACATATCTATCATAAACTACAGAAACTACAATAGAATGTATCAATACGCCACATGTTCCATCTGATACCGATTTTCCTCGTCCATTATACTAGGCTGTAACATATGGGGTCGTTATTAAATATGTTGTAATGAGGATTTGAGCGTCTCTCATAAATACCTCACGGCTTCAATTTATTGTGAAGCATCACGCTTTCTAAATGTATATGTGGCATTATTGATTTGTTAGCGTTTAATTTAAAGATATTGTACCTCAAGCTAAAGGTGGGCGCTGAGTTTTCATATCTGTAGGTTGTTGTGTTTTAATTGCAGTTTATATTATTTTGTTTATATTAATTTAGCCTTGATAAAAAAAATACTCCGCCTAAAACTCACTTGTATACTTAGCTTCTAGAATCTCAAACGACCATGTTGTTTGTAGATGAATTTGATGCGGTTGTTACCTATCTGAACAATATATTACCATTGACTATAAATTATGAGTTTTCTTGATAACAAATCTTGGTTACTTCTGCCACGGTTGTCATAGCGATATTTGTGACTAACTTATAAAGCCAGTAAGCTGACAAGCTATATTCACAGAGTAGATCCTAAGCCTGTGTGATCGGGCTCTTTACTCACTGATTGCAAGTCTTGCAATATGTTTAGTTGCCTTTGTGCTTGTAAACAGAGAAGTTAGAATTTTTCTGTTCACTAATAGTAACAAGTAGCAGGCCTAGGGTGAATCCGGAGACCGGATTTAACCAGAGGAAAGGATATCTTTCGAGTTCCAACTAAGTAGTTTCTAATCACAAACGATATCATTGCTAGTGGATTTTGAAAGGTTTTGCAATTTGCAGATCCCACATTCCAGTAATCGCTGTTGTACTTCACGCTACCTGTTCCATACTTCTAGATTGTGTTTGTTTTGTTGTTGTTTTCACTGTGCCAGTCTAACAGTAATTCACCCACATCTTGCCAGAAAAATGATTGATTTTACATGTGTCTAGATTAATGCAATGCATGCACATTTCTGCAGAAGGTAAATCCCAGGCTTTGTTAGGAGTACCTTTGTGGAGTGCAAAGTGTGCCATGTATCCACCGAGTGGTTCGTGGGAATTTGCAGGAATGTGCATGTAGATGTCGTTCGTGGAGATAGCGAACTAAAACATCAGACAGGAACCCGCCTTTCATTGTTTTACTGATGCTTTTCAAATAAAGTAATGGTTTATTGCCTGAAGTTAGTGTACGTTTTGGTGATGTATGTGTTCTAGCACTGTGACCTTCTAAAAATCTTAAGATACAAACTTCTTCCCTCTCTTTACCAATCATTCTCGCCAAATCATGATTATATACATATCCATTTATGCAGGTAAGTTTGTGTCAAGTCTTTTATTAAGTTCTAATCAAGGTGGTCATGAAGGTATTAGTTGAATTTTATTAATAAAGTTTGGTCAATGTGTTGCGAAGCCGATTTGAAAAAAATCTAGACACAAAGGTGATCAATCAAGCGCGGACGTTTCTTTGATATGTATGTTTGTTGTTTTTTATACATCGCAGCAACCAGTAATGATCCTTATAACTATCTGATGGAGGAAGACCATAGACAAATGTCTGGGAAGCACCACCGGTGCACCGCAAGTCAGTGAGACCTTCCCACATTAAATCCTTCGTCTCGACCGGGACTCGAACCAACGCTGTGAGAGGCTAAGCCGTCAGAGGAGTCACAAATCGGCGACTCTACCGCAGATGCGGATCAAGAAAATTTTTGTGGGAGTGGGGTTAGGGTGGGGTATAATTCAATATTCATTCAACTTATCGCCGAAAATACTAGATATATATACACAGTTAGGGACCGTAACTTCAACTTAAGCAGTCAACAGACAAAATTTACAGTAAAAGCTTGGTGTTTTTTTTACATCTTACATGTAACTCTACTCTTTTACCAGGTTTGTGTGGGGATGCATCCGGATTCTCCCTGTCTACCACTACGCCACGGGCGCCCCTTGATATGTATAATAAGCCGCGTAACGACGACTAGTCTTTATGCCTTCATAATAATTGAAACAACATATTCCAGTATCAGGGTCTATATAGAGAGATTCATGTGGTGCATTTGAGAGTAGTTGTACATAAGACAATTATGTTTATTGACTTTATAAATGACTCATCGAATAAACAAGTCTTTGCTGGTTCTGCTAACAATATTAGGCAAATCTGTTTGTTTTTTAAAGTTAAGGGTCATATAGATTAAATTTAGTTATGTGCTCAAGCACTGTAGGCAGTCTTCGGACTGTGGAGATATTAGAACCCATTGCCATTAAAATCGATCCATTTAAAGACAAAGTGTCCATTATAGCAGACTTAGCTTTAGATCGACACACAATTCAGATCATTATATTAGCTTGGCAACACTTCCTAATAAGCTGTATGATAATAGCAACTCTGCAGTAGACAGAGGAACTAGTTTTAAAACTGTTGAATGCGATAGTGGCAAAATTGTGTGTATCATGGCAGTTATTCGTCAGAAAACTATATAATAGT